>CAMGYJ010000002.1:26378203-26931759 GCA_946122785.1 Linum tenue | reverse complement strand
ACGATGAACACCACAGAAAACAAAGCAAAAAAAACAGGGGGACTTCCTACTTCGAGCTTCTTCCCTTCTCCTTTCCCAAGCTTCCTGCCAGGGGACACTTCACGGCCAACTCCTTTCTTCCTCTTCTACTCTTCTTCCTCAACAGACCTCTCTCCTGCAAGATACACAAAAAACGACTCACTTTCCAAAAAAACCACAACTCCCTTTCCTCTTCCTCCACAAAAACAAACACACACGGACAGAGAGCTAGAGGAAAATTCTCTACCACCTTTTCCTTCTTCGAGCCACATACAACCACAAACCAGCAGTAAAAAAATAGAAAAGCAATAACAACCACCACCAGAAAACTCAAGAAAGGAAAGAAGCAGCAATCAGAACTCCACAGAAGTAAAGAAGAAAGCAGCTCTAACCACACCAGTCTACAAACAAAAGGTTGGTAGCTCCAACTTCTCCTACCTATGTGAAGTTTTTCTCTTATCAAAAAGACTTAATCAACTCCATTCTAGCAGCAGGCTGATTTTGTTTAAAAGAGGAAATATTCGATCTACCCCAAGCAAATCACAATTTGACTACTATCAATCTAATTATTATTATCGTTGTTACTTTATCAGTCTTCACATTCAGGCAATTCACCACTACCATCATCCACTTGTATACATTCATTTCTATTTCAGTCCCTTTTTCCATTTAAGCACTTACCATTATCATCATACTTGTATTATTTGTCTACTCTTTCTATTGCTATAAACTACATATAGCTTACAAGTATTTTCGTTCAAGTTAGCTAATGCATATGAGTACAGTTACTAATGATTGCTAATACTAAGATAATAGTATTGTTTCATTTATCATCTCATTTGCACTTCCACCATATTAGCATGAAATTCCATCATTACATACGTAAGCAAAACAATGCTAAAACCACTAATAAATCACGGAATAGAATGCAGAAAGAAACAGGCAATACTCCGATCGCCACTCAAATTTCAAAATTCAAAGCATCATGAACACCATAAACTTATAATCTAAACCCACTTTACCAAAACCATAAACACTCGTAGAGAGCTAATCTCAAACCAAGACTAGCAACTAACATGGTTTCTCAAATTATAGTCCAAAACAACCCCAAACCAAACACCATTATCACAAGCTAATTTCCAGATTCCACTTACACGTACCATCAATCCCCAAATTTAAACCCATAATACACAACGATACAGATATGTAAACCCATTTTAAACCACTAGAAAGGAAATCTTACGCTTACAAACAACCCTATTCGCAAAAAAACAGTTATAAGCACAAACTTCCAAAACCAAAACTTCCACCACAAACGCTTCTATAACCAAAAGTACAAACCACAAACCGAATTTCCAGGTTATTAAGCCCATCACCAACCATAAACGCAGAAATCCCAGCACTACCAAAACCTCATATTTCCATATTCAGACCCACAATCTATCACAAAAATACCAACTTTCTGGAGTTCCATACCATGAAAAGAAATTTTCAGGACTATAAACACCACTAGCGAATCAAACCCAGCTAAGAAACGACCCAGAGAAACAAAAGCTACCAAAACAAAGTTCACTCATCTTGTCTTTGTCGCCGCCGGAGAAGCTCAGAGCTGCCGTTGTTGACCCTCTTTCCTTCCTTCGCCCTTTCCTCGTCCCCTTCCACCAAAACCAAAAGGGAGCGAAATCAGAATCAAATCGAAGAGTAAATAAACCAAAATTAAAAAGAGGGGTCGAAACCCTCACCCGTCACTGCCAGGCCTCTGTCGTGCCACCTTATTACCTTCGCCGCCGTCGATCGCCATGGCCGATGTCCACTACTGTCGCTTCTTCCTGCCCCGTCCTTTTGCTCTCCTTCCTTGCTCCTCATCATTCACTAGAACGTAGGGAGAAGAAGAGGGTCGATTGATAGGCGAAAAGAAGTAAGAGGGAGAGAGGCAATGGTTTAGTCCGATCGAGAGGAGGACTAGGGTTCAGTTTTGCTCGTCATTTGGAGGGAACAGTTGGAAATGGAGAGAGTGAAGGAGAGGCTGAGCGGCGCCGAGTTTCATATAGGTTAGGACTTAGGGTTTCGTTTGTTTTGTTAGACAGGTTTATATGCCTTGTGTTGCTAATTGGCTAAAATGCCCCTTCAATTTCGTTTTATTTACCCGTTGCCATCTTAAACAAAGACAAAAAAAAAAAAAAGTTTTCATGGATCAAGAGTTGTACCTGTATAGGTCTCACAGTTAGGCTACACGCCTAATATATATAAGGAAACAATTTCGTTTTTATTTATCTCTTAAACCTTCTTAATACGAAAACTAAACATGTTTGAATCCTTCGTTTAGGTTTAGTCCGATTACTCAAATACTCGAGGAGCATTAATTTTTGGACTCTTAGGGTTATTGAGTTTGGTATCCCTTCGTATTTATTTTTCCTAAAAAAACAATTCTTCATACAGAATCATAGTCAATAGGCTGTGGTAATCTCTCAAATTAAAATTCATTCAAAAATCCAATAATCATCCAATTACAAAATAAAAATATCAAAAATACATTTCATAACAACTCAAATTATTATCTTATTCACGATCAATAGAACGTGGTAAGATCACGCCATGAATCTACCAATTATAATCGAACTACGTGGACTTTGATCCCGACTACTCGGGTACGTAGGCAACCAATAGGTTCGAGTCCAACTAACCAAAAACTCTTTCTTTAATTTTGAGAATTACGTCAATAGACGTATGATCAAATATTAATAACTATCTAATTAATCAAATCATATAATTGAATACACAAATAAGGCGAAATTTATAATACACCCAACCTTAAAAAGCTTATCGATTTAAGTAGTACCCATTATGGGGCGTTGTGGGGTGTGAATACACTTCCCCACATGTAACCGTACTCCCGAACCTAGTAAAATCTAAAATTCGCAGACCGAATCTCGGTTCTGACCCTAAGGTTAGGAACCGGACCAAAAGGTGTTCGATCCACCATATAAACACGGTCGATGGCGACTCCGAGCGTGTCGCGACGTGGTCCCCGATCTGTGAGGGGCGGTTGCGACAGTGGCGACTCCGCTGGGGAAATTTGAGAGTCGAGCTATATTATTTATATCGATAAGTTTTCTTTTCATCTTTGATTTGTTGGGTGTTTACTTTCTCTATTTGCGAATTTAATTTATATTGCATTTAATTATTTGCATTCATTCATTAAAGCTCTATACCCGAGCTGTCCTTATAGAAAAAAGGAAGAAAGTACCGTGACTCCTACAATAGTAGGGGAAATGCGAAAACTTCCCAACCAGGTTGAACTCAAATCCGAGGATGATTTGAGGTATCATGCTAAACTCGAAAGGGTTATAGTGTGATACAACTTGGGAGCCTGATTACTTAAGATCTCTATCCAGCATAGTTTACCTAGAAAACTACCTAACGCAACTTATCCCAAAACCTACCTTAACCCTTGTTGCTAAACCGCTTAAAACCCTAAGTTGGTTTGAATATGATGATGTGTTTATGATTCATGTTTGTTTATGATGTAACGAATTATGATTCATCGGTTATACATGAATGTCGTGGTTAGATGCTATGCAAAAGTTTATCAAAATCCGTGACACTAGAATTCTTTCGTTAGTTCATTGTTCACTCGTTTAAACCGATCATGATGGTAAATGTTCAAACATTTTTGCATCCACAAAAAAATCATCATTCATACGCACAATCGTACCATTTAACACGCTATCTTACATTCATCTCATTTAGCATGACTCGTTCACTCATCTCAGTTAGCAACATGTCACAATTTAACCATGATAAGTCAAGGATTCTCTAAAGTGCTCATTCACAAGGATAAAGTCAACCTTTGAGTACAAGTTCCAAGGTTGTGCTCGTTACGGAGTTCATTCTAGAAGCAATTTGATGACACCAAAAGAAGGTCAACCATATATGAAGAAATGAAATGACAAGTTGCCATGTTCACGAGAAGTTTGTCAAAAATTCAAAGAATAAAGCCAATTGTCCAAACTTCAACGACAACCCACGATAAGTTTGTCGAAAACTCAAAGAAGAAGCCAATTGTCCATACATCGACAATGACCATTGACCACTCATGGGTATTAGTTGGCACGCTGCAAGACGAAGCTCTATTAAATAATGATGTCAATCCTCAGGAGCAAATGAGCATGAATGCGTATTATCTTATGTATCAAACAATCTCCTTCATACTAAAGAATAAATAGTTATTTGCATTTCCAGCTATTTGGAATATTGTGTGATTGCTACCAATCTTGATTTAGATGTTTGCATCAATGGTCCTTCTCTTTTCAAAATGAGGAGCATGTTTTCCAAAACTTCAAGATTACCTTGTTTTCTCTAAAATGAGAACCATAAAAATGCATTTCATGTTTTCAAGTAAAGCCATGAGATTTTCATATAAGCAACCATAAGCACCCCACTGGTGCTGAGTGTTTATAAACACTGTACTGGTGTCCAGAATTTGAGCCACCCACTTATGTGAGAGTATGCACACTTTGCTAGAGTTGAGAGAATAACACCCCCACTGGTGTCCACAAATTATGTGAGCTAAATAGTCAAAGGGTGCAACGAGGATATGAGACTAGGCTACTTGTAGAATCTTGTCACTATCCATAACCGATATAGGTTGTGTATTTCGAA
This sequence comes from Linum tenue, assembly GCA_946122785.1. Taxonomy (NCBI): domain Eukaryota; kingdom Viridiplantae; phylum Streptophyta; class Magnoliopsida; order Malpighiales; family Linaceae; genus Linum; species Linum tenue. Next base: position 26,927,079 of record CAMGYJ010000002.1, on the reverse strand, counting down.
TTATGGCCTACAAGAAGCGTGATGCCGACATTATAAAAGCCAAGTTCTGACAAAACCCTCATCGGGGCACGCATAGAATCCACATCATCTGTTGAGGCTAAAGAGAAAAATGTCTCATTGCCATCCAATGTTTACACGCATAAATCTAACCTGAGAGGAGGCATTTAACCTGACGTCATGAGTATCACTCCTCAAGAAAGGGATAGCCAGTAGCCCATACGACAAGAAAAAATCACTCACGTCGGCAAATTTTTAACATTTTGATGCTCAAGTCAAATGACAGCATCAGCATGTATGGGGCATAACAACATTAATTAAGTCCCACAAAAATTAAAAGGAAAAAAGAAGCCAAAATGGCAAAAAAAAAAAAAATTCAAAACAAAGAAAAAGAAAAATTGTGGGACTTACATATTAGATGCCCATACACGAGCGCTTGAAGCTACAATCACTCAAACTCGTCGCAAACGACCGACTACCTTTGCAAAGAGGCAAAAAAGGCGATCCCAAGTTTAATGTCGATATGGTCACAAGAGTTCAATATTGGACAAATATCTCAATCAGGATATACTCAAGCGGAGCTAGCCATCAAGTTAACCAGCTTTCCAGATCAAAGAATGCTTGCCTCTCAAGCATGAGGAAATAGCGCAAAGAATCCGTAATGAGAAGGGTTCGTAAGATGAGAATATCAGCATACGCTTAAATTACACCCCATGATGATCCCTATTATCCAATTCTTTCTAGTAAAAGAAGAACCCCATGATAATAAGACTTGGCAATCGCCACATAAAGGCCTTCAAACACTCATCATTCTGAGAGCCAATGAGAATTCGAAGCATGTATCGTACCAAGACCTCTTTTATCCATCCTTTCAAGTGAAAATAAGGACCTCAGAAAATGAGAAGATTTCTGCTCAAATTACCTCAATTACTTAATCGAGCTTACCTCCCAAAACCAAATTTCTAGACAATGGGGCAACTTGAGTGAAGAAATGTCCACACAAGATACCCAAGATAGCCACCATTCGCAAGGAAAATGAGATATCCTCAATAAAGATCTCATATATCGATCAGCCAGCTTCATACTTTGGGGGCAAGTCAGAATCCCTCAGCAGGAAACTTTAGAAAATGAAGGATGTGAGACTCATTTATCCATCATTTATTCGAGAAGTTCAGCTTCCCAAAACATAAGGACTCCTACGTACAAGAGGCCTCCTTCCATGAAAGTTCTAGAAATCACATGACGGGGCTATATTGAGGTCACCTGAACTCTCCATGATCAACAATCCTATACCTCAAGCACATTTGTCCCCAACATGGTGACAAGAATCTTGATAGTAGCTGAAGTATCGTAAACTCGACGCACCCATAGGATTGAGTGAGAGTGAAACTGAGAGTGAGAATGAGAACGAGGGCTTATGAATATTCTCATGGCTTGGCTTATGAAAAAAAACTTTTTAAACAATGTGGCAATAACCACACAAGAAATCTTTTTCTCATGTTGCACCACATTTTCCTCAAGTGAGGCTTTGATTTCTAAAATTGAGTTCCATTATACTTTTTCAAAATGAGATTTTTCAAACATTGTTTGCAATCTTCTTAAGTCAAGATTGGTAAAAGTTGCACCTTTGTTCCGAAGAACAGAAGGCAAAGAACATATTCTCAAGGGCAAGATAGTGCCACTGAAAAAGTGGTTATCCAAACCCTCAAATCATGATTAGACGGGAAACCTCATTGATCTTGAATCATTTGTTCCAGCTACCCAATCTGTCAATCAAACTATCCTTCAACTAAATTTTTTTTTACCTCATACCTCTCGGCGAAATCAATCAAGCATGTCTAGAAACCGACATCAACAAGACAATACCCGAGATGAAAATTCCTCTTAGCCAAGCATGACATACTCGCATAGCAAGAATATCAATCATACTAAAAGAGCACGTTATCCAAGGCCACCATGCTACAAATGCCTCCTACAAAATCAACCTACCAGTAAGAAGATTGTATGGCTAAGACATCAGCCACTCAAGCACCGAGGTCCAAGGTGGAGAAAGCAGAGGACCAACCTTTTATTAGTCCCCAAAATGGCATGCATTGGGCTCATTGAGGAGACAAAGAGGAAACACTATATGGCAAGCCCAATACCTCGAGATGATGACTCACACTCGAAGGAAGAAAGTACCTACCGGAGACACCCATGCTGCTCCAGCGCGAGCACAACCAAGGAGAAAGTTCACTAAAAGAATGACGTAGTTCCTTGTGGATGAGGTTTAAGAGAATCCATGAAAAATATCAAGACCATGATTAGGGATTATGCTCTTCCCTTTGCATACCCTTCAAGATATCATCATAGAACCTTTTTCAAATGCCTTTACATACATCATACAACTCATTCTCAAATGCACTTCAAACTAATCATATGACATCATTAGATAGCTAATCTCAAGAAATTAATAGCCAAAGTGAACATCAATAATTTTCAAAGTTCACTTAAAGTGAAAGAACATTTTCATCAACATATCTCATCATGACATTGCATCATATCATATAATCATACATTTGACATCACATACAAACTTTATAAAGTTCAAGTTCGAGACCAATCTGAATTTCATCTAGAATTTCTCAATTGGTTGCTTTAACATTTCTTATCAAACTACAACTTCATGTCACCTATGATTAAGGTTTCAAAAAAATCTGCATATCCTCAAACATAAGAAGGCTACACTGCGAAGAAGGCTACACAGCGAAGAAAGCTACATTGCGAGGGAAACCAGTAGTACCCACAAGAAGGCTACACTGCAAGGGAGCTAATCAGGACCCATAAGAAGGCTACACTGCGAAGAAGGCTACACTGCGAGGGAACCAATTAGAACCCACAAGTCGGCTACACTGCGAGGGAGCTAATAAGGACCCACTAGAAGCTACACTGCGAAGAAAGCTACATTGCGAGGGAAATTAATTAACACCCACAAGAAGGCTACACTGCCAGGGAGTGAATCAGAACCCACTAGAAGGCTACACTGCGAAGGATGGCTACACTACATGAGGGAATCTAGTTGGCACCTACATCTAGGCTACACTGCCAAGGAGCTAATCAGTACTCTTAACACAATTACACACGAAGAAGGCTACCTACGAAGGAACCCAATTAGCACCCACAAGTCAGCTACACTGCGAGGGAGCTAATCATGACTCATAACATGGTTACACTGCGAAGGATAACCACACTATGAAGGAAGCTAATCAACATCCTATGTTGGTTGTACATGGGAGTTGATCAATAACCTCAATTCTCATTATACCTCAAGAAAGTCGGTAAGAGCACCAAACTATAAATAATCACGACGCTACTAATAAACCGGCCAAAAATTGTGTGATATGTACTTTGTATACTCTAAAATACCAAGAGATATACAAAGTGGGGGCAACTGTAGACACCACTTTTTGTCCGGGTTAAAACATATTTAACTAATTAAAATTAAACTTTTTGTTTGGGATTTGCAATAGCGAATTTCTACCTAAAATGAATTTTATGTGTTTGGGATGGATCATCACTTTGCCTCAATTGAGATTAAGCAATAGCAAATTTCGATTTATGCATTTTGATAGTGACTAGTGGCGTGGTTATGGTTATACAAAAGTGGTTATGGTTATACAAAGTAAGCTTGAGTTTGATTTTGGTTGTCATGCATGTTACTGTTAATCGATCCCTAAAACATCAGGTGTTATGAGAATTGGGCCTCAATTTCTAAATAATAAATAGAAGTCATAACAATTTTATCAAGAAAATACAATACATAAGAATTACAATTAATTACAATGCTAAATTGCTATACATTACACTAATTACAATGGTACAATATAAGAATTTAGGCCCAAGTCAAACCCCAACCAAAAAATTCAAACAGTCAATGAAGTCAACGAAGTCAAACACACAGCCAGGCCTGGTCCAACCAATGACCCAAAACCCGATCAGACGAGAGTGGGTACTGTAGCTGCTTGCTGCCTAAGCATCCTCTTTCTATAAAAAGAGCCCTTGGGCACTTACAAAGGGGGTGGACTTCTTTTCGTTGTTCTTCTTCGTCCTCCAGGGGATCGATTCTCCTGTTCTTCTTCAACTTCTTCTCTTCCCTTCTCTTTCAAATAAAAACACAGTAGAGAAACTCTGCAAAAACCTCCCACTTCCTTCCCTTCTTACACAGATGAACACCACAGAAAACAAAGCAAAAAAAACAGGGGACTTCCTACTTCGAGCTTCTTCCCTTCTCCTTTCCCAAGCTTCCTGCCAGGGGACACTTCACGGCCAACTCCTTTCTTCCTCTTCTACTTCTTCCTTCCTCAACAGACCTCTCTCCTGCAAGATACACAAAAAACAGACTCACTTTCCAAAAAAACACAACTCCCTTTCCTCTTCTCACAAAAACAAACACACACGGACAGAGAGCTAGAGGAAAATTCTCTACCACCTTTTCCTTCTTCGAGCCACATACAACCCACAAACCAGCAGTCAAAAAAATAGAAAAGCAATAACAACCACCACCAGAAAACTCAAGAAAGGAAAGGAAGCAGCAATCAGAACTCCACAGAAGTAAAGAAGAAAGCAGCTCTAACCACACCAGTCTACAAACAAAAGGTTGGTAGCTCCAACTTCTCCTACCTATGTGAAGTTTTTCTCTTATCAAAAGAAACTTAATCAACTCCATTCTAGCAGCAGGCTGATTTTGTTTAAAAGAGGAACATATTCGATCTACCCCAAGCAAATCACAATTTGACTACTATCATCTAATATTATTATCGTTGTACTTTATCAGTTCCTTTCACATTCAGGCAATTCACCACTACCATCATCCACTGTATACATTCATCTTTCTATTTCAGTCCCTTTTTCCATTTAAGCACTTACCATTATCATCATACTTGTATTTATTTGTCTACTCTTTCTATTGCTATAAACTACATATAGCTTACAAGTATTTTCGTTCAAGTTAGCTAATGCATATGAGTACAGTTACTAATGATCTGCTAATACTAAGATAATAGTATTGTTTCATTTATCATCTCATTTGCACTTCCACCATATTAGCATGAAATTCCATCATTACATACGTAAGCAAAACAATGCTAAAACACTAATAAATCACGGAATAGAATGCAGAAAGAAACAGGCAATACTCCCGATCGCCACTCAAATTTCAAAATTCAAAGCATCATGAACACCATAAACTTATAATCTAAACCCACTTTACCAAAACCATAAACACTCGTAGAGAGCAATCTCAAACCAAGACTAGCAACTAACATGGTTTCTCAAATTATAGTCCAAAACCAACCCCAAACCAAACACCATTATCACAAAGCTAATTTCCAGATTCACACTTACACGTACCATCAATCCCCAAATTTAAACCCATAATACACAACGATACAGATATGTAAACCCATTTTTAAACCACTAGAAAGGAAATCTTACGCTTACAAACAACCCTATTCGCAAAAAAACAGTTATAAGCACAAACTTCCAAAACCAAAACTTTCCACCACAAACGCTTCTATAACCAAAAGTACAAACCACAACCGAATTTCCAGGTTATTAAGCCCCATCACCAACCATAAACGCAGAAATCCAGCACTACCATAAAACCTCATATTTCCATATTCAGACCACAATCTATCACAAAAATACCAACTTTCTGGAGTTCCATACCATGAAAAGAAATTTTCAGGACTATAAACCACCACTAGCGAATCAAACCCAGCTAAGAAACGACCCAGAGAAACAAAAGCTTACCAAAACAAAGTTCACTCATCTTGTCTTTGTCGCCGCCGGAGAAGCTCAGAGCTGCCGTTGTTGACCCTCTTTCCTTCCTTCGCCCTTTCCTCGTCCCCCTTCACCAAAACCCAAAAAAGGGAGCGAAATCAGAATCAAATCGAAGAGTAAATAAACCAAAAATTAAAAAAGGGGTCGAAACCCTCACCCGTCACTGCCAGGCCTCTGTCGTGCCACCTTATTACCTTCGCCGCCGTCGATCGCCATGGCCGATGTCCACTACTGTCGCTTCTTCCTGCCCCGTCCTTTTGCTCTCCTTCCTTGCTCCTCATCATTCACTAGAACGTAGGGAGAAGAAGAGGGGTCGATTGATAGGCGAAAGAAGTAAGAGGGAGAGAGGCAATGGTTTAGTCGATCGAGAGGAGGACTAGGGTTCAGTTTTTGCTCGTCATTTGGAGGGAACAGTTGGAAATGGAGAGAGTGAAGGAGAGGCTGAGCGGCGCCGAGTTTCATATAGGTTAGGACTTAGGGTTTCGTTTGTTTTGTTAGACAGGTTTATATGCCTTGTGTTGCTAATTGGCTAAAATGCCCCTTCAATTTCGTTTATTTACCGTTGCCATCTTAAACAAAGACAAAAAAAAAAAAAAGTTTTCATGGATCAAGAGTTGTACCTGTATAGGTCTCACCAGTTAGGCTACACGCCTAATATATAAGGAAACAATTTCGTTTTTATTTATCTTAAACCTTCTTAATACGAAAACTAAACATGTTTGAATCCTTCGTTTAGGTTTAGTCCGATTACTCAAATACTCGAGGAGCATTAATTTTGGACTCTTAGGGGTTATTGAGTTTGGTATCCTTCGTATTATTTTTCCTAAAAAAACAATTCTTCATACAGAATCATAGTCAATAGGTGTGGTAATCTCTCAAATTAAAATTCATTCAAAAATCCAATAATCATCCAATTACAAAATAAAAATATCAAAAATACATTTCATAAACAACTCAAATTATTATCTTATCACGATCAATAGAACGTGGTAAGATCACGCCATGAATCTACCAATTATAATCGAACTACGTGGACTTTGATCCCGACTACTCGGGTACGTAGGCAACCAATAGGTTCGAGTCCAACTAACCAAAAACTCTTTCTTTAATTTTGAGAATTACGTCAATAGACGTATGATCAAATATTAATAACTATCTAATTAATCAAATCATATAATTGAATACACAAATAAGGCGAAATTTATAATACACCCAACCTTAAAAAGCTTATCGATTTAAGTAGTACCCATTATGGGGCGTTGTGGGGTGTGAATACACTTCCCCACATGTAACCGTACTCCCGAACCTAGTAAAATCTAAAATTCGCAGACCGAATCTCGGTTCTGACCCTAAGGTTAGGAAACCGGACCAAAAGGTGTTCGATCCACCATATAAACACGGTCGATGGCGACTCCGAGCGTGTCGCGACGTGGTCCCCGATCTGTGAGGGGGCGGTTGCGACAGTGGCGACTCCGCTGGGGAAATTTGAGAGTCGAGCTATATTATTATATCGATAAGTTTTCTTTCTATCTTTGATTTGGTGGGTGTTTACTTTCTCTATTGCGAATTTAATTTATATTGCATTTAATTATTTGCATTCATTCATTAAAGCTCTAACCCGAGCTGTCCTTATAGAAAAAAGGAAGAAAGTACCGTGACTCCTACAATAGTAGGGGAAATGCGAAAACTTCCCAACCAGGTTGAACTCAAATCCGAGGATGATTTGAGGTATCATGCTAAACTCGAAAGGGTTATAGTGTGATACAACTTGGGAGCCTGATTACTTAAGATCTCTATCCAGCATAGTTTACCTAGAAACTACCTAAACCGCAAACTTATCCCAAAACCTACTTAACCCTTGTTGCTAAACCGCTTAAAACCCTAAGTTGGTTGAATATGATGATGTGTTTATGATTCATTTGTTTATGATGTAACGAATTATGATTCATCGGTTATACATGAATGTCGTGGTTAGATGCTATGCAAAAGTTTATCAAAATCCGTGACACTAGAATTCTTTCGTAGTTCATTGTTCACTCGTTTAAACCGATCATGATGGTAAATGTTCAAACATTTTTGCATCCACAAAAAAAAATCATCATTCATACGCACAATCGTACCATTTAACACGGCTTACATTCATCTCATTTAGCATGACTATCGTTCACTCATCTCAGTTAGCAACATGTCACAATTTAACCATGATAAGTCAAGGATTCTCTAAAGTTGCTCATTCACAAGGATAAAGTCAACCTTGAGTAAAGTTCCAAGGTTGTGCTCGTTACGGAGTTCATTCTAGAAGCAATTTGATGACACCAAAAGAAGGTCAACCATATATGAAGAAATGAAATGACAAGTTGCCATGTTCACGAGAAGTTTGTCAAAAATCAAAGAATAAGCCAATTGTCCAAACTTCAACGACAACCCACGATAAGTTTGTCGAAAACTCAAAGAAGAAGCCAATTGTCCATACATCGACAATGACCCATTGACCACTCATGGGTATTAGTTGGCACGCTGCAAGACGAAGCTCTATTAAATAATGATGTCAATCCTCAGGAGCAAATGAGCATGAATGCGTATTATCTTATGTATCAAACAATCTCCTTCATACTAAAGAATAAATAGTTATTTGCATTTCCAGCTATTTGGAATATTGTGTGATTGCTACCAATCTTGATTTAGATGTTGCATCAATGGTCCTTCTCTTTTCAAAATGAGGAGCATGTTTTCCAAAAACTTCAAGATTACCTTGTTTCTCTAAAATGAGAACCATAAAAATGCATTTCATGTTTTCAAGTAAAGCCATGAGATTTTCATATTAAGCAACCATAAGCACCCCACTGGTGCTGAGTGTTTATAAACACTGTACTGGTGTCCAGAATTTGAGCCACCCACTTATGTTGAGAGTATGCACACTTGCTAGAGTTGAGAGAATAACACCCCACTGGTGTCACAAATTATGTGAGCTAAATAGTCAAAGGGTGCAACGAGGATATGAGACTAGGCTACTTGTAGAATCTTGTCACTATCCATAACCGATATAGGTTGTGTATTTCGAATTATGGCTACAAGAAGCGTGATGCCGACATTATAAAAGCCAAGTTCTGACAAAACCCTCATCGGGGCACGCATAGAATCCACATCATTGTTGAGGCTAAAGAGAAAAATGTCCATTGCCATCCAATGTTTACACGCATAAATCTAACCTGAGAGGAGGCATTTAACCTGACGTCATGAGTATCACTTCCTCAAGAAAGGGATAGCCAGTAGCCCATACGACAAGAAAAAATCACTCACGTCGGCAAATTTTTAACATTTGATGCTCAAGTCAAATGACAGCATCAGCATGTATGGGGCATAACAACATAATTAAGTCCCACAAAAATTAAAAGGAAAAAAGAAGCCAAAATGGCAAAAAAAAAAAAAAAAATTCAAAACAAAGAAAAAGAAAAATTGTGGGACTACATATTAGATGCCCATACACGAGCGCTTGAAGCTACAATCACTCAAACTCGTCGCAAACGACCGACTACCTTTGCAAAGAGGCAAAAAAGGCGATCCCAAGTTAATGTCGATATGGTCACAAGAGTTCAATATTGGACAAATATCTCAATCAGGATATACTCAAGCGGAGCTAGCCATCAAGTTAACCAGCTTTCCAGATCAAAGAATGCTTGCCTCTCAAGCATGAGGAAATAGCGCAAGAATCCGTAATGAGAAGGGTTCGTAAGATGAGAATATCAGCATACGCTTAAATTACACCCCATGATGATCCCTATTATCCAATTCTTTCTAGTAAAAGAAGAACCCCCATGATAATAAGACTTGGCAATCGCCACATAAAGGCCTTCAACACTCATCATTCTGAGAGCCAATGAGAATTCGAAGCATGTATCGTACCAAGACCTCTTTTATCCATCCTTTCAAGTGAAAATAAGGACCTCAGAAAATGAGAAGATTTCTGCTCAAATTACCTCAATTACTTAATCGAGCTTACCTCCCAAAACCAAATTTCTAGACAATGGGGCAACTTGAGTGAAGAAATGTCCACACAAAGATACCCAAGATAGCCACCATTCGCAAGGAAAATGAGATATCCTCAATAAAGATCTCATATATCGATCAGCCAGCTTCATACTTTGGGGGCAAGTCAGAATCCCTCAGCAGGAAACTTTAGAAAATGAAGGAGGTGAGACTCATTTATCCATCATTTATTCGAGAAGTTCTCTTCCCAAAACATAAGGACTCCTACGTACAAGAGCCTCCTTCCATGAAAGTTCTAGAAATCACATGACGGGGCTATATTGAGGTCACCTGAACTCCATGATCAACAATCCTATACCTCAAGCACATTGTCCCCCAACATGGTGACAAGAATCTTGATAGTAGCTGAAGTATCGTAAACTCGACGCACCCATAGGATTGAGTGAGAGTGAAACTGAGGTGAGAATGAGAACGAGGGCTTATGAATATTCTCATGGCTTGGCTTATGAAAAAAACTTTTTAAACAATGTGGCAAAACCACACAAGAAATCTTTTTCTCATGTTGCACACACTTTCCTCAAGTGAGGCTTTGATTTCTAAAATTGAGTTCCCATTATACTTTTTCAAAATGAGATTTTTCAAACATGTTTGCAATCTTCTTAAGTCAAGATTGGTAAAAGTTGCACCTTTGTTCCGAAGAACAGAAGGCAAAGAACATATTCTCAAGGGCAAGATAGTGCCACTGAAAAAGTGGTTATCCAAACCCCTCAAATCATGATTAGACGGGAAACCTCATTGATCTTGAATCATTTGTTCCAGCTACCCAATCTGTCAATCAAACTATCCTTCAACTAAATTTTTTTTACCTCATACCTCTCGGCGAAATCAATCAAGCATGTCTAGAAACCGACATCAACAAGACAATACCCCGAGATGAAAATTCCTCTTAGCCAAGCATGACATACTCGCATAGCAAGAATATCAATCATACTAAAAGAGCACGTATCCAAGGCCACCATGCTACAAATGCCTCCTACAAAATCAACCTACCAGTAAGAAGATTGTATGGCTAAGACATCAGCCACTCAAGCACCGAGGTCCAAGGTGGAGAAAGCAGAGGACAACCTTTTATTAGTCCCCAAAATGGCATGCATTGGGCTCATTGAGGAGACAAAGAGGAAACACTATATGGCAAGCCCAATACCTCGAGATGATGACTCACACTCGAAGGAAGAAAGTACCTACGGAGACACCCATGCTGCTCCAGCGCGAGCACAACCAGGAGGAGAAAGTTCACTAAAAGAATGACGTAGTTCCTTGTGGATGATCGGTTAAGAGAATCCATGAAAAAATATCAAGACCATGATAGGGATTATGCTCTTCCTTTGCATACCTTCAAGATATCATCATAGAACTTTTTCAAATGCACTTACATACATCATACAACATCATTCTCAAATGCACTTCAAACTAATCATATGACATCATTAGATAGCTAATCTCAAGAAATTAATAGCCAAAGTGAACATCAATAATTTCAAAGTTCACTTAAAGTGAAAGAACATTTTCATCAACATATCTCATCATGACATTGCATCATATCATATAATCATACATTTGACATCACATACAAACTTTATAAAGTTCAAGTTCGAGACCAATCTGAATTTCATCTAGAATTTCTCAATTGGTTGCTTTAACATTTCTTATCAAACATACAACTTCATGTCACCTATGATTAAGGTTTCAAAAAAATCTGCATATCCTCAAACATAAGAGGCTACACTGCGAAGAAGGCTACACAGCGAAGAAAGTACATTGCGAGGGAAACCAGTAGTACCCACAAGAAGGCTACACTGCAAGGGAGCTAATCAGGACCCATAAGAAGGCTACTGCGAAGAAGGCTACACTGCGAGGGAACCAATTAGAACCCACAAGTCGGCTACACTGCGAGGGAGCTAATAAGGACCACTAGAAGGCTACACTGCGAAGAAAGCTACATTGCGAGGGAAATTAATTAACACCCACAAGAAGGCTACACTGCCAGGAGTGAATCAGAAACCCACTAGAAGGCTACACTGCGAAGGATGGCTACACTACATGAGGGAATCTAGTTGGCACCTACATAGGCTACACTGCCAAGGAGCTAATCAGTACTCTTTAACACAATTACACCACGAAGAAGGCTACCCTACGAAGGAACCCAATTAGCACCCACAAGTCAGCTACACTGCGAGGGAGCTAATCATGACTCATAACATGGTTACATGCGAAGGATAACCACACTATGAAGGAAGCTAATCAACATCCTATGTTGGTTGTACATGGGAGTTGATCAATAACCTCAATTCTCATTATACCTCAAGAAAGTCGGTAAGAGCACCAAACTATAAATAATCACGACGCTACTAATAAACGGCCAAAAATGTGTGATATGTACTTTGTATACCTCTAAAATACCAAGAGATATACAAAGTGGGGGCAACTGTAGACACCACTTTTTGTCCGGGTTAAAACATATTTAACTAATTAAAATTAAAACTTTTTGTTTGGGATTTGCAATAGCGAATTTCTACCTAAAATGAATTATAGTGTTTGGGATGGATCATCACTTTGCCTCAATTGAGATTAAGCAATAGCAAATTTCGATTTATGCATTTTGATAGTGACTAGTTGGCGTGGTTATGGTTATACAAAAGTGGTTATGGTTATACAAAGTAAGCTTGAGTTTGATTTGGTTGTCATGCATGTACTGTTAATCGATCCCTAAAACATCAGGTGTTATGAGAATTGGCCTCAATTTCTAAATAATAATATAGAAGTCATAACAATTTATCAGATAAATACAATACATAAGAATTACAATTAATTACAATGCTAAATTGCTATTACATTACACTAATTACAATGGTACAATATAAGAATTTAGGCCCAAGTCAAACCCCAACCAAAAAATTCAACAGTCAATGAAAGTCAACGAAAGTCAAACCACACAGCCAGGCCTGGTCCAACCAATGACCCAAACCCGATCAGACGAGAGTGGGTACTGTAGTGCTTGCTGCTAAGCATCCTCTTTCTATAAAAAGAGCCCTTTGGGCACTTACAAAGGGGTGGACTCTTTTCGTTGTTCTTCTTCGTCCTTCAGGGGATCGATTCTCCTTGTTCTTCTTCAACTTCTTCTCTTCCTTCTCAGGGGGTCGTAGTTTGGTGTTGTGTTTTAGCGTGTCAAGTTTTTGGCGCCATTGCCGGGGAGCCCTCTAGGTTATTGGGGAAACGTGAGAATTTGTTACTCTAGCTTTTTATTTACTGCATTTTATCTCTTCCCCCTGTGTGCCTTCACGGGTTGCTTCTGCTGATTGTGTGCAGGTAGTGCATGACCCGTAGCCAGTCGGGAGATCTACTACCATTAGACCAGGAGCTTGAACGAACCTGCAGGAACTCCAAGCGGGCTCTAAGGGCGCGACTGGCTACGGAGAAAACGCTATCACAGCTGCAGATCGGAGAAGAAGAAGAAGGAGAGATGGGTGATCCGCAGAACCACGATGTGATCAACCCAGATGAGCAGACCATGGGATCCTACTGGACCGCTAGGGCTGCGGACATGAGGTCACCCATTCAACACCCTCATGTCCCAGCCAACAACTTTGAGGTGAGCACCTCAGTCATCACTATGCTGCGCGGTTCAGTGGTGTTCCGTGGTAAGGAGGGAGAGTGCCCTCGATCACATCTCAGGCGATTCCACGAGCTCATCGATGGAATCAAGATCAATGGGGTACCAGCAGATGCCATCCAGCTGAGGTACTTCCCTTTCACTCTGGAGGGGCAGGCCAAGGAGTGGCTAGACACTCGGCCTCCGGGTTCCATCACCACGTTCGCCAACCTGGCGGACAAGTTCCTCACCCGCTACCATCCTCCATCCAAGACAGCTGACCTGCAGAAGCAAATCACACATTTTGCTCAGGATGAGGATGAGACCATCAGGGATGCTTGGGAGAGGTACACCAGTCTCTTTCTCATGTGTCCCAATCATGGTTTCAATGATGCATTCAAGGTGGGCACCTTCTATCACGCTCTCTTCCCGGAGGACAAGCAGCTGATTGATTCGGTTTGTGGCGGGAACATGCTGACAAAAACCCCGCCACAGCTGAATCAACTCTTTGAGGAGATGGCGGAGAACGGGTACGACTGGGGCACTGCCAGGAGATCGAGACGAGCACCAGGACGGGGTGTGCATGCTGTGGGCACCCAGTCATCTGATTTGGTGCAGGTGGTATCGAAGCTGGTTTCAGCTATCGATCGTTCTGGTTTGATTGCAGGTACAGGACAGTCGCAGGCGATGCACTGCCAGTGGTGTGAGAGCTCTCATCACACCGTGGAGGACTGCCAGGCAATGAAGGAATCAACCACACCCCAGGAGTAGGTGAACTTCATTAATAACGTTAGGCGCAATGACCCCTACAACAACACGTACAATGAGGGGTGGCGCCAGCATCCTAACTTCTCCTGGGGTGGGGCAAATTCCAGACCATCAGTCCCCCAGGGACCACCGGGCTTCCAAAGGCCACCATATCAGCCCAGACAGGGGCAATTCCAGCAGCAACAACAGCCTCTTTATCAGCCCATGCAGGGGCACGCTGCTCAATCACAGTCGCGACCTTTCCAGCAGCCAGGTGTAGCCCCTGCTGCCCCAGTGCAGAATGATCAGATGGCTGAACTGCGGGACTTGGTGGGTTCTCTCGCCAGTGCTAGTGCTAAGAAATTCAACACCTTTGATCAGTTCATGGAGAAGGCCTCGGGTAAATTCCTGGCTCTTGAAGCTGGTCAGAGGAACACACAGGCTGTTTTGCAGGATATCCAGACCCAGCTGGGGAGCGTGGCCCAGGCAGTGGCTCAAAGGGCTCCTGGTACTCTAACCGGGCATACCATCCCTCACCCGCCGACCCCGGATGAGCGCTGCAATGCCATCATGACCAGGAGTGGCAAGATGACTGTTGATCCCCCTGCTCGGGAACCGGAAAGAGAGAGCCCTGTTTTAGCGTCTCCAGCGGTTGAACAAGAAGTAGAGAAGGAGGTTGAGGTACCTGTACCTAAACCGCAACCAGTAGTGAAGGAGTATATCCCTAAACTCCCTTTCCCTACTCGGTTGCACAAAGACAGGCTGGAGGCAGAGTTCGAGAACTTCATGGCCATGCTTAAGAAGTTGAATGTCCAAGTGCCCTTCCTGGAGGCACTATCGCAAATGCCGAAGTATGCGAAGTTTCTGAAAAAGCTTCTCTCGAAGAAGCAGAAGCTGAGTGAGCTGGCCACTATGGAGCTCAGCGAGGAGTGCTCGGCTATTCTGCAGAACAAGCTTCCGCAGAAGAAAAAGGACCCAGGTAGTTTTACTATCCCGTGCTCTATTGATAAATTGCATGTAGAGAAGTCCTTGGCGGATTTAGGTGCTAGTATCAATGTTATGCCATATCAACTGTTCAAGAAACTAGGCCTAGGCGAACCCCGTGCTACTAGGATGACCCTTCAATTAGCTGACAGATCTATAGTGCATCCTAAGGGCATAGTGGAAGACCTTATGGTTAAGGTTGGCAAATTCACATATCCTGTGGATTTTGTAATCCTGGACATCAATGAGGACATAGAAGTGCCTCTTATACTGGGAAGGCCTTTCCTGGCCACCGCCAAGGCTCTCATAGATGTGCATGATGGGACCTTAGTTTTGAGGGATGGCGAGGAGCGAATAACGTTTTCAGTTGCTAACACTATACCTGCTTCGTTACCTCTGCATGTTGTATCTCACCAGGAGCACGAGTCTGTCGTGTATCCTTCTGTGCTGCCTATTTTGCAGGACCCGCCTCCCACACCTTCGCCGCCACTCCGGACCACTCCGTCATCAAAAGAACAGATCAAGGAGGAGTGGCGGCCGAAACTGCAGGCAGCTAAGCCTACTCGAAAGAGCGCCGGAGACCACTACGAGCTGGTCCCGCCCCCACCTTGGCCATCCGAGTATTCACTCGCTTGCATCCTGCCGGATGGCCAAGTCGAGCTGGCAAATGCAGGCGGCCACATTCGTCGCGTGCATGGCCACCATTTGAAGCTGTACCTCAAGAGCGATGTGGATCCGCTCTTGAAGGCACCTGATCCTACACTTCCCTGAGCATCCATACTGGCGTCCAGCTAAAAGACGGTAAAGAAGCGCTTGTGGGGAGGCAACCCCACCGAGGTATGCATTTTCTTACTCTTTTTCCTTTGATTTTTTTTGTGTTTTTGAGTCTTGAGACGTTGATCCAGAGTCAAGTGTCGGTTTTTGAGTGAAAACAGGTTGAATTCGGGGCTCCAGCATGTCGCACGGCCAGGTCCTCAACTTGCACGGCCGTGCGGATTTCGCCCCTTGGCCGTGCAAGCTCTCGGCAAAAAGCGCACGGCCAAAAGTGCACATTGCACGGCCGTGTGACTCAGCCTGGCCTGGCCGTGTGGCCGACACGGGCAAAACTTGACTCGCACGGCCGTGTGGAATTCTCCCCCTGGCCGTGCGAGCTCTCGGCAAAATCCGCACGGCCAAATATGCACATTGCACGGCCGTGCGGAATTCCTCGGCCAGGTCGTGTCGGCCAGCACGGGCAAAAGCACCACCTGCACGGCCGTGCGTGCCTGCCCGTGCGGCCGAGGCACGGCCTATATATTCGGCCAGCACGGCCAGTCTGGTCAGAATTTCCGATTTCATCGCCGGAATCCTCTGTCCTCGCCGGAAAACCGCGACAAAACCCTCCTTTTCGATTTTTTCCGGCCACTTTGGGTCATTTTTTTCACCAAATCAATACCAAACCCACCCTTTCTACACCCAAAGCGGCCTATCCCTCCATTTTGAGCGAATTTGGACGACATTTTTGTCGCCGGAGGCGATTTCCGGCGAGGCTCCGACGAGCACTTCCGGCCAGTTTTTCGGCGTTTCGTCGCTTCCATTGCCTTCCCCTCATCATCCCCTACACCTCTACTTGAGTCTCCAGGTTTGATTTTGCCCTTAACTGTGTTAATTGTGGAGAATTGAGTGTGTAGGGTGCATGTTAGAGAACCTTATTGAATGTTGGGATTTTTGTGAAATTGATTGAGGGGAATGCATGGAATGTGAATGAATTGTGTTGGGCAAAGTCCCCTTTGCTTGTTTGAGCCCTTGTGTGCAAGAATTTGGCCAATTTTATGCTTAACTTAATAGTGCACACAAGGTGTTCGATGAAATGCCTGTTTTCCATGCCATGTGTGGCCACCGGTTGGGGCCCTTAGTGATGTAGTTTGAGGGTGTATTTGCTATGGATGTGAACCTTAAGTTGCCTATTTTCTCGTGAATGTGCACCCCCACCTAGATTATGCTTGATTTATCGAGTTGTTGACCCCCGAACTATGGATGAAACCATGGTTAGGCTGTTTTCTGTTCTTAAGTGTGGGGGTGTGCTTGACCTTTTCTTTGGCTCTTTTGGTTCCACTTTGGGTTGTTCTTTTGCAAGGCAATGGCGAAACCTGATCTCAAGCACCCGTTCATCCGGGATCTAAGGAGGGGCCCCACCGCCGACCGCTTCAAGGAGGTCCTAGAAACCCCGTTTGGGTCACACCATTGCTGGTCCAAACGGGAGTTTCGGCGATTGCACTGCTACGAGCAACTCTCCGCCGCCGTCGCCAACACCGCATGGCGCCGTCTGCTCATCCTCTGCGAGAAGGTCTACTACGAGCCCGTGTGGGAGTTCTACACGACCTTCAAGCACAATTCCACGACCGATTGGCAGGACGGTACAGCCGTCAAATTCAGGCTGGGCGGTGTCCCCCGGTCCATGAGCTACCACGAGCTGGCCGAGGCTCTCGACCTCGACCACGACGACCGTCGGCACTACATCACCGAGGTCACTGATCCGCCGGAGGTGGACTTCGGGAGGCTGTACACCCGCCTGGCTCGGCCAGGCCAGACGCGTCCCTTCTGGGCCGGGAGGACGAAGGCATCTACCCTGCTGCTCGACAACCTCCTTCTCCACCACCTGCTGGCGAAGTCTTACACCCCTGCAGCAGACAGTGCCAGCGCCATCACGAAGAGGGCCCTGTACTTCATCCATTCGATCCGCCAGCACAACCATCCTCTCCACCTGGGTTCGGTGGTGGCCAAGACCTTCGAGAAGACTGCTACAGAATTGAAGAGCCTCCACTGCGGCCCCCTCATCACCCGCCTGGCCACCTACTTTGGCCTTTCACTGCAGGGGTGCACCCAGGAGGGGGACACCCTCATCTTTGGCAGCAAGACGATCGGGAAGATGCAGCTGCTGCGGGAGAGGAACGGTGTTCTATGGGTCGATGGGTTTTCGGAACCTCCGATCCCCGCGGAGCCCGAGCCAGAGGACCAGCCAGAGGGCCAAGAGGAGGAGGCCGGTGAGGATATCACCCAGAGGATGTGGATGCTGCTGCTGATGATCCACCACAGACTGACTTCCATCCTGGAGGTAGCAGCTCTGCTTTCCTGGGCCAGGATTACTTCTCTTCCCAGTTCGAGCAGCTGCGGATCCAGAACCAGCAGATGCAGTTCCATCTGCAGTACGCGGTCGACCAGGCCGAGTTCCGGCGCAGGATGGATGCTTATGACGAGCGCCTGGACATGATCCAGACACAGCAGGGAGTGACTCTCGCCCAAGTCGAGCGGGAGAAGCGCCGTTCACGGCGCATGCAGGAGGTTCAGCAGCACCTGCCCCACCTGACGGTGATGATGGTGCTGCTGGCGCTGGTGACGATGACGCGTTCATGAACGACATCGACCTCGACGATCTTGGCGACGAGTAGGCTGTACTCATTGCCCGTCTCAATGTGTTTTCCTTTTTGTTTTAGACTTTTGTGTGTTTGCTCCATGTGTGCGGAGCTTGAACTTAGTGTCGTTTGTTTTTGTTTTTGGTTTTCCTTTGTGGTTTGATGTAGCCGTCTGGGATAACACTTCTCCCTAACGCACAGTGTGCTATTGTGTTTCTGGTGTTTGATTTGTGCAGCATTGTCCATTCTCCCGTTTGTGTCTCGCTGACTGGTCCACTTCCAGTCCCCCAGCAGTGTTCCAATCCGGTAACATCGTTCCCCTTATCTTTCCCTCTACTCCATTGAGGGCAATGTCGTGCTTAAGTGTGGGGGGGTGCTTTGTATCGGTTGGAATATATAATTGGGTGCTTGGAGCCTAGTCCGCTGCCCGAATCTTACGATTTGAGGGCTCCAAGTACGGCTGTTTGATCATATTGGCACTGTGTTTTGATTGGTGAATTGATTGATTTTCGGATTAATGCATGACAACTTGTTTGCGACTAGGACAACCTATGATGAGGACTGAGATGTGCAGTAAAATTGTGTAGGAGTTCAGTTTTTCGACTGTTTGCTTACCAACTGTGACTTGATTTGATCACTTGTTCTTGACAGTCGTTTATGCATCTAGTTCAGGGTATCAGAATGTGAGATAGAGCATATAGGTAGCTATGTGAGATTTGAGCCTGCTAGTTTCTTTCTTGTGCGATAGATCCCTCTTCCATGATGTGTAGCATTCACGTTGTCACTAGCTAAGATGATGGGGGCCTAGGATTAGCCCACGCCCAAAACTGACTGTCCTGATGTGTCATATCCCCTAGTCAGCCCCTTGAGCCGTGTGTTATCTCTTCTTTTGGTCTCTAACGAAAAAATCACCCTTGTTGCATCTTTTAGAAGGTTCCACAGAGTGGTTTTTACATATTCTCTGCTATTTCTGCTAAAGTTTATGTGAGTGTTGGAGGTAGTGCTTAAAAGTTGGGCAGATGTTTGAAATATGTGCAGAAGTGGTGGCTCTCTTAAGAAATGAAAAGAAAAATGAAAGAAAAACAAAGAAAATTTGAAAGCAAAAGAGAGCCACTACCAAAAATCTGAATAATGCCCATTAAGTAGTGTTTCTTAGCAGTCTGGCTTGGAAATGCTGATGTTTATGCCTCCTTCGCTCTTGTGCTCTTGAGATATTGAGTAATGCAGAATAGCAGAAAGAAAATACCGGTTTGTTTGACTGTGATTGTGTGTTTGGAAAATGTGGAACCTTGTGCTATGAATACTTCCACCACTTAAAAGGCCTTTTCCCCATGTCCAAGACCCTAGCCAATCATTTGAACCTGTGTCTAAGACCTCCTGATTAGTTAATGGTGACACCCCATATGTGAACTCTAACATTTAGAGGCTGCCATCATGGTGAAGAGATGATAGGGATTGAGAGAAATATCATGCGCATTTTTTTCCGCATCACATTGTCCTGACCCCACTGGTCGAGAGTGAGTGATTCATTTTCATATTCTTTATACTCTTGTACCCCGGTGAGGACCTAGATTGCTCGGTCTCTGTTCTGATGTCTTGAGTTGGATGCATGAGTTGACTGTTTTGAGTGAGTGGTTGAGTCAAGTCTAGGTTGGTTGGTGAACAGAAGGGAGACTCTTCCTTTACTCGATTTGCTGCACTCGAATGTCCTTTGTGGTGGTTGTCCAGGTTGCTATTGAGGTTGTTCATGTGTTGATGTTTGAAAACCAGTACGATTCAAGTGTTCTGTGCCTTTATGACTTGTCCCCAATGTTGGTTGATTGAAATATGTAAGCTTACCTGGTGTCTGACTTGGTTTGCTTGGGGACAAGCAAACGGTTAAGTGTGGGGGAGTTTGATAGACAGTTATTTACACATGTTTTTACCCTCGTTCTTACACCGTTTGAGGTGTTGATTCTCGTGTTTTAGGCCGATTTCACGCTAGGTTGTGCTTGTTTGTGATATTTCAGGTCCTAGTACGTGAATGGAGGCTTGGGAGCGAGTCTGGGGTCGATTGGACGAAGATCGGACGCGTGGCGAGGTGTCAAGGAAGCTGCACGGGCACAAACAACCTTCACACGGCCGTGCCATTGAGCACCCTGGCCGTGTGATTTCTGCCGAGGCCGAGCACGGGCAGACTGGAATTCTCACACGGCCGTGCAACCCTGGCCGTGTGAGATGGCTGAA
Source organism: Linum tenue (assembly GCA_946122785.1). Classification (NCBI taxonomy): domain Eukaryota; kingdom Viridiplantae; phylum Streptophyta; class Magnoliopsida; order Malpighiales; family Linaceae; genus Linum; species Linum tenue. The sequence continues at coordinate 26,906,277 of CAMGYJ010000002.1, read as the reverse complement.
GGTCGACTAATCCATACGCCGCGTTTTGTCTCGCACGGGCAAAGTGGTGAGCCACACGGTCGTGTGGCCTGGCCGTGCGAGTCGGGAAATTCTGGTTTTAGAGCCTATTCCGAGCCAAAAGTGGGAGAATCGAGTTTTCAGAGCAAAAACAGAGCCCTGGAGAGAGAAAGTACGAAGAACACATCATAGAAGCTATCTTGGAGCTGGGTTTCATCGAATCGAGCTTTGAGATCGTCATAGGAGTGGAAATCATCATCCCGGAGCAGATTTTCCTCATCATTATGAGTATGACTACTCCGATTACTGTTTTCTCTTCTCTCTCTATGGAGTAGAACCCTTCTCTCACTTGGGTATGAAGAACCCTAGTTCCTTGTGTTAGGGATTTGATTGTAATGACTTGGGATGATATTACTGTTTGATTTTAATCGAATGATGCATGTTTATTGAATTGATTTGAGTCTGATCAGCTTTTCTCGATTTCCGCTGCAACCTGAGATAGATAGAATCTGATTAGGTTGTTAGAGCTTCTTCATTCGATAGTAGGAGATTGGCTATACGAGAGTTAGCCAGTTTACTGCTTTGTACTGGAATTCAATTCCAGTAGTGGAGTTCTGTGTTCATAGCCTCAGCTTTCTATCCCGGTGAAGACTAGTCGTCTGCCGGGTAGTTAGACTGAGAGGGCTTGGTCAGCTTAAGAGATTCCAAGCTACTGTCGGATTTTCCGCAGTCTAATCAACAGTAAATCAACCCAGGGAATTACAATTGAACCTAACTAAGGGGCTAGGGGGACTCAATCCCGAGTGACTCTTTCCTGACTTTGAAAACCGAACCATGTACTGCTTTCTTACTGCTTTTGCTTTAATCAACAATCACTCGAATTAGTTTGCTAGATAATAGAGAATCACGGAGTAAGCAGTAGATCTAGACCCCGGGTTGATAATATAACTTGCCTGTTACTGCATTCCCGGACTGCGATTTCACTTGGTCGCAGTTTGGTGTTGTGTTTTAGCGTGTCAACTGTAAACCAGAGAGCTGATAAAATTTATCCAAAACTTTCCTGATTCCATTTAAAGCAAGGCCTGAACCCTCTAAAAAAATCAAGAGGTCATCAGCAAAGCTCAGATGAGTGAGACCTAGCTGTCTACATTGAGGGTGATAAGGAAACTCACCATTTGCTGCTACTTTATTTAACAGACCAGTCAAAGGTTCCATTTAGGGTTGGCAAAGAAAACTGACGGATCGAGTATCCACCCGAACCCGAGCCGGTCAACACGGGCAAAACCCGCTTTGACTGGGCACGGGTCGGCTCGGGTAAAACCCGAAATGTAAATGCTTGGGCATGGGCCGGGTGTGGATGTTGTGATATCCGACCCATACCCGCCCGGAGTATAATAAACCTAATTCCCATACCCAGTCCCATGACCCCTCGTCTTCGCGAGACCCCAATTCACTCCCTCTCTCAAATCTCTCATCACTCATCAAAGTTTCCCCGAGTTCGCGTGCAGCGCAGCAGCGGTTCCCAATTCCTCTCGAGAGCCGAGACTCGACTCCTCTTCCTCTGTCTTCTCACTTCTCAGAGCCAATCAGCCAAGCAAACCATTCAATGCAGCCCAATCCTCTGCATCCCTCGACTCTTTCTCCTTTGTTAAATGTTCTTCACAAGAAGCTCCTGTTCTTCTATCTCGTCACTTTGGCAACTAGTGGAAGCCGACCACTTATAAAGGTCAGATTCTCAAACTTTTCCTCTTCCTGCTACCTCCGTAGCCGTCAATTTCTTCCTTGGTTCAATTTGAAATTCTGGGTTCAATTTCGATTTATTGAATTTAATTTCTGGGTTCATTGACGAAGCAATGACCCTCTGTTGAAATCCTGAAAACGAAATTGTTGTGGCCAGTTCAAGTTCAGTTTTGATTTCTTAAAAATGTCGAGAGCCTCCCTAAGATCAATCTTCTTCTGACTGTGTTTTCGGGATTCTTCTTGCAGGGTGGAGCAGCCTACGGTGGAGCAGTGTTGCATAGTGCAACAATTCCTCTCGACATCATTCAGGGCGACAGGGCCGAATATTCTTCAAGAGGTAATCTTCTTCTAAAAACGATTTGATTGCAAATGGTTTTTGCTTATGTCTACCATCTTCGTCTAATATGGGAAGAAGGGCTCAAGAGGTTGTGTTTAATATTGGGTTAGTTGCATACTGTTGCGGTTGATATGGGTTAGTTGTATGTTGCTGCTATTTAATTAGTTAATCTGGGTTAGTTGCATATTGCTTCTGTTGTAAATTCGCTAGTGTTGTTGTCGCTAATCCACTACTGCTATGTTTAATATTTACACTTCTGTGCTCACTTGCAGGCAAAAAATGGCTCAAGAGGCTGCTGTTGTTGCCAATCCACAACCACAAAACCAACAGGCTGCTGCTGTTGCTAATCCACAACCACAAAACCAACAGGCTGCTATAACTAATCCAGAAGCACAAAATCCAGAACCCAAACTTGATGGTGATGATGAAGAGGTTCTGGATTTGGGAAACCTCAAGAGTGATGTGTGGAAGCACTTTATTAAGATAAAAAAGGGAGAACTCATCAAGGCTAAATGCAACCATTGCAAGAAGTTGTTTGCTGGTGAATCTAATAATGGTACTTCGCACTTGAGAAATCATGTGAAGACTTGTATGCAAAGGAAGATTCATGATGGGAAGCAAAAGGTACTCGGTGCTAACTTTGTCACTAAGGGAAAGAGGGAAATGGTTGCTACTCAGTTTAACGCAGCTGTTTCGAGGCAAGATCTTGTTGTGCCCGTTATTATGCATGGGTATTCTCTGTCTATGGTGGAACACTTATATTTTAGGAGGTTCTTGTCTGGCCTCCAGCCGTTGTTTAGTGTTACTACAAGGAATACTCTTAAAAGTGACATTTTTAAGATGTATGAGAGTGAGAAGAGTAGGATAATGAAACTGATTGGTGGTAACAAAGGGAGGGTTGCCATTTCCACTGATATGTGGACATCAACCAACCAGAAAAAGGGTTACATGGTTGTTACGGCTCATTATGTGGACAATTCTTGGATTCGTCGAAGTCACTTGCTTAGGTATGATATGTAATACGTAATTTCAATGCTTTCTTGTTTATTTTGTGAGAAGGAGTCACTAACTTACCATTTACCAACTGCTGTCTTTTCGTTTTTGTAGGTTCGCTTATGTTCCAACTCCGCATACAAGTAATAGGCTAGCTACTACTTTGTTTGACAGTATGATGGACTGGAATGTCGATTCTAAGGTATCAACTATAACCTTGGATAACTGTAGCACCAATGATTCTATGATTGAGAAGGTTAAGAATAAATTGGTGATGTCTTGTTTGCTTAAGGGGGGTGCTTTACTGCATATGAGATGTTCTGCACATATTTTAAACTTGATAGTTAAAGATGGGTTGGATGTGCTTCGAGATGGCATTGGAACACTTCGTGAAAGTGTAGCTTATTGGACTGCTACTCCTAGGAGGATAGAGTTATTTGAGGGAGCAGCAAAGCAGTTGGAGTTTTCTTGTGATAAAAAGTTGATTTTAGATTGTCCGACTCGCTGGAATTCAACATATGATATGCTGGCTGCTGCAATACTGTATGAAAAAGTGTTTATTAGACTGAAACAACGTAACTCTCACTATACTTGTTTGCCTACAAGTGATCATTGGGCATTTGCATCGATTGTTTGTGACAAGTTGCAAATTTTCAGTGAGATATCTGATTTGTTCTATGGTACCAAGTATCCTACTGCCAATCTGTTCTTTACAAAGATATGTGATTTGAAGTTAAAGATTTGTGAGTGGCTTGTTGATGATAATGCTATGATTTTTATGATGGCTGAATTGATGTGGGATAAGTTCAAGAAATACTGGGATGATATTTATGAAATACTAGCCGTGGCTGTTGTGTTGGACCCGAGATATAAGCTTCATATTGTGGAATATTATGCTCGAAAGTTTGAAGTGGGTCAGTCTATCTTGGATGTGGTAAAAATCAGGGCTGTTTTGAGTGATTTAATCACAGAATATCAGTGTAAAATGAACAAGAATGTCGGGATTGCTTCTGGTGGTTCGAGTGCTCAATCACTTGGTGGTTCTTCTTCTGTGGATCTCGACTTTCAGCTGTTTGTACAGCAAAAGAAAAAGTTAAGAGGAACACCTGCTCAAACTGATTTGAACAGGTTTTTGAGTGAGGAAGTGTTACCTTGGACTGCCGATTTCGACGTCTTGTTGTGGTGGAAGTTGAATGGGGCTAAGTATCCCATTTTGCAAGATATTGCAAGGGATATGCTTGTTGTCCCTGTTACATCTGTTGCATCTGAATCGGCTTTTAGCATTGGTGGTCGATTGTTGGATCCTACTCGTTGCAAACTTCGCTACAACACTATGGAGATTTTGATGTGTACTAAAAGTTGGCTTCAAAATTCGATTTCAATAGGTATATATCTTATTCAATAACTTTTACTTATTTATAAGTTATCTTTATATAACTTCTATTTGCTCACTTGTATGAATTAGCAGCTGACCCTGGAACTTTGGAGGAGATTTGTGAATTGCTCAATAATGAAGAGAATGAAGATGACACAGAAGGTAAGTAATGTCATAGTTTTAATAGTATAATATATATTGCAATTGAAAATGCTCATGTATCTTCTTTTTGTTTATCTATGAAGATCAATCTTTGGTGAATCTTAATTCGATCTATCAATTGATAGAAGACTAATGAATGATGATTTCTGAAGTTGGAGTATGCTGGAAGTTTGCTGCTGGAGTTTGCAAGAATGTTTCTGGAATTTTGCTGCTGAAGTTTTTTTTCTGGAAATCTGCTTGTTTGCTGGGTACATTGTTGCTGGAATTTTTTGGAGTATGCAGGAATCTGTCTGGAGTTTCTAGAATTTTGTTCCTGAAGTTTTTTTCGCTGGAAATCTGCTTGTTTGCTGGGTACATTGTTGCTGGAATTTTTTGGAGTATGCTGGAATCTGTCTGGAGTTTTTGGATTGTTTCTGGAATTTTGTTGCTGAAGTTTTTTTATGGAAATCTGCTTGTTTGCTGTGTACATTGTATCTGGAATTTTCTGGGATTTGCTGGAATCAGCTGGAATCAGTTTGGAAGTTTGCTGGGATATATTGGAGGGTTGCTGCTGGACTTTTGCTGCTGTAAATCTTCTTGTCTGCTAGAATTTTGCTGCTGGAGCTTGCTGGAATGTTGCTGGAGTGTGTTAGCATTTTGCTTCTGGATTTCTTTTGCTGGAAATCTGGTTGTATGCTGGGATTTTTCAAACTGTTCACTTTGAACTTGGTTTCATATAGCTTTTTGATTTGGTAAATCTCAAGAGATGCTGGAATTTCCAAATGGAATGTTATTGTATTTGTGTGAAAGGCTTATTGTTATGTTAGTTCATATTGAGTATTTCATATTTTGTTTTATTTTCTTATGATTTGCTCATGGTTTTATGAACAAAGAAGGAAGATTTGGGATCTCGGCGGATATCCGTGGGTCGTTCGGGTATACCCGATACCCGCTCGGGTATGGGCATGGTATAGGATTTAGTATCCATGCTCCTACTTCGGGCGGGTTCCGGTATACCCGAATATCTTCGCGAGCGGGGATTGGATACCCATTATCCGTACCCAACCCGACCCATTGCCAGCCCTAGTTCCATTGCAGCATCAAAGAAGTAGGGAGAGAGAGGATCTCCCTGCCTGGCCCCTTTTACAGCATCAAAGAAGCCAAATAGGCTGCCATTGATAGTGATGCTAAAGGAGGCTGAACTTAAATTACATTTATTCCGTACTTAGCCTAATTACAAATTTATTCCATGCTTAGCTAGATTTAAATTACATTTATTCCGTACTTAGCCTAATTGCAAATTTATTCCATGCTTAGCTAGATTTAAATTTATTCCGTACTTAGCCTAATTGCAAATTTATTCCATGCTTTGCTAGATTTAAATTACATTATTCCGTACTTAGCTAGATTTAAATTTATTATGTACTTGGCCTAGATTTATATCCGTACTTTTACTTACAAGGTGGATAGGAGCAAATACAAACGACCATCGACCTGAGCACTCTTTACTGTTTTATCGTGCTGAGTTAGATAAGCCTTGGTGGAACCAGGTAATCATGCTTTACAATATTTTAACGAATTAAATTTTTGTGAATGTATTTGGTCGCTAATTGCAAATTGTTAATGAGTATAGGTTACATGGGACCCATATCCACGTGAAGTAGCCGAGCTGCATCATCTGAGACACCCTTAGGATCACGAGACGTGGTCGTGCAAGGTGCCATTGATCTGCTAGCACATTGTGGAGTGGCACCTACCCGATCGATCCTTGAGGCAATATCGATTCGAGAAACCAATTCCACAAACCCCACCTCAAGGTTTCGGGGAGCTCCATGCCATCGACCTCTAACACTAGGCAAAGAATTGGCTTATAAAGCATCAGTTCAACATCAACATTTGGGAGAATAGAGGGAATTGGGTAGTCCAAGGGATGTCGGAGACGAGACCTATGGGTTACCACGATGGGTACATGCAGTGGTATCGGAAGTTTTCACTTAGATGGGTGTCAAAGCAAGGTGTTGTGATGGGTTCATTGGTAAGTCATCCTAAGTCTCCCTCGTAGTCTAATTTTTTTGTTTTAAGGTTTAATTAATTTTGATTTAATACGTAAATTGCTTAGGTTGATGGTTTGGAACACGCCAAGCACATGGTCGATAGTGCTCCTCCAACCATGGATGAGCGCAAGACTTCTTGGTTGCGAAGGCTTATGAACAACCTCCTGAGTTGTACCCAAGAGCAAAGGAGGGATGTCGTGGCATATCCTCCACTTCCTGCCCCGGCCCGCCCATCATTCGGTGATGGTGAGCTCATTGTGCCCCCGGTTGAGCCTCCACGAAAGAGCAAACGCAAGCCTCTGCCACAATTTCAAGAGTTACGTACAACTCAAGAAACCGAACTCCCTAGACCATTTGAATACGATTGGGCATCTGCAACGGAAGTCGCTGGAGGGTCATCAAGCTATGCTCCATCTCAGGAACAGGACATTTTGCCCCCAAGGGTTCCCTCAATTCCACCATCAGCAACAGACTCCGATGTTATCATACCCCGCAGCAACAAACCCCTCAGGTACCGGTCTACCACCCGACTACTGGTCCATCTCAGCCACCGCCACCTCCACCACCTATACAGACTCTAGTTGGGGCTCAGTTTAAGAGAAATCCGCGACCAGTCGTTCAACGAGCCCGCCAAGAAGAAGGAGGGAGAGATGGCGGAAGAAGGGGTCGAGCACAACGTGGACGAGGAGGAGGAGGGAGAGATGGGGGCCAAATGAGGGGGAACCAGATGAAGCCAACCAGTGAAATTCTCATTCTTTCTTTGTTTATTTTAGTTTTATGTCATTGCAGTGAACTATCCATGTTGTTTTGTGTTTCTCGGTCTTGTGGTTGGAGCTTGCATTGTCTTTGAACTATCCATGTTGTTTTTCTCCAGTCATGTCTTGTGTTTTGGCCTCTAGTAATCAATGATCTATGCTTAGTCTACTTTCTATTTGGTCATTATTCATTCCAACATCCCTAGATAGATCATCATTCCAATATCATTACAATCATTAAACAAGCTTACAATTTAAACATCATTACAACTAAATGAAAATTAAGATAGATCATTTTTCAAGGTTGTCCTGATTAATTTCTGCATCATGCTGGAGAGGTTGTCCTGGGTAACACCTCTTGTCATGCCCAGGTTGTCTGCACTTGGAGCATCGCTTCGGCCCTCGCCTCGGGCTTTGCACTTGATCCATCTCATTGTGAATCCTTTCATTCCTAGGACGACCCTTGGTGCGCTTTAGGTGCAACAGTGGGATAATCAACTTCCCATTGTATATAGGCCAATACGCTTCATCTGGCATGGGTCTCAAAGCTGCATCATATGAGTTCATGATAGTCTGTTCAGTGAAGTAAGGACTAGGGCTGCAAACGAGCCGAGTCGAGTCGAGTTTTTGCTTAGCTTGAGCTCGGCTCGTTTATAAATTTTTTAGCTCGAGCTCGGCTCGAACTCGAATTTTCATCATCCAGCTCGAGCTCGAGCTTGACTCGATTAAAAATAATCCAGCTCGAGCTCGACTCGATAAAGCATGGTAAATGCCCATTAACACAGCTTGTCAAGCTGAGTACAAGCTCGGCTTAAGATAAGCTCGATTTGAAACTATTCTTGCTGAAAAATGTGTACAAATAAGAACATTAGAAATTAAAAATGATAAAAATAACACTAAAAACTAAAAATAACATCTAACTTCCATACACATACTTATTAACAAGATAATTTTCATGTTCAGAAAAGTAATTAATCCTTCCACAAGCTTTAAACAAGCCAGCTCGCGAGCTTAGCTCAACAAGCCACCGAGTCAAGCTAGCTCACGAGCTTATCAAGTCGAGCATGGTCTAGCTCAAGCTTGGCTCGTTTACTAACGAGCCGGCTCGCGAGCCGTCTTGTTAAACAACGAGTCAAGTGTCGAACGAGTTTTTTCCGATTCGAACGCCGAGTTGCTCGCGAGCGGCTTGGCTCATTTGCAGCCCTAGTAAGGACTCACCAGACTGTGTGGGCTCATGGTTATTGACTTAGCTACTGCCATTGCATGTGAACAGCGTATTCTTGTGCTTTGATACTTTTGACATGTACACTCCCGGTTAGCCTTGTAAGTGTAGAGTAACAATTTGACGACTGTGGCCACGTCTCCCTCCACCCCATATACCTGTTTCGACTGCAAATATACCTTCACTACGGTCGAAAAGAACAACTTTATGCTTACTTGATTTTTCTTTGTTCTTCTGCATTTGATCAAATATCTCATGTGCTATCGCATGACCAGAGAGCTCCCTCCCTATAGCTAGCTGAAGTCGATTCACGCGCCACTCGTTGACCTTCCAGTATGACGTCTCCACTATGACAGAAACAGGCATCGCTCGAAGGCCCTTGTACACTCTATTTATACTTTCGCCATGGTTGGTAGTTGCAATGCCGAATCTGGCCCCGTTGTCTATATGGAACGTCCACATGGGCAAGTCTTGACCTTCAGCCCATACTGCTCCCGCTCGGTGGATCTGACGGATCGTCTTCATCTTCTGCTCATACTTTTTTGGTTGATGTGCAACCGCTGCAAGGTGAACAAAATTAAATGGTCAATACATGGTAAATACAAAGTTATTAAATGCATAGTTAACTCGCAATAAAAGACATTAGTACTTGCATGCCACAGTTGATCTATTATGTCTTTCTTCTTCCCGAATTTGTGCTGGAAATTGGCAAGCCAGTGTCGAATACACCAGCGCCATGTCCATCCCCATTCGTCAGGAAAACCACCCATGACATTCCTAATCCCCACGTGTCGATCATATATAATCGTAATACCCTGCCGCTGTATCACGTGTTTGTGTAGTTGGTCAAAAAACCATGTCCAACTTAAGTTGTTCTCCCCTTCCACTAATGCAAATGCAAGAGGGAAAATCCGCATATTTCCATAAACGCCAGTGGCAATGAGAAGAGTGCCTCTGTACTTTCCAGTAAGGAAAGTTCCATCAACCTAATTAAAAATTAGGATCTAGTTATTATGAAATTTACTTAGCAGGAAAATTGAACTTTTCTAACAGTAATTAGTTATTAAAATACCTGGATAACTGGTATGCAGAACGCAAACCCGTCAATGCATGGTTTGAAAGCCTAAAATAGACGGTGAAACATCAACTTTTCATGTACTCGAACTTAATCCTCAGTGTATACATTGTTGTAACTAAGCACGAAAACAGTCTCAGGGTTGGACTCCTCCATTGCGGCCATAAGTCTAGGGAGTAAAGCATACGAGTTCTCCCGATCACCATACACCTCAGCCATGGCTTTCTACTTACCATGCCATGCCTTTTTGTACCTTATCGTGTAAGAATGTCGATCCTTCACCTCGGTAATGATAGCTCTGACCTTGATATCCGGTTGTGCCTCGATAAGGTGCTTAATAGTTCTCCCCACTTCCTTTGCTTTAAGTTTCCGATGATCCTGGGAAAGTATGGACGAGGAGCAGTTGTGGTTGTTCTCAGCTTTTCGAATCACCTAGACACCCTTTCTCTTCATATTTGCAGCTCGCAGTTGCCACATACAGCCCTCTGCAGCATTCTTGCATATGACATGTAGTTGTTTACTGTCACAATATTTTACCTTCCACTCGAAACTGCGCTGCATGGCATCTTCGGTAAAAGCATCCTGCATAGCGTCCTTCGATGTGAACGCCATACCCACCTCCAAATTGGCCGTCAGATTATACAATGTCATATGGACAACGTCTGGGGCATCATTCTGACTATGTAAAATTTAGTTGGAACCTGTGTGTAGTATGGCGTCGGTGGCTCACGAAATGCCACCTCGTCATCTGCATCGTCAGTATCTTCCTCCTCGCTCACTGATATCAAATCTTCCTCAGTATCATCATCTCTCTAGTCGAATGGATAGCTCGGGCCAGAAGGATCAACATGACCACCATCACCAACATCGTCTTCTCGCTCATGTGAAGTACGCTCAGATCGAATGGTATTCTCGTTTTCAGCCCACTCTGGCCCCCAAGCAGGCCATTGAACCTCACCGGCCTCAACAAATGGGGCAGGTTCATCCCGTTGCAGGTATTCTTCCGATGGCACCCATCCTGCACCACTACCTCCTCCGTAGTTGCTTGAACTACCACCCAATCTGTAACCTCATGTATAACCACCTCCTTCGTAGTTGCTTGAACTACCACCCCATCCATACCCTCCTGCAAAACCATCATCATAAGAATACTGGTGAGAATGAGTTTCACTGACTGCCTCGGTCTCAATATAGACCTCTACAAGCCGCATCCCGTTATCGCCTAGGATTTGTAACATCATCGTAACCGTGTCATCATCGTTTATGACAACTTCTTGGTACACAACCCCGCCAGCACTCATGTCTGGATACCGGTAAGTAATTTTACCAACTCTCGTCTGGCAGCTCGTACAAACCCTGTCTGCACAAATGTCACAGAGTTCTTGCCACGTGAATCGCGACTCAATTTTCAACATAGTGGATTCACTGTCCTCATAATCAATCCCAATGTCAGATTTTGTCGCCCTTCCATTCCACTGAATAATAAGCTGAAACTTCTTGAATTTACCCATATCTACAATTTACAATAAGTAACTATTAGCTTAATTCCAATAAAATTAACCAAAACCATATTGTACAACTAATATTACTCCATCTCATAACTAACATAACATAAATTCAACTAACTAACAACAACATAAATTCCCAACTAACATAACATATTTGCTACGATAAGTAATTCATTACATACATATAACTACTAAAAACATCACTATATAAACAATACAAAATTACATCATACCGAAAAATTGCTTCTGTGTATGTTGTTGGGTTTTTTTTTGCTGAAATTTGAAAATGGATGGGGAGAGTGTTTTTCCAACTGCTCGTGGGAGGGATATTTATATGAAAACCAGGGAGCATTCACCTCCTTTTTTGACAGCGGTGAAGGTGATCACCGCGTTGCCCTAAGGCGGTGAATATTAGGTGGTTGTGAGTGACCTAATTTTCACTTACCAGGGGTGGGAAACGTGAAAAACTATCACCGCCGTAACTTAAAGCGGTGAAGGTATTTCCCGCTTTGCACGAAAACGGTGATTGCTTCACCGTTTAAGTCAAACACGGTGAATAAATCAATGCTAGTCACCGTGTTTGTTTACAGCAGTGATTTATTCACCCTTTTTGTTTAATGCGGTGATTGCATTCATTATCTTAGACAAAGACGGTGAAAGTGAAACATGTATAGGTTGAAAAAAATTAATAACTTATATATTTTGAGAATTTCTTTTAATTACTAGTGTATATTAGGATTTTTTTCCAACTATACCCGGCACGATTGAGTAGATAACAGCCCATGCCATTCAGAATTCGCAATTCGGATGTGTTGTTTTCTCTTCACCAACTAGCCACAGTTCCGATTTCCACATCCTCTTCCCAAAGATCCTTCCGTTCCTAAAAGTTTTCTAAAAAAACTCCAAATAGAAAACGACAGAAGACCTTTAAATTTGCTCTTCATGAATTTGTATGGAGGAGGATAATGACTTGATTAGTATTTTTTAGGTTACAGGCTCCCGTTATGTAGACTCGTGAACCTTTTGTGCATGACCCTCTTGTGTCTCTGCAATCTATCCAACTTCTCAGCTCCGACTCTGCCCCTATATCCATGGTTGCTCTTCATCCCATCTTCTCTTGTCCTCCGCTTCTAAAGCTCGACACTTTGATTCCATAACAGAAAAGCTCGCGACTTTGTTTGACCAATCCCAAGCAAAGGAGAGAAAAAAATCACCCCCCACACCAACAAATGGGTTGCCTCATTGTCATCTCACTCCACCTAATTATGCCACTCTTATTATGGAGCTTCACGCCCGACCATGTTAATGGCGATTTCCCAACGACCCTCCAGGGCCCCTTCGCCCCCATTTCTGCACCTCTTGCCAGCAAATACTTCACCGGGAATGCAATTGATTTGCCTGCCGACGACGACCAAGTGGGAAGGAACGTAGAGGGTTTCCAGCCTGAGCAAATCTCTGTCTCCTTGTCTTCAAATTATGACTCCGTCTGGGTCTCTTGGATCACAGGTCTGTTAGTCATCACTTTCTTTACCCATATCGCTGAGATGCTTGGACAGTTGAGACAAGAAATGTTTTCCCCCCTTTTTCTGATTGGGGTTGAACGGTTTTGAATTGGCAGGTGATTCCCAAGTTGTTTACGACGAACCCGACTCAGTTGCCAGCGTGGTTCAGTATGGAGTTTCAGGGTATGCAATGGACTATGAAGCACGAGGCTATTCCACTGTCTACACTCAGCTTTACCCTTTCGAAGGCCTCCAGAACTACACCTCTGGAATCATACACCACGTTCGCCTTACAGGTTCTTTCTCTTGTATTGTTAATGCAACTGATTTGATCACAGGATTGTGGTTAGTTCATGGAACGTTCACGAGTGCAGTTCGATGAAGCTTTTCGTTCGGAATTCGGTGTCCTTCTGGTGATTAGGATGAGCTAATTGGTGACTGAGATTTCCCCATATCTTGCTAGGATTGGAACCTGCAACACTTTACCAATACCAGTGTGGAGATCCATCCATAGAAGCAATGAGCAGTGTGTTTTACTTCAGGACAATGCCGGTTTCCAGCCCCACAGATTATCCACCGAGAATAGCGGTGGTGGGAGATTTAGGGCTCACTCAAAATAGCAGCACAACAGTGGACCATATCCTCACCAACCATGCTGATCTTGTGGTCTTGGTTGGGGGATTAAGTTATGCTGACATGTATCTCACCAATGGTACTAGCTCTGATTGCTATGCTTTCTCCTTTTCGGATACTCCCATCCATGAAACTTATCAGCCACGATGGGATTGCTGGGGAAGGTTAGAACAAAAGAACAAAAAAAGTTCACACAACCCTTTTTTGGATGAAATCGAGCTGATTTTTTGTTTGCTTGCTATTATTTATTGGTGCCCTGTACTTTGTTTAATCAGGTTGATGCAGACTCTAACGGCTAATGTTCCAACAATGGTAATTGGAGGGAAACATGAGATAGAACCACAAGTTGATGATCAGATATTCGTGTCATACAGTTCCAGATTTGCGTTCCCGTCTGAAGAGAGTGGTTCATCTTCCACACTCTATTACTCTTTCAATGCAGGAGGGATCCATTTTGTGATGCTCAGTCCCTACACTGCTTTTGACAGGTCATGTATGTTTCCCCCACAATTAAACTCCTTTCCAAATGCAGAGATCACTTTGTTACTGCATGGGTCATGCCCAATTCCTGGTAGCTTTTGTAATGAAGCTTCACTTTACTTCTGCTTTCATTCTTCCTTTTTGGGTTTGCAGCTGACCAGTATAAATGGCTAGAAACAGACTTGTACAATGTTGACAGAGGGCAGACCCCATGGCTGATAGCTGCTTGGCATCCTTCATGGTACAGCACTTTCAGAGAACAATACCGAGCTGCTGAGTGCATGAGAGTTGAGATGGAGGACTTGCTGTACAGCTATGGAGTTGACATAGTCTTCAATGGCCATGTAAGAAACAACAATTTCACTTCATCTCCATTTAGAAAATTCCAGGGAGTTCGATTCATGATTTGCGAACAACTAAAACTGCAGGTCCATGCATATGAGAGATCAAACCGGGTCTACAACTACACTCTGGATCCTTGCGGTCCAGTTTATATCACCGTGGGAGCTGGAGGGAGTCGTGAGATGATGGCCATAACACATGCTGATGATCCTGGTTACTGTCCGGACCCATCTCTTACCCCTGACACTGATATTGGTGGGTTCTGTGCCTTCAACTTCACTTCAGGGAGCATTTCAGCTGGGAAGTTCTGCTGGGATCAGCAGCCCGAGTATAGTGCGTACAGAGAAACCAGCTTTGGACATGGGATTCTAGAGGTTTTTCCTGTACCTGTTCTCCACCATCCATCCAAGCTCTTTACTTCCCCAGAAAAAGAAACAAATGACTTGCAACAAAGGTTGAAACTTTTCTTTGTTTGATTTTATTGAATCATCCCCTTTCTTTATCCTGCAGGTGAAAAATGATACATATGCTCTGTGGAGTTGGCACAGGAATCTGGAGTTCGCTGAATTTGCTGGCGACATTGTTTACATAGTTAGAGAACCTGAAAGGTGCCTGCGTGGATAAACCGACAGAAGCATTGGCAGGCAGTAAGTAAAGGTAGTTGAGAGATCCTCTGAAACGAATTATAGAACCAGGAGAATAGAATTTACATTAGGAGTTATTTATTAGAAGAAACCCACAGTCTGGGTTTCGTTAGGAGCACCAAGTGACTGAATGAAGCCTGGCAAGAATCAAGAGAGAATCAATATGATCTCCCATCAAGGATCATGAATTGAATTGTAGACCTACAAGTAATAGTGACTACAGTAGGGTTATTCTAGATACAATTGGTAACCATCCGAGAGGAAAATGTTGAGAGAAAGAAAGAAAGAAAGAAAGGGAAAGAAAATTGAAGATCTGTTTCTGCCATTCTATTCTGAAGCTCTCTCTGAAAATTGATACTCACTCCAGGAATCAACAAAAGAAGGCCAGCTTCTGCAACCTTTTCTCTGACAAAACTGTGGCAGCTTTTCCAGTGTTTGGAAGAGTAGCTGCTGCCTTGGCTCAACAGGTTGGTTTAGAATTCACTTCAGAAACTAAACAAGAGTAGGAGCACAAAGGCAGCAGGCAGTAGCATTGCAATGTCCATGGACCTGATGGAAGCTTTGGAGTTGTCGGTAGGCAGCGGTGGAGAGAGGTCGGTGATGGTGGTCGGAGTAGTAGTGGTGGTCACCGGCGGTGTGAATGAATTGGGGTTAGTTGTCGGCATTGTGGGTGTAGCTGCCCCTCCTGCCGCGCTGGATAAGATTGCAGTGCATCAGAGAAACATGCAGCAGCATTATTCAAATGCAAAGTCATTCACAAAGCTGTTTGATGAGTAGGTACAAGACATGGAGATGAAGGAGCTCCCATATACAGAACCAGGAGAACCCCTGTCAAACCCCTAAACCAAACAACCAAATCATTCATTTTGCTTGGTGGTAATCATGATTTGATTAGTTATTAAGGAGATGATCAATGGAGAGTTTCAAGGGTGAAAAGAGAGGCAGGCTGTCCCAGAAGCCAAGAAAAGGTGAAGTTAATAGGCACTTTGTACCCTTTTCAATCATGGTATGGTATGAACATGAGATCAAGGGGCAAGAAACAAGTATTATCATTATTATATTTAGCAAAAGCCTATAGTAATCTGAGGAAACCTATGGTTCAAGTTTGGCATAAACAGTCAAAAGTTGTAGTATCCAAGTAGCAGCTGCTTTTGTGTCTCTAGAAATGTGAATTTTGTCAGACAGACTTGAAATGGTTGCTGAAACTTGAACAGGTGTGATGGAAAGCATCATTGATGGTTAATCATAGCAAGCATAACATACCTGAGAGAAGAGGGATAGACGCAAGATCCATAGCCTGTCACGAAGTAGAAGGGAAAAAAGAAAAACCCAACAAGTATAAGCGGAAAGATAAACATAGAAAGAAAGAGGGGAAGAGAAGAGAAGAAAGGGTGACTGACTGGGATCGGTGCGGGCGATATTGGCAGTGCCGGAGAAGTCGCAGGAGCCAGGGGCCATCCCCTTGCGCTGGTAGTAGCTATTGAATGCGTAGGAAGCGTGAGCTTGGATTGTGTTGGGGAGGAAACAGAGACCGTCTGACTGGATGGGCGTGCAGTCGGCCCCTGCCCAGCATGCGTAGTCCAGAGCCGTCTGCAGCGCCTGGTAGCTGGCGTCGCTTCGAGCCACGCACCATGACGATGTCGCCTCCACCATAACCACCATTCCCTGCTGCTGAAATAGCAATGTGGCGATGAACAGAAGAATGTGGTTGAGGAGCGAGGCAGAGTGCGGCCATGGCGATGCCGCCATGAAGAGGTTGTGAGGAGGAAGCCGAAAGAAAAGAAAAGAAAAGAAAAGCAGGGGAGTGGGAGCTAGTGAGAGTGTTATAGTGGGAGATGAAAGGGTAGTTGGCGTATTGAAGATTGTATGCAGTTTCGTATTTGTTTTGAGGTGGTAAAGTGGAAAAGCAAAAGGGAGAGACCAGCCAAGAACAGAGTGAAAAGCAGAGGATTGGTAGAGAAGTGAACTAGAGAGCAGGGGAAGGAAGGAAGGATGGTTCGGGTTTCTTTTCCTTTCCCTGTGATCTACTTGCTTCCTTCCCTGCACTTTGTTTTCTTTTCGATGCTTTGCTATTTTCATTCACCTTTTCCTTGCTCTGTGTGTAAACTAATTCCGAATCTATGGTTCATATATGCTAATTGGAGGGTGCGTGCTACAATTTGATTTGTTGAGATTAATCAGGGTGTCTACATTCCAATTAACATCATTGTACTTGTAAGAATTTATTGCACCGTTTCATTCTTCTTGGCCGAGAAAATCGCTTGAAATTTCATTCTATAATTCACTTTTTCAATTATAAATTATTATCTAAACTTTGAAGGTAATAACACAATCTTGAAGATTCACCTAAAATCTCTTGTTCATATACATCCTAGTCCTTTGAAGTTCATTTTCTACAAATCATATGCAATTAGGATGGAAGAAGAAAGAAGGTAATTATTCAATTGAGTACAATTGCAATTTCACCCTCCAAACCAGTGGGTGATCCCCAGCCCAATCTTTTCAAAACTTAGAGCTCAACCAACTCACGTTCCATTCCATCCAATCAAATGTAAGAAGACAATGAAGACATCAACTGAATACAATCTCAGTGTCTCATAGCAAGCATCCCCACCAAGTTCAAACACAACACTAGCTGGTAAAAGCTGGAAGAGTTGTATGTATGCAGCGCAAAGCATCCTCAGCTGTCAAGAGCTCTGTAAGATGAGCATGCGCACCACGCGACAGATGGCCGGAAAAACTACATTTGAAGTTCAAGTTGAGGCAACTAGCCGGCGAAGCAAGAGCACGAGGCGGAGCAAGATGGGATGGAGAGCTGAGACGATTTCTTGGGAGAAGTGGGCATTGATCAGCACCAAAATGGGAGAAAGAAGTAAAAATAATTAATTTCGTCGCCTGAGAGATTCGAACTCTCGCGGGGAAACCCCATGTACTTAGCAGGCACATGCCTTAACCACTCGGCCAAAGCGACTTTGATGTTTTTATTAAACTGTTTACAAATTTTATAGTTTCCGACCCGTCCAAAATTTCGAAACCCAATTGAGTACGTTTGCAACAAAAGTGGTTGAAAATTGTGATCACATTCATGGTACGAAAATTTTACCATTGTGCTAAAAGATGGCGTAAGACATGGAATATATGCGTTCCTAAGTATATGATACGTCATCTGGTATAGAACTACTAATTTAATTTTGATCATGTTTGGTGAACCAGCTTTAGAATTCCGAGTCTAAGTGAGGAGGCCAAGATCCAGTGCTCTTTCATCACGAGACCATTGATCACGCACTGGCTAACGAGACTCAGACAAGCACACTACTAACAAGTGCAGAGACCAGAAGGCAACAACAACAACAAACTTAATTAATCTTCTTGCCAAATGGCAATCCCTTGTTCGTCCACCACTTACCCCCTCTTAATCTTCTTGGCCTCCTCAGGGCAACATAAGCAAAATAATTATACAAATAACAAATTTCCAAATGCATGTATTTTAAATCCAAGTATTCAAATCTGGAAGTCCTAAATTCGAGTACATAACCATAAAAAAAAACAAACCTATATATATCACCAAATAAGATTCAAAATACTTGCATTTCCAATATAAGCATTAAAAATTAAGAACTATATAGTGGCTATACTCTTTTAGTCAGTATATTGACGAACAAAATTAAGATTCTTATATTCAAACATATCCCGAATTAAGGGGGATATACGACCCTGAAATATAGCTAAGGTAGTATTGGTTATTTCCATTTTAAGGTTGCCTGTAATCAACATCCATGAAAAAAGGAAAAGAAAACAGAATGGAGAAAATAATACACGGGAAACCGATAATAAGCTTCGCCTCCATTAATTATCCAAAATCCTTGCCTCACTTCTAGGCTTCCAGCCGGCCGCATCCCACGTCGTGAATTTAGCTACCATATTCGTGTATATATATTAGTATCATGCTCGTGCATGATTCAGAATCAATCGACACAGCAAAAAGATCGATCAGAAGAAATGACGACAGCTTATAGAAGTAGGCGGCTTTCATGGCTCCCATCCTCTGCTGTCCTTCTTCTAGTTCTTACCATGGCGTTTGCTGCTCAACTCACCCACGTTTGTACTCATCTTAATTCATCAATCGCACAGATTGTCTATAGTTAGTTTGTTTGTGTAATTGTTTTTCGGGCGAACTGATTAGAGTGACTATGCAATCAATCAATATGGCTGCAGGCTGACAGAGGAGGGTCGCTGCGTCCGTATCAGTGCGCCGGAGCATGTAGTTACCGGTGTTCGAAGACGCACCACAGGAAGCCGTGCCTCTTCTTCTGCAACAAGTGCTGCGCAACATGCTTGTGTGTTCCCTCGGGGACGTACGGCAACAAGGAGGAATGCGCCTGCTACAACAACTGGAAAACCAAACAAGGCAAACCCAAGTGCCCTTAATTGATTTAATTTTCATCATCCCCCTTTTCCCATCATACACGAGTTGTCGTAACAACTGGAGGCGGAGCTACGTATAGTCTAGGAATAGGATATAGGCCGTTGTAGTCGTTAGATCTGAATATATAATTGATCGTCGTAGGTCGTCTATGTATGAAAGTATTAAGGGAATCAGTAGAGAGTGGTAGAACAATAGACTATTGTTAGTCTCTGCTATGATGGCTCAAATTCGATCCTGTCAAATTGTTAAGTTTTTATTTTATTTTTAACAATGCATATTCTAAACTTGAACTTCATCATTATATCTTTTGCAACACAGTCTTAACTAAAGAACACTACACAAAAACATATGCACCCTTGTTTCTATCTATCCCACCTGTAGATGGTAAACACATACCAGATAAATTCCTCCCCCACGCTATAAGTTTTTCTTATGCATTATAACTATCTATGGCTACTTCTACGATCTAGACTAATGAATTGAGTTCCAATCTTCTTACCTTCATTCAATAACAATGGTGCCAATATATAAAGTTCGTACAACTAAACCAAATAGGGAAAGGAAATATAAAAGAAACTAAATAAGGAAAAGAAACTAAGCATAACTCGGGTTGGGCTTGTGCCTTCGGTCCGTCTGTCGTGGCTGCACTGGTGGCGGTAGATACGCATCATTGCCCCCCCCCCCCAAGCTCGGCCTTGCCCTGAAGGTCGAATTCTGGAAATCGCGCACGAAGGGTCTCAGCCGACTCCCATGTAGCTTCCTCATGCGACAAATGATGGCATTGGACGAGCCACTCTTCCGTGCCGACCCCATTTGATCTCGTCCAAAGATGATCCACAGCTTGCAGTGACACTACCTCCAACTCCCCATCATTGGTGATCGGTGGCTCCGGAACTGCGGCCGGAATGCTTTCTCCCACATACCACTTGGTAGGGACACATGGAACACGGGATGTACTCTAGACTCTGCATGTAACTCAAGCCGATACGCCACCATTACCACTTTCCGCTGATCTTGTAGGGTCCGAAATACCTAGCGACAAGTTTTTGGGAAGCTCGACGGAAAATGGTAGACTGTCGATACGGGTGCAAACGTAGAAGAACCCAGTCGCTGACATCATAATTAACATCCCTACGGCTAACACCAGCCAACTACTTAGCTCGAAGATTAGCTCCAGCTAAAGTATTGCGAAGCTGTCCCAATGCAATATCTCGTTCCTGTAACAAATCATCAACCCCCACAACTCGGCTGGCGTGGCCATGATAGAGAATTATAGAGGGTGTTTGTCACCCATATAACGCATGGAATGGAGAGGTGCCAATCGTTCGATGATAGGCGGAGTTATACCAAAACTCAACCCAGGGTAATAGATTTAGCCACCGTCGTGGTTGTTGGTGGGTAAAACACCGCAAAGCCTTTAGACGAAGCTCCTATAAATACGGGCTTGTGGTAACAGCTTCTCGTAGCTCATCCCATAGGGTGACCTTTGGTTTGGATATTGAATTAAGGCATATACTCCCTCGTCTGCGTGAGAAGCCATATGCCGCCTTGTTATATAATCCCGGCTTGTAATGGACCTTAAAATCATAACCGAAAAATTTGGTCACCCACTTCTGTTGATCCGGGTTAATGATTTTATGTTCCAATATGTGACGCAAACTCTGTTGGTCGGTGTATATATTGAAGGTCCGACCTAAGAGGTAGGTTCGCCACATTTGTACTGTCTTAGTGACCGCATACATCTCTTTCTGATATGTATACAGGATTCTTTCGTGGGTCCCATTGTCCGACTCATATTAGCAATGTGATGTTCTCGTTGAGATAACACCACCCCAATTCCCTTTTCGAATGTGTATGCTTCAATGTCGAACGGCTCATCAAAATTAGGGATGGCTAAGGTAGGTGTTGTAGTCAAACCCGCTTTAACTCTTCAAAAGTTGCTCTAGCTTCCTTGGTCGACGCAAATTTCCCATTCTTCAATAACTCTGTTAAAGGGCGAGCGATAGTGTTGTAACGTCGCGCGAACTTTTGGTAATACCCCATAAGCCCGTGAAACCCGTGAAGCTCGGTAATGGTTTGCGGTTCTGGTTAATCGATCATTGCTTGGATTTTTTAGTTGTCTACCTGTACTCCCTCGTCGGAAAACATATGCCCGAGGTACTCGAGCTTCCGCAATCCGAACACACACTTGATCTTCTTAAGGTAGTACCCATGTCGTCCAAACACCTCCAACACCGTTCGCAGGTGTCTCATATGTTCCTCCAAACTCCGACTATAAACGAGTATATCATCAATTAAATACCAGGACATACCTTCGCAACAGGGGTCGAAATAAATCATTCATGGCTTCCTGGAACGTCGACGACACGTTACACAATCCGAAGGGCATGACTAGATATTCGTAGGGGCCATTATGTGTCCGGAAGGTGGTTTTGTTAGTATCTTCCTCTCTCATTCAAATCTGGTGATACCCCGCGCTCAGATCTAGCTTAGTAAAGTACTTTGCTCCGTGCAATTCGTCCAATATATCATAGACTGTAGGTACCAAAAACCGGTCTTCGATAGTGACATCGTTTAGGGCGCGATAATCAATACAAAATCTCCAAGATTCATCCTTTTCTTGACTAGTAGAACGAGTTAAGAGAACGGACTAGAACTTGGCCGAATGAGCCCAGAACGCAACATCTCGCCAACCTGCTTTTCGATCTCGGCCTTCTGGTAGTGAGTGTAACGGTAGGGTCTTACATTAACAGCCTCAGTTCCTTCTTTTAGCGTTATCTGATGGTCGCCGGGTCTGACCGGTGGCAGGCTAGCAGGCGTGTCGAATAATTTTTGGAACTCCTTTAGCAGTCCTTGCATCTCATGCGGTGGTTCTTCGAGTTTCTCCCCATCGGTCGGCATGCATATGGCCCATGCGGTGAACTCTCTTGGTCGAAGTCGATGGAGATTTTCATCTCGCTCTGTTGTCGCCTTGATTGCCTGCAGCATGATCCATTCTCCTTCCTTCATAAACTTCATTGTTAATAATCCCCAATCAATGGTCACCGGGCTGATTTGTCGTAGCCATTGAATCCTCAGTACAAAATTCATTCCATTAATTGGTAGCTCATATTGATCTAGTTCCATTAGTTCTTGGTGGAAGGTTATGGGCACCTCTTCGTAGTAGCGGGTGCAGGCGAGGGTTTCACCGTTGGCGACCTTAACCCGAAATGGTGGAATTGGTGTCGTCATTAGTAACAACCTGCCCGCGGCCTCGCTGCACACGAAGTTGTGTGTAGACCCGCTGTCGACTAGGGCTACGACTGCATCGTCGTGCAACGTAACGCCAAGTCGGATGGTTGCGGGGTGAGAGACATCGGACATGGTGTAGAGCGAGACTTCGTCGTCCGGTGCCTCGGTGATGTCGATAATCTCCTCAGGTGGCTGCTTGCTAGCGGTGGTTGGAGCTGCTCCTTCCTCCTCGTGAACGACCGTCGTTGAATCTTGCCCTCGGTTGATGTCGAGCTCGGTTCTATCGAACCAGGCACTAATACCAATTGATGCATTATAACTATCTACGTCTACTTCTACTTTATTTCTACAAGTCTAGACTAACTTGACTTCCAATCTTTTTACCTTCATTCAATAACAATGGTGCCAATATATAGAATTCGTACAACTAAACCAAATAGGGAAAGGAAATATAAAACAAACTAAACAAGGGAAAGGGAAAGGGAAAGGAACTAAGCATAACGCGGGTTGGGCTTGTACCTTCGGTTCGTCTGTCGTGGCAACACTGATGGCGTTGGCGATAGATACGCATCATTTTCTTCAGTGGCCAATCTATTAATCATTTTCTTTGTGGCTGCATTTATCTTCTCTCTTTTTTCTTAACTTGATCGCATTCAAGTCTTTCTTATGGGAGTACCTTGCTCATACATTCTTCATCCCACCGGTGCCGAGAAACATTTTTCAGGTTTTAAATTATGCACTCCTAGGCTTTAATGATGTGGTGTATCAGGTTTGAGTTTTTTTGAATTAAATTAGGCTGATTAGACAATTCAATTAGCTACTTCAGCAAATAACGAACTCAATTAACGGAGGTTGATGGATGCTAATGGAGAAAGACTCAATTCAGATTATTAAACTAATTTCAATTAGGCCAAATTCACCTGTATAGCCAAAACTTTGACGTTTTTGCCAAATATAGCCACTTTTGGAGAAATACCAGAAATAGCCACTTCCGTCCAATTGTTTGACGGTGTTAGTTAACGTGCTGACTAGACAAACGGACTATCCGACGTGACTTTTTTCGTCAAA
Source organism: Linum tenue (assembly GCA_946122785.1). NCBI lineage: Eukaryota > Viridiplantae > Streptophyta > Magnoliopsida > Malpighiales > Linaceae > Linum > Linum tenue. The sequence continues at coordinate 26,882,754 of CAMGYJ010000002.1, read as the reverse complement.
CAAGTGAATTCCACGTGGAATAAAAAAAAAAGACGAAACAGTAAATGTGTTGTTACGCCTCAGCCACTTTCTATCTTTTTCATTTTCCCTTCCCTTTCCCCGAGTCGATATCCAGAGAAAACCCCTCTCAACGTTCCGGCGACGCGATTCACTGTTGGTGAGGGGGAATCGACCATCGAGTACCAGTTCAACCCATTTGAATCCCAATCCAGTTCCAATCGCCTGTGCTCGCTCCCTCAGGTCGATCAATTGACGGCCATCAGCTTCCTCCCGTCACTGCAAATAGCAGAGCAACCACCCAGCTTACCCATCCAGGAGATTTAGTCGATCAGTGAGAATCGACATCGTCACCGCCCACCGACAAGCAAGACCCAACAAATAGTAGAGGTGACTCGTCGCATGCAGGAACTTCCTTCAGCGATTCCAGATTTTGAATTTCGGTAGTGACCTTGTGGATCTGGCAGTGGCAGGGCATTTGGGAGTGGGTTTCGCGGAGGAAACGGAAGCCGCCGTGGGAGGAAGGCGAACCCACCGTGGGAGGAGCTGTGATGGAATTGTTATGTTTCCTCGGGATTGGCTTGGCTGGAGGGGAATCGAGATGAAGCAAGCGGAGCTCTCGAAGGCGGCGGCTCTCAAGGATCTCCTCCACCCGTCACTAGTCGACTGGTCGTCGCTTCAATCGAAGGTGCCGCTAGGAGAGAGATTCTGGATTTTGTAGGCGACGGCGAGTGCAGTGCGGCGGAGCTGGGTTCGTCGACGAGTGCGGTGGGGCTGCTTCAATCGGCGGAGCTTGGTTCGTCGAGGAGAGCGGCTGGGAAACCCTAAATCGGATGGAATTGGGGAAAGGAAAGAATAACATTTCCAATTTTATTCACCTAATTTATGGTAATTTTTTTTACCCATTAAAAATGACGTGGCATTCCACTTGTCAATGAATGCTGAGGTGGGAAGGAAAGACACAGTGAGGTGGCAGCCACATCATCTGTCCGTTAAATAGACTAACAGTGTCATTGACGCCGTCAAACTATGTAACGAAAATGGCTATATTTGTCATCGAACTTTCAAAATTCTGGCTATTTCTGATATTTCTCCAAAAGTGGCTATATTTGTCACAAACGTCAAAGTTTTGGCTATGCAAGTGAATTTGGCCTTTCAATTACTACAAATGGAACACAATATCGTGACAAAATATGAAAGTTTTTATTAATCCCGATAATTATGCAATTTACCCTCAAAATGAAGAAGAAAAAACAGCGGCACGAACACACGATCCCACCGCTTAAGCTCCAAGTTATATTATATATCTCCTCCAGACTTTCGTCGTCGGCCCTGGCAGCCATAGCCACCGCCAAACCAATCGCTCGAATCTAAACCCTTCCCGCTCCCTTCTCTCTCTCTCTCTCATACTTTCTCTGCGCTTGAATCGCAGCATCCCTACCATGACTCATATCCTTTTTTCTTCTATATCGTGCTCCTTCGATATCTCTTAGCTTCAATTTTACCTGTTCGGATCTAACGAGTTTCAAATTGGTTCATTCGCTCATTCTCCCTATTGATACTGCTTTTCTGTTTCCTTGACTCTGTTTGGTTCGGTCCTCCACGCGGAAATCAGCGGGAAAAGGATCGCGAAAGAGCTCAGTCTCGCAACCCTAAGGGCGGCAAGGGCAAAGACGATGGCTTGACCCCTGAACAGCGCCGCGAGAGGTCATCACTCCTTCTTTTCCTTCTGCTTCCAATTTCCTTTTTGAGCTAGCTCGTTATTCTGAATTTTGGGTTCTTCTGCTTTCTGCGCGCAGGGACGCCAAGGCTCTGCAGGAGAAGACGGCGAAGAAAGCGGCACAGGCCGCCGGGGGAGAATCTTCCGGAGGTAAAGCGAACGCCAAGAAATAAAAACTAGGGCTTTGATCGGATAACTATTTGTTTGTTTGATCTTTTTTTAACCATGAGTACGAATTGAGTTCTGGAGCTTCTTATATCCAAGCCCTGCCTTTGTGTACACTAATTTAATAAGTGGAGAGCTATGAAGCCTGAGGTCCGTTTTTGTGTTGATGGTGGATGTGGCGTTGATTTTTCAGCTCCTGTTTTTTGCTTGAACTGGTTGATAGTCCGTCTCAAATTGGAAAGCTGAATCGAAATGTCTTGCAAACCAGAAGCGATTGTTGCGTAGATATGCAGAATGGGAGTGCTGGATTCTAAATTCGATTCAACGCATTAGTTATGGTCTCATGCATCATGCTGTCATGATTGTCTATGTGCTCACACAAGTAGTTTCGATTGCCATACTGATATTACTCTCTGTGTGTTTGGAAGATTAGCAAATTCTGAACTTGTATTGTACAATAACTCAATAAGTCTGCAGCTAATAGGCACAGATTTGTCACAGCAGACAGGATTGTGCTCTTTCTTCTAAAACTATTTTGTGCTTCTATTTGTCACAACGTCGTGCATTTTGGTGGATTGCCATGATTAGCTGTGTTTAGGAAGCACCTCTCTGGCTGAATGAATGTGTGGAGTGTAATTGCTCCATCCGAGCTCAGAGCCCCATGTCATCAGAGCAGGGTTGAAAGGTTATGTTGCTTCCATCTATTGCATTCTGTGATGCTTGTGAATGTCGTAGGCGTCTGTGAATTCAGGCGAGCGCCAGCTTGCTGAAAGACGTGTTATCTGTTGCGAGTCTTGTTGTGTATTGTTCATTATTAGTGTTGTGTCATGCCTGTTCAAGCCTGGACGTTGCCCAGTAATATTTACTAGGAGGAAAACCCGCGCTCCGCGCCGGGGAGATCAGATAAGAAAAATGTCGAGTTTTTAATGGAAGTTGCACATAGAATCGGGATGCTTTTTAGACGTACACAAATTGCATCGTAAAAAAAAAGTATGTAAATAAACTTACTGAATAATGTACCCCAGGTTTGCATATACAAAGGAGCGGCATTTGTTGCTAGTTGCCAAATTGTTTGACTGGGAAAGCATAATTTACATATGTTTTTATGCACCGATGTGGTTTAAAAGAGTGGCAGCGGGTGATTGTGGCAAGTGAGGATTTCGTGTGCGCGACATGTCTGCTGAAATTAGCTAAGTGCAAAAAGTTCACTGGTGCTGATGATGACATTCCTCATTGGACGATCTGTGTGCGTGTTGATGCTTGCTTGGGCTAATGTTGAGGATGGTTGTGGCCGATTACAGATAGGACAGTAAACTCCAAAGGGGTTTGAGGTAAATACCCAGGTTTGGGGAGCTGAACGTAAAACGAAAACCAGCGTCCATTCATGTTAAGAATTTCTGGAGGGAATTGACGATCCTGTTGAGGGTAACGTGTTGATAGTTCGTCAGCGGTAACTCCTAGTAATTACTCAGCGGTCTTGCCAAGCATAATAAAGCATGCTGAATCAGTATTGTCTCCAACCGCCAAATGAATTTTGTAACTGCAAAAATTATTTGTAAAAAATGGGTTCAACTGATCCTAGAAATGCAAGTTGCAAAAGGAAGGTGTTTGATGGCAAACTAACCAATTTTGGGTTTCTGTGGTATTAACTGACCATGCTCATCACACCAAAAATCAATAGTACCAGGAAACTCCCTGGTTGTCTTGAAACAAAATGCACATCCTAAGTAAAACCATGGTCGCGAAGATTCAGCAGAGAGGACCTGTGCCAAGCAACGGTAGTGTGTAGCCTGTAGGTAAATAAAACAGTAAGCAAAGTCAGTTTGTACAGCACGTAGGTTGAGCATGTCAGCAAGGTAATTGTTCAATGTAAAAGTCGAATAGTCTTTCAAAATGGGCACCAAAAGTAAAACACATACAAATGTGTTAACTATATTAAAATTAGTAGTTCATGTTTTAGTTCGTTAGGATTTAGAAATGCAGCCTTGGTACAGAAAGAGTAGTGGTCAAATAACGCACATCAACCATTGATGGGTTGCAAAGGTGGATCAGGTCCATAACTGTCTTCGTACTGTCACTTTGAAATAGTTGTTCTTCAAAGGAGGTTGAGAACCATGGAGGATAGTACTGAATTGTATTTCTTCCACCAAGAGAGCTACAAAATGGAAAATCGATGAGGTAAAGGGAAACTTGATTGTCGAAAACTTACATCATAAGTAACTTACGCAGAACGGACAGCATTTCCCAAATCAGAAGACGGTTCTAGCACAAATCGTGTGATAGGGGTGCTGGTCAAAAACATGCGATCTTGTAGAAATAGTGGAAAGCAGACGTGAACACATCATCTAGTAGATAAGTGAAATAATGAACTGTTAGGGATCAAGTTGTAATATAAACCTGGTGTTGCAGCACCAATCTGAAGACTGCATACACCTAGTATAACATAACCAGAACGGCCAAGGTATGCCAGTTCTTCTCCATCAAGAGATCGCGCAAAATCGCCACAGATGGTGATGTTAAGACGCACATGTCTGTAACAACACATGCAAAGTCATGACATAGAAAAAGGAAACGAAGATAAAACAAAGAAGGAAATGGAAATTGTACAATTGTAATGCATTGAAACCTTTCCTTTTGTATAACCAGTTTGCGCCTAACAATAGCACCATCACAGGTTACTGAACATGAGAGTCCACTTATGGACACGACTTTGCCAACAACATCTATATCAACAGAGGTTGTGAAACATAGTTAAAGAGTCAGTGTAGGGGCGAAATTGAAGCGCAGTTAAGGAAATTAAAGCCGCTTGCCAGTTCGACCTATTAGCTGGTCGGCTGATTGAGGCAGAGAGCGCAAGGAATTGAAGGTGACAAACTCATATGAATCAGCACGAAAACCAGGCGAGAGAGTGGTTATATTATCAAATCTGGTTCCTTGAGAAAGAACCAAATTCAATATATGGGAGCAAGGCCGGTACATCGGCTGTGATTGTTGTATTTGGAATCCAGTAATTAAATAGACACACCCTAGTTGCAGGATGGCGCCGAAATGATGAGCTAGATTGGGTGGGGCGACGGCCTGAATCAGGGTTCCCTGTGAAAGGAGGCAGTAGGGAATGCAATAGAGACGAATGAGCAGCATAACGGGTATTGGAAAATTGAAAAATTGAAAGCAACTGCCATATTACCTTCGCATCGGTCCAGAGACTACAACATAAGAACCCCAAACATGTAGGAGGCGTAGTTTCAGAACAGTTTCCAGATCTTCGGTTCCATTAAGATCGAGAAGTAGTTTATGAGTACACATCGCACTTTTGTGATGAGTATAGGAAGGAGATTAAAGCGAGAGATTGAAGAAGAAAGGCGGAACAGCAGTAGTCTTTTTCTTTAGGTGAGCCAAACAAAAGGGGCGTGAAGGAAAGAACCCGGGATAATAGCAGGCATAAATGCTGGGATAAGGGTCCAGCTGTAAGGGGTTAGCTGTATCTTCTATGTGTTTTTTTTTCGTTTACCAAACGGCACTTTATGACCACTTGTCACTGGCGTCGGTGAACAAAAAAACATCCGTGATGTATGCAATTGTGGATAAAAGCGAATATATAGAATAACGCTGCTCTTAACTATCTGCACAGATATGAGATTAGACAACATCAAGAGATCAGATTAAATACTTAAGAATGGCGATTGATTTTTGAAGAATAAGAATCTTGAAGATTAGATATGGAAAAATGTGGGAGCAGGCAGGGTAACTGGTGATAATTTTTCTAACATTCGAACAACTATAATATCATAAAGATAAAATTAGGACTAATACGGTAACTGAAGGACTTGTTGGTGATGACAGAAAACGGAATACAGAATTGTATGAGAAAACAAACTCGATATATCACATACATTCCTTAGCTCATCGCTCGAGAGGTGACTTACAGGAATACATAAACGTTCACGAAACAATAGATTTTTTTGTTCTTCTAAATCAAAATATAACTAATAGATCTTCATAAGCATAACATGGGAACACATGCCACACTAACGTAGTTCATGTCCAAAACTAAATTGCTCCAGAGGTGGCAATTGTTTTTACTGCTACTCAAAAGTCGGAATGCACAAAATAACAATAGAACTCCTGCTGTTAGGTCTCTGTTCCCTTCCTTCTTCCTTACTGAACCACCTGATTCAATCATGTGGCCTACTACCTGAAATAATAAAAGGAAAGGAAGGTGATCATTATTAAATATAAAAGCTTGGCAGTGCTAAGAAACTGCAATGTTATTTTGCAGTTGAGATATAAACGAAAAATAAAGGGCATGAACCTTCTTCCATTGGAAACCGAGATCATTGTTTATAACTTCAGCTTCAGATCCATCAATGGGTGAAATGCTTTGGCATTCCAAATTGCATACATGTGAATTTGTGGTTCATCTGAAAATTCTGATCCAACAATGTAGAGTTCTGCCATGAATTTGATGTCGCAGACTTCTTTGAGCAACTGAATTCTTTGATCATATGACATTGTCTGGAACTCCAGTGGTGGCATACGAATTAGAGCAAGGGCAGGTGCAGGATTTATAATGATTTTTGCTCTCTCATTCCCTGATTCACACTCAGCTTCCAGCTTATAATACAATCTGAAGAATAGGCATATCAGTTGGATGTAAAGAGTTTATTGTTAAATTCATAATAGGAAATAGAAAAGCAAAGGTGGTCGGAAATACTCAGTGTCTACAGGCGAAGTTCTGCAGGTTTCAGAACCAAGATAAAACTTCACTATCTTCAATTTGCATCGATAAAGTATCTGTCACATAGTTTGATTTACCAAACATATCATATGATTCTTGGAACAGAAATTCCTTTGCATATGAATCTGTGTCCTGATATTAGGGGGTGAAGTATAAAATGTGCACCTGAGTAGCAGACTGGAACACTTGCAGATGAAACACTGTCAGTGAAAGGCACCTGAAGGAAAGAATCATCTGGAAAATGCATTGTGCTGCGATATTCTTGCATACTTTTGAACGAAGCTCCTGCTGTGAAATATAATCTCAAATTGGAAGGTGCAGTGCGGCGTTCTGTTTTAGCTGGTATGACAGTTGGGTTCAATATGGTGTAGAGACAACCTATTTTCATGTTTGTGCATATATGACCAGCATCTTCATCTCGCACATTTGCTTCCATAAGTTGTCCCTAAAAGAGTTTAAATTGAACAACTGTTTTGATCAAATGTTCTCTATTTATAGCATAAGAAGTGGATGTAATATATTCACAAACATACCTCTTTATCTAACCAAAGCATGTGCATTGATGAAACAGATACAGTTCCATTCGATTGGCATTCTGACCATATATTTAGGAGTCGAGCCATGAGGAAATGGTCGGTTTTTCCAAGACCCAGCTCACGAAAGGTTGTGGACTGACTCATCACATCTAAGAGGAAAAGTTAAATGAGTCGCTATATCTGAAACATACGAAAATAGTTGATGTTAACTAAATATACGGTACCGTGTGGGTCCTCTGGTAACACTGTTCCTATTGCTGTCGTCGAGGACATCGAATTGGTCTCTGATAGTTTTGGAAGCAGGAACAGTTCCTGACGTAAATCGTGAAATGAGAGAGAGTTAGCAAACCAAGAGGAAAATATAGTAGAAACCGTAAATCGAGTGTGCAGTACTTACCGGTAGATCGCTTCTGTATGGGGCCGGATGACAGAGACGGGGGACCGACAGCGGTCCGATGTTCCTAACTTTTCTAGGGTTTTCTGCTCGGATAAAACCCGCAGGAGAATGGCGGAACAGCTATTTTGGGTTTTACCCGATAAAGAGAAAATCTTGATTAAAGGGAAGGGGTGTGAAACTATCCAATTTGGTACTGATGTATGTAAGAGTGGCGGGCAAAGATGTACTGGGCTCTCCATTTTGGGCTTTGCTTTCTTGTAAAGTGTTATTGGGTTTTAGGTCGCAATATGCGATTAGTTCAGTTTATTGTGGAACAGTAACTAGCTGTCTGGGATCATGGTTAATTGTTAAAAATGGGCCGTTACATCCGCTAGGGCTGCGCACTGATAATCCTTGGATCAGCATGAATAATTAAGCCCAATAGTGATCAAGGATAGAGGGTTATAGATGGACACAACATGGAATATAATGTGCTATACGCAGGATATTTTTGAGCGACCAAGTGGTTCATGAATAACTAATAATGTAGTATGAAATGTTTTTGTGTATGCGTCGGTTGAGATATAAAAGCAGTTAGTGGTTATATAAGTAAATTGGAAAGAGTAGCTTGCTACTTGATAACCATGTAATTTCTATTTGTGTGAACGATAAGGTTGCGTAAATACAAAGGAAAAATACAACAAAAGCGTAAAAATGGTAACCGTGCAAGCCAACTTGTTTGGTAACGGAGCATCCAATAACCCATTTGAAATAGCAAGTAATGTCCTGGTAACATAATCTTCATTGACCAAAAGTAACAAATTTGTCGAGTCTCTGGTGATTGGCCGCTGCTAACATGAAATGAAAAACGACCGGAAACTTAATGATAGACCTTCTGAGGAACAAGCAAAATCATACTACAGGCTTAGCTGTTCAGCTGGGTCTAAACTGAATTAGTTCTACAGTAGTTACTCTAAGTTATTAGGAGACATTGATTCTTGTCTTATGAAAAAAACATTGTCTACAGGAAGGAGCAAAATCATTCCTGAACACCTGCAGCATGACGGTGCCAAATTGCAACAACTTCAAATCGTTCACGGCTCTGATTGCACCAAGGTAATTGCCTGACCTCAAATACATATGAGCGGTAAATAAGCGCTTGAAGAAGAGGTTCAACATCTTGTGCCTCAAGGGCCCATCTTGCACCTGTTTGCAGTAGTGCAGCAGCCGCTTCATGGCTAATTAAGAAGGTTGTTTGGTTTGTCTCATCAAACACGTCAGCTGAGATGTAGAAACTGTTTCCATCGATTAGTAATATGATTTAATTCACCACTTGTTTGGCTGCATTATAAAGACATTTGCATACCTTCTGATTCTGTCATCATGAAAAATGCCTGCAGAGCACCTGGAGCATTCATCATTTGGAAACAGTTTGTGTTTTTCTGGGTAACACTCAGGGCATAACCATGTAAAGTAACCAAACTGCTAATCGAACGATTGGATTGTTGCGAGGCATCGAAATGTTGCCTATGCAAACAACAGTGAAAAAGGACAGAGGTAATTTAATTTGAACATTCTATAAGTAATGTAAAATGAAAAGGGACATACATTGATGGGAGGTTCGCCATCTAATGCTCGATCTTCAGCCAGTAAAAAAAGCAAGTCATCTATTGAATGACAACGACCCAGTCGTCGTAGGGGCTTGATTAGTTCCGTGCTTCGGGTTTGATCAATGCAGAAAATTGGCATGTTTGAACTTGAGTGTCTGCATAGGAACGAAAACACAACGATATCATGTCAATGAGTATAGAAATTTGAGGATCGCAAGCAAAGAATGTCGAACCGGTAAAACATTGCCCGATGCATCCGTAAGTTCTGGTCAATGATTATTCTGCTACTGCATGTGTTCCTGTACAGTGCTTTGCCTGTACACAGAAAATATGAGGACACGAAAACGGAATGACATACTGTTGTACTGACATAAATCTTACCCTCAGAATAAATGCCAACCATGGAAGTAAAAGTTGCTATGACTGGTCCATTGCGTTCTTCTTCAGCGACCATGGCCTCAAGTATGTGTATGATTGGGTGGCCTACGATTTGTATCAGGATTTGGCGCTCACTGTACGGAAAGTAGATTGATATTGGATTCAGATAATAGATATTCATTGAGAAATGTAAGAGTTATAAATATCGAATCTATACCAATCATCTTCTAGGAGAATAAGTTGGCGCATGGGTGTTCTTGTAGACGATTACTCCACATAAGTTCTGGAGATGGCGACCATGCGGCCTATAATATCTGCTTCATAGCAAACTAATCAAAGAGTATGGAGACAATTTGTAAGTAAATGTGAGGACCGTGAATTTACTGGCCTGATGAAATACCTGATCGTTCCTTATTGACCAATGCGCGAACATATAGATCTAAGAAAGGAACTGGCTCTGACATATTGGTTGGGTGATATTCTGATGGTGGGGGTTCAAGTACAGGTTGAAATAGAGTATGATGAACAAATCTCAATTCCTGACTGTTCGAGCAACAACGACCCACAATTCTTGCAGGATTGACAAAGAAGGAGGAAATGTTGTAAATATCGCCGGCTCTGAGATGTAATAGTTCCGGTTGTCGTGTTGTCTGATCTGCTGTGGCAACGATCATTGTTCCCTATCGTACCTCATGAGTTAGAAGCATCCTCAATTAAACGAAGAAGAACAGAGCATATCAATAAAAAAAATGGCGAAGGAAAACCTTTTTGTCGAGCAGAAGATGATTAACTTCGATATCTTTTGTTGCTTCTTCTCGCCATGTGTGCAAATAACGGACCTGAATTGTGTGTTCTACATAACCAAGGCGCAAGCAGTGGATTTCTTCTGTCGGATTCATGATTGGAGCTTGTTCCGCCAGTTGGTTCTTTGACCGATGAGCAGCACGGTGAGGAAGAAACCCTAAAGGGAAGGACTGAGCAGATTTCTTGGGGAGGGCTAACTGGTTATTAAAGGAGTGACATTTGTGGCATGGTCCATTTCATGCAGTTGGTTCGCATAATTAATGGAGTTGTGTTTTATGGGCCCATATGTTTTTTTCATGTGCAGGCCTAATAGTCTGAAAACCTAAGGCCAAACACTTTTCCATAATCCTTGTATGCAGGCCCACTCTATTTTTTCGGGCCTTGCCCAATCAGAATAATGAGGACGCATACAAAGAAGACGATATTTTTTCTTTCCTTTTGTACAACAAAAACGACGATACTGTTATCATAAAACATTAGGAAATTGTATTGTGCAAGATAAAATCAGGAAAACATACAACAGCGATAACAATAGCTCCTACTGAGTTTTGAGCAACAGCAAAATAGACATCTAACACCCCGAATAGACATTGGAAGCTAAGTTATGATTGCATAAGCCAATGGATCCCATATAGTGACGACTTTAAGTATGTTGGTGAAGTAATCTGCCTCATAATATGGAACAATCTCCACTGCGAAAAGCTTCCCTTCTAGAGGATCCAAAATGTCAGCAATCGTTTCCTTGGTCATATTGGCAAAAGCTTCAGCGGTATTTTGCAAAAGGGCAATTGCTGCGTAATGGCCAAAGAGAATATTGTATGTTTTTGTTGTACCTCGACATGAAATATCTTCACAAGAGACGTTAAACCTGAAACCAAGGAAAGTGCATAAGAAGGAAATCACCAACAAAAACATAGTATTGTCGTGACAATGTTTTTTATATATACCTGTATGAATAAGTTGTTGAATATGGATCATCGTCATAAAGGTCACAATGATAGAATCTTTGGTTCCTATTGATGTGTTTAATCCTAATCAAGCACCAGACAGATATCTTGTGCAAGCAATAAACATAAGAATGTCAGTAGTGTGCATCAAGTGTCTAGAAAGAGTTGAAAATGTGTATAAAGTATACATTATATGGCCTGCACAAGTCCTCCAGCGTGGCTAAGAGGTGCACGATTGTTGTTTTCATTGGCATGTTGGTTCGTACATATTTTGGAACTGGAACTGGATTATGTCCAAGTTGAACAGGACGGTGCACATGTGAGAAGCTGCAGATAATTAGCGTGTAAGTTCTAACCGATACATGTACACTAATTGGTGGAAAGAGCACACGTATACTTCACCTATCCTTTATCTGTTTAAATGGCCTTGTGTAGTAGGCCACGATGAATCTGGATGCCTTTGTTGTAATCAAGCAGAACTCACCAGTTCCTGTTGGGAATGACTCAGAGGCACGAAATAAGAGGAAAGTACATAAAGACAAGAAAACCAAACAACGGGTATAAAATGAACCTTTAAAGCGAAGCACACGCAATGCTGTAATTGCATACACAACTGGTCCCTGGCGTTCTAAGGTTGTTATAAATGTTTTTTCCAAAGCCATATGTGGGGGAGCATATCTAACCAAAACACTTTGGCCACTATGGAATAAAACATATATGTAAGCATCAGTTAGGTACTGGTCTATAGCAAGAGAGGAAAAACAGCAACATGAAACTTTTGTTGCCTGCTTGGTCATAACTGTACAGTTTTCTTGCAGATAAGAAAAATTAGACACAATATGCAGCCGATGAGTGGAAGGACATTCATAAACTGTCGTAACCAAGCAAAAGATCGACACAGGTTAAGTTGATAAGGTGAGGACATCATCTCCAATTACATCAATGAGAACACCGAATGTTTCATGCAAACAGTCTTGGAAACAAAGGAACCAACTGTCTTGGAAAGAGTGGCCCAAAGTAGATCGACTGAGAACCATCATGAACATTGCAAAAGAACAATAACCTTTCCTGAAAACAAAAACAAAATTAGGAGAAAGAAATTGTCAAGTATAAAAACGCATAAAACTTCTACAACCATGTATAGGAGTTTAGTTACCGCATATTGCTACAATCTTTATCCCAACACAAAGGCAGCATCAGCAGCCTATTCCGGGGTTTGAAGAAACAAGGTGGCGAGGGCTACGTGGTAAGATAGAAATTGGTCATACCGAACACAAGCCAGCTGATTGACTGAAAGAATCTAATTGTGGTGATTCAATAACAAACCTGTAAGGAAAGTTCAGGTCAAAATGACCAGGAAGCTGTAGATCTGCAAATGCTTCTTCGTAAACGATATTGCGAGTGTAATTGGCTGGAATGTCTTCTTCGTTAACAATAAGGAATCGTAGGCCATCAGCTGATCTAACTCGAGATACAGCCACGTACAACTGCCCATGACTAAAAACAGGTTTGGGAAGGTACACACCAACACTAATTAGTGTTTGGCCTTGACTCTTGTTTATCGTCATGGCATAGCAAAGTCTGACAGGAAACTGACGCCGCTTAAGAATAAATGGCCAACGCCGGTCATTGATATTCAGAACAATCCTTGGGATCGCAACAGTCTTGCCGTTGAATGTTCCACCCATAATAACTCCCTTGATCACATAATGACAAAGATAAACAACCATAAGGCGGGTTCCGTTGCATAATCCTATTTCTGGATTCAAGTTTCTCAGTAGCATGATCGGCGTGAACACCTTCAAGTCAATTTGATGCTCAGGACATCCATTGAAAGACAAACCATTCAGAAATTCGGTGGGATATTCTGCCTCAAGCCAAGATGGATCGACTGCGTCAGTATGTAAAGTGTCGCTACTGAAATAGGCACGTTGCTGACCTGGAACTAATGCAAGCATATGAGAATTAATCTCTGTCACATTCCGATTGGTAGGTGTAATTATGGAGCGCTCAGTTAGGTATGCAGCACTGTGAAACCGAGCTGCAAAATCAGTGTAAATCTCAGAAGCCATTGTCTGAATGGGTGCCTCGGTTGCCGAAATCAGCAACTGTTTTGGGATTTCAATCCAATCAGCCGACTGATTTTGGTAAAAACATTTCCCTGGTAGTGCTCCATTACCTACTGAAAGAGTCCATCTTGTGAAGTCCATTCCATTAAATGTCATGGATTCATTTCCAGCAGAAGTTGTAATGCGCATGTTCTCTGTTAGCTGTAGAACAGTACAGGTAGTCTATAGATAAGAGCAGGTCAAAGATGCATCAACACTTTCCTATCTCCCAGCATCAGCAACAATCGGAAGTGTCTGCCGAAAGTCACCCCCTAATAGTACGACTTTCCCTCCAAATGGCCTGTAATGAACCCCAGTAAAAGGTAAATTCATGACATCACAAAGAGCACGATCAACTGCTTCAAATGATAGTTGATGTACCATTGGGGCTTGACTCACTCCTACTGTCACTCAAGAAAATGGCCAAGTGTAACCACTTCCTAAAGCGTAGTATAGCGGGTTTGGGTTTTATTATCAACCCGGGTCCTAGATGTGATGACTACTCGGTGAATTCTTGTTATTTAGCGGTGAACTTTTAGTGCAACTCAAGCAAACAAAACACAAAGCAAGTAAACGGTTTGTTGTCAAGTCAAGAGAGGTCACCCGGATATGGTTCCCCCTAGACTGCAGTTAAGTGGGATTGCCATTTACCAAGTTCAGTTTTCATGAAAGTTATACTGCGGAAGGTTTTCAATTAGCCTGAAGTCTCGACTAAAGGTCTCCAGACCCTCTCAATCTGAGTCTCTAGCGGGCGACTAACCTCCACCGGAGTAAACAGATTGAGGCCCTAATGAACCAAACCTCCACTACCGAATTGACTTCGGTACAGAATAGCGAATTGGCTCCTCGACTAAAGTCACCAATTCGCCACCTTCGATCAAGGATACTCTATCAACCTAGGCAGATATTCTCATTCTAAGTTAAAGCAGAAACAACAGGAATTTGATCAGGATTCAAGTCATTCAATCATTCAAACCTCAATCGAATATAATCAATTCACAAACTCTGCACTTGGGTTCATACAATCAGACCTAGCATACAAATCTAGGGTTCCCCATACCCAGATGAATGGGGAAACTACTCCATAGAGAAAGAAGCAAAAGCATATTCAGACGCGGAAATCATACTGTGAAGTTGGATTTCTGCTCCTGGACGTTTAATCGCACTTCTCCAAGCTCAAACCGGGCTCCAATGGTGTTGAAGATCGATCTATGGCGCTTGGGAACTCTGGTTCGTCGCTTTCTCTCTCTAGGTATCGCTTTCTCTCTCAAAAACTCGTTACCCTTCAATGTTGGCCTTCTTCTTCCTTATATCAGCTGCCTGGTCGCGATACCCGGTCGAAATACCCGGTCGGGTATCTTGGGTTTCGACCGGGTATTATCGCAGCGCACCATTTCAGTCAAAGGAGAAATCCCCGGTCACTCGCCATAATCCCCGACCGGGGATTTTGCTGTTGTGCCCGGGCCCCTCTCTGCTTCTCGGGCGCCCAGAAGTGATGAATACCCGGTCGGGTATTTGGCCACCTGACCGGGTATTTTCCTCCTACAGCCCGCTTTGTCCCAACTTTGCTCTTTTCGACCCAGAACTCGTTTCTCCGCCTCGATTCCAACGCCGGGACCTGAAATATGACATAAACACACAACCTAGCGTGAAATCGGCTTAAAACACGAGATTCCTCATCACAAACGGCTTTAGAAAAGGGGTGAAAACATGTATAATTATCGGTCTATCAGGGCTTCATCCCATATAATAAGAGCTGCATCGAGTATTAGCTGAGCAAGTGGCGTACCCTTCTTTATGTTGCATGAAGAAGCCTGATCAATTTCCAATGGTATCTTAAATCGAGAATGTGCTGTGGATGCATCTGGAAGGAGAGTTGCAGCAATACCAGAAGAAGCCACCACAAGGACAATCTTGCCAAGTTCCTTAAGATGTGCAAGAATCGTCTTATACAGGAAAGTTTTCCCAGTTCCTCCATGTCCATAAAGAAAGTAGAAATTTCCAGCATTTGGCACAGGTGAGATTACAGAGTCAATCACCGAATGGAATGCAGCTGTCTGCTTTTCATTCAGGCTGGACAAACAGGGAAGTGAAGAAGCAGATTCTGAAGAAGCAGAATGCTGCATGTGAAAGTCAGAATACATGTGGTCAATGTCAGGTAGAATTTGGACTGTAGGCAGTGGGAGATTGAAATGCGAAAGCGTTGTGGAATAAGCAGCCAACATACGCTGCAATTCACACAACAAAGAATTCTTTGGCAGATTAGGGGGGATAAGATGATTGTTAAAGTTTACATTGCGCTGACAGCGATATGTAATGTCTTCTGAAAGCATCTCCCATGTTTGGTTAAAGAGAGTCAGTGGATCAGCAAGCTCACAGAACATGAGCATGGACACAAAGAGATACCTGAGGAGACCAGACATACCCCATTGATTGACTTCTTTAAGAACAAGCAACCATTCATGGTCATTAGAAAGCAAACCAAGACGCTGGCAAGCAGCTTGGTACGTTCGACATGGGAAACCATTAATTGTCCGCAAATCAGCAAAGCTAACTGCACCACGAACCTTGGTGAGAAGCTGCCTAAGATAAAAAGTATCTCCGGAACCAGGATTAATATAAACAATCCTGCCTACTGCGAAACCTCTCTTCCGTTTAGACCACATTTTCTTCTTAAGGTTCCACATATACTTATTTGGAGTCTGAGCATAAAGCAAACACCTCGCATCTTCATCTGTTTGATTAAGAGCAAACCATTGTGTTAGAGTCGTCTCTACAACAGCTGCACGTGCCAGTATATGAGAAAGCTTCTGCTTCTTTCTATAAGGAACACTATGCCTGCCTTCAAGATGGACACACAACCGTTGTACTGTAGGTGTTCTTTCATGAATAGGGAACTCAAAAAGACGCCATGCTGCCTCGTATGAAGATAGACTCATGCAATCTAAGTAGCGTTTAATTTCATCAACAGGAGGCACCGGTTGTGGTCCAAGTGAAATATTAGCAGGTGGTGCGGAACCTTCAGCGACAGGTGGTGTCGAATTTTCTGCCACCACAATTGACCGATCTGGCCCTTTTGTTATGTATTTGAAGAGGTACTTAATAAGGCGTCCTTGATGACACACCTCAACGTTGATGTGTGCCTGAAAAAGCACAAGAAGATTCCTATTATATGGAACGACGAATCTGTTGTCAAGCTCCACACTGCCTTTAGAGGCTGTAATCCCTGAGTCACGACGCCTGTACACTGTATAACTAAACTGGTCTGTGGTAGTTTCTGAATTGAACAGTTTTGGAAAATACTTTGAACATCTGCCATCTTTCATACACACATTAGTTGGTTTATCGTCACCACAGGGACCATGGAGCTTGTACTTTGTAACTGCTGCATAACCAACGGGATCAAGTTCTGGATCGGGTAACTCAGCACACACAGTGGCATCTATATCAGTTTGTGTTTTGAGCTTGCTTTTCTCATCCAACCACAATAATATATGGACATGAGGCAGGCCTCTTTTCTGGAACTCAACTGTCTTGATTCCTGCACACAAATTAGGCAGAAGGGCATGCAAGAAAATCAAAGCGCGAAAACTAACAGAACATCCAAACAGAAAGTAGCGATAAATTTGATTCATACTAATTCAAGAAGGAATCCAAATGTAGCGAACACAGGACAACAGCAAAACATACCCGCAACAGTTTTTCCAAAGAAATGTGATCGATTCAGTTCATCTTCTAAAGCATTAAGCTTCATACGGAAAACCCTGGCAACAATTTCGGGTTTGAGCTCGCTTCGCGACCCACAAAGCTGACGAAACGATTCTGTAATCTCAGGCCATTGAGAATTGCATGTGAAGGTGATGAAAAGATCCGGACTGCCATGATGATGAACAACAGCCATTGCATCTAAATACAACTGTTTCATATACCTAGGGCTGCCGGTATACGACGAAGGCAAAATAACATTACCAATATCATCCCCTGTGACATCACCCCTATCAAAAGCATCAGTAAGACCATAGTACAATTCAGATCTAAGATCCTCTTGATGAGATCGTAAATAATAAAGTCGATCCTGTTCAATAGTCGAAAATGCATCGACTACATAATGTTGTAGAGCTTTCCCACCACGCATTAAAGTCTGGCCTTCATCATCTCTATGCTGCAGTCGAAAAGCATAGTATTCACGTTGAGTAACAAATTTGCGTTTAAGAGTTGGTGGAGTATGAACGACATCATACGGTATGTTAACATGGAACCCATCTTCACCATATGGGAAGAGCACAGGGAAATGTAAGGAATCAAACTTTGGGTTAAGACTCGTTATTCTTTTAAGACCTTCTGATCTATGATCAATAATAATATCACGTTCTTCCTTGTCAGGCAGAAAGTCCCCAGGAATCAATCCTGCTAGTTCATTTCCTGTGGGGAGCTCATACTGGCGAGAATCTATGTTTCTTGCACCCACAATTCGCAAGCGGAGATTTGCAGAAGCAGAATCTGACAACTGAGTTCGAATTCTTCGGAAAGACCTGACCAAATCATTTGTTACATCAAATAGCTTCATGAGTCCTGCAACTATCTCTGGCTGCAAGCAAGTTTCTGCCGAGGAAAAAGTAGTGAGGCGATCGGAAAGTTCAGTCTGAGGATCAAAAACATACAGCTGCGAATACTTTGGTTTGCGGCCAGCAACAGGCAACAAAGAGCCCATACGGTGGTAATTCTCACCACAAATAATAAATGAGTATGGTCCTCGTGTCCGTGATGCCCGAGGATCAAGTCGAGCACCAAACGATGTAAAGGAAAAGGCTGCATTGTAGGACCGTATATGTTCTCTGAAGTGCACAGCCATAGGACCACCATTGATACCAAGAAGCTGTTCTAGATACGGTGGAGTTTCTTGAAGGAAAGGCAACCGTACACGTCCCTTTTGGCAACATAATGTGTAAACAGGAGTAGTTGAACGATGCCTATTAAGACGTTCTTCGTACCAGAAGCGGGCACCACAAAACTGGCATTCATGATCCGGAAGACCATGTTCAAGAATTCTGACATAATCATGTTGGCGGGAAGGAGGAGTCCAAGTACCTTTTATTCTTCTGATGCTTGCATGTCAAGGTAAAGACCAGCAGGTGGAGATCTTGGCGAACCAAGAGGAGAGTCAAAAGAATGTAAGTCTGGTCGAGAAGAACACACACCAGCCGGTGAATTGATCATTGGGAACAAGCGAGTACGCCTGTCAAAACCAGATGTTCGACATAGGTGGTGTTCCTGGCACAGATTCAGGAGACAACAGCACACGGCGACGTTTTCGAGCAGCACTGTAACCGGGAATAAGGTTTGTACACTGACTGGCTGAGGCCTGTAAGCAAAAGAAGAACAGAAGACATGAATGTATGGAAACGATGAAGAAGCAAGGAAGGCGTCCATATATATAACAGAATAGTAGCATTTATACGTAGCAATAAGTCTCACCATTTTGTAAATAGGCAACCATGCAAGAAATTCTCTGACAGCAAATCAGATACTAAAACTCAATGTCACGCACAGAATGGGATAATACAACAACACACCGAACAGAGCATACATAAATGCAGGAGTAGCTAAAACTGCTATATAGAAATGACAGGAGCAGTAATGGAAGAAGAAGATGAATAGGATGGACTTAAGTGAAAGATATTTAACAGAATAGCAATAATTTAATCAAGGGTGTCAGTTAAGAATTATCACCTGACATAAGGAAATGACAGATATACAAATAATGGTCAGAGCATTAAATACAAGATGCCATATCAAAAAACAAATGTTACAAAAATTAGGACTTAATTAAGCTAGCTGAACAGAAAAGGTGCACATTCCATTTTCAGAAGAAACCGGTGGAATTCGTCAATAAATAATTGTATAGCAGGAAATAAAGATGCAATTCCTGGATTCTATCTGCACAGCTGACCTGCACGTTGTCAAATACAACCAAAGATAGCATATTTGAGTTCCGCACAAATAAACGGGAATGATTTCCTATATTCTCTCTCCACAAATAAATAATCCTTTGACAGTGGCAAAAAGGAACGATGGCCACTAAGAAATTTGGGAAAGCAAAAGGGATAAAAAGGAACGAAATCGAATTTACCGAGAGAACGATTGAGCACAATGTGTCTCATTCATCAGATGAAGGCTGCAAATAATCTGGCACTAACAAAGAATGTTTGTAATAACGAACGGAATCCTACGTGGCAAATGACAGAAAAGAATATGAATAGAAGATAAGTTCCAAAGAAACTTAACAGAAGCGAAAAGCTAAACGAAAGAAATCTCCATAACATTGACAGTCAAGCATGTCCATGACATAACATAAACGGCGGCATAATCCCTGGTCAGGCACAAGATGAGTCAGTTAGAAAACCTTGTCAGGCTTTCCACAAAGTAAGGGACAGCAAAAGCAGGTACAACAGTAGCAGAGACCAGCGCAAAACCAAAATGAAGAACCAGCATTCAAGCAAGGCAGCTAAAGTATTCCAGGAATCAGGTACAATTTAAGTAGCAGAAGGTGGGTAACATCGAACGACGAAAGCGAAGGCTAATTGGTGAAAAGCTGCTTCTTGGCACGTTCCTTGCGCGAAGACTTTGGGGTGTTATTTTTTTTGTCAGATTCCTGCGCCGATGACTCAATGGCCTTGCGCGACGGTGTGCGAACACGCTGTGCTCTGGATGGAGTGGAAGCTTCGGTAATGGAAGGCTGGGTATCCAAAGCATCAAGATGAGGTTCATCAAGCGAAGCAGAGACAAAATTCTCATGACCTGGCGATCCATCCTGATCCGAAACTGGATCATCCAGTTCACCAGTGTCGTCAATGTTGACATCAGGACCAGCAGGAGCACCAACTGGACCTGAATGAGTAACCAACCGTCGGCGTCTAATCGAATGAGCCCGGTTCGGCGAGCTTTCTCTAGCAAACCAAAGAAAGCAATATAAGTAAACAGGTTAAGAAAAGAAAACAATCACGCACCCAAAACAACATTTTAAAAAACATACTATTGAACGGGGCTAAATTCAATGTCCCTCGAACAGGCAGGACGGTTTGCAGTCTTCCGAACAGCATGAAATGGATGGACCTCATCGGATTCTGACGAATGACAACGCTCTCTGAATAAAATAAAAAATACGAATTGAAAGATCATTTATAAAAGAACTCGATTGCAAAAGAGGACAAAACCTATAACTGAAATGCGAGGGCAGGTGCATCCAGCGGAAATAAAAGAAGGAAAAGTTAAAGCAATCAGACTAAGTTAAAGGACCGTGCACAACAGCACGAAGTGCATCCTGTCAGGATTTGTTCGTTTTAGTAAGGAACACGTAAAATAGTAAGCAAAGAGAACAGAGAAGAGGTGTGCAATGACCCAAAAACCTTGATTTAGGCTCGGCTTTGCGTGGAGTTGTTTTCCTTGACCGCTTCCGATCGCTCTTTGGTGAGCAGACAGGAGCTTGCGAAACTTCATCAGGCCTGTAAAGCAGACAAGCAAACATGACGCTGCAGTAACAATGTTCATGCTCTAAAAAAACAACAAAGAGGAAATGTAATGCGAAAGAAAAAGTTAAATGACCATGTACAATAGGACAAGGTGTATTTTGGCAGGACCTGTTAGTTTTAACAAGAAGCACGTAAAATAGTAAGCAAAGAGAACAGGGAAAAAGTGTGGAATGACTAAAAACCTTGATTTAGCTTCAGCTTTGCGCGGAGTTGTTTTTCTTGAGCGCTTTCGATCGCTCTTTGTTGAGCAGACAGGAGTCTGCGAAACTCCAGTAGGCCTGTAAAGAAGGGCATGCAAACATGAGGTGCAGTAACAACATCCATGATCTAAGAAAATACAAAGAGGCAATGTGATGCGAAAAGAAACAAAGAGGTACCTATCTGGGGACTGTGAAGCAGGAGGACAAGGCACAAACGCATCTCTTGGCCTAAACAATGGGTAAAAATATTGCGTAAAATGTAGATAAGGAACGTCTAACATGAAACAGGACAAGCAAGAGGCAAAAAAAGAAAGAATGTGATAAGCAGATGGTTACATAAAAGAAACCGGGTCAAACATGAAGGCTCATGTCAGACCCACCTGCAACCAGCAAGGAAACTACAGTATAGTTGACCACACAGAGACAGTTAAAGTGCTGCTGATCGTGGTGCAGGAGATTTAATTAAGGAAGACAGCACGGCAAAGAAAAGGAACGAATCAGATGACACGAGGAAAATCAAAATTTGTAATAAAAGCGAACAATCGAAACGGCAAGAATTCGGAAAGCGACAACCAACGGCAGGTATGGAGTGGAATGGTGCGAAGATAACCTAATGAAGGAACCAAGACAGGCACCGCACAATGCTAATGCGGCAAACATACTAAAGAAGGTATTCGAGTGTCCCCGTTCGGGCACTACACTGCAGAACACCAGTAAACTAACAAAACTAAAGGTATTCGAAGCATACGTTGGTATGATAAGATACACAAATTCCAGAACGTACATGGCGTGATAAACCAATAAACAATAAGGCAAGGATTGGAGGGAAAAGAACAGGCAGGGCAGATATGTAGAAAGTATGGACAACAATGGACAAGAAAAAGTGAATTATACCTTGCATAGGAAATGTTGGAATACGTTGCATGTGACGGAGAAGGAGCTAACATAACATTTCTAAATTGAGAGAGAGAGGAGAGACACAAGTAAGAACCTGTCATTCCAAAAGAAAAAGAAACAAAGGAGCATCTGAAAGTAACTTCGCAAATTAATCAGGAAAGAAACCACAGAGAGTAAGAACGGGAACCTTGTTCTTGGCCCATGCACCGGTGATGCAAACCCAGAGACAGATCCGCTGTTTAAAAAGGACAACTTAATAAGCAGGATCGATAGAAACCGGGAGCAGATGAGGGCCACAGATGCAAAGACAGGCAAAACACCTTGCAGAAGCAACGGAAGGTGAGGCGGGCAATGGCCGTTGTGGTGCAAGTGGAGGAGACAGTGCATGGCTGGGCGAGGAATGGGAAGTGGAAACAGTATTGACGGACCTGTAAAACCACACCGAAACAACATTAGGAGCAGTAAAGCGGACAAAAGAAAACAGGCGAGAACAAATTAGGTATACCGAGGTGGGGTTGTCGAAACAGATGCACTCGGTGTCAGACGTTGCTAAGGGCGAGGCACTGGAGGCTGATTCTGTTCTACGACAGAGAGGACTGTAAATTCAGGCGGGCCCCGTCCGAAATACATTGGTTTTGGAAGCTGGACATCAAAGACAAACCGCCTCCCTTCAAGAGCCAAAAGTTCAGGTGGCAGATGGCCACGTTGGTGAGGAAAGCGTGCAGAAAGTTCAGGAGCCGAGCCCCCCAAAAGAGCATCATGCGATTTACCAAGCAGAACAAAGGTACCAGTAGCAGTAGTATCCTCCACAATCATGCGAACTTTATAGCTACATCACAGTGCGGCAAAAAAAGAGTTAAGTGAGGCTGTTGGCAATAGAAAAGCAAGAGGAAGAACACAAACCAATTCTGTGTTTGTTCAGGTGGTATACGACGATGGTCTTCGCACCAATAGTCAGGCATTTCATAAGGTTTAGCAGCCTTGGAACACGATGAGCACCCTAAGTAGTACCACGGACGCTCAGACTCTATGGATATGATTTCATCAGCACAATGATAGCGCGTAGCCTTAAGAAAAGGGGTAAAATCTGGTTAGTGAAAAATAGCATGTACGTAAATCCCAAACAGCAATTGTAGGAAGAAGATGTGCAGCTAAAACTATGTAAATCACATGGTCAGATGAGGAAAGAAGAAGACAGTTAAGAACGTACATCACCGACCGTTGGGCTGCAAAGTTCAAGGAGTTCCGATACACTTTTCGTACAGCTTTCCTTGAATGCAATTGCTTCGCCTGGGGTTGAAAACCGAGGAGGATAGTACTGAACTGTGTTGGTACCAGCAAAGAACCTACAAGGCCAACAATTAAGGTTAAAAAAAAGGCAGGGGGTAAAAATAACATGGCAATCAGCATAAACCTACGCAGAATGGAGCACATGGGTCTGTTCACACACTGGTTCGAGCACACAGCGTGTTCCGGGTGTGCTGAATAAAGAGAAACCTCCTGTGACGAATAGAGGGGAAAACAACGATAAGCAAACGACAGCCCAAAAGGAGAATTCAGGAAAGAGCAAAAGTACAATCGAAGGTAACCCTTAGTGGCGCCAGTGACCCGCAGGGCACAAACACCAAGCACCACCGATCCAGCATGACCAATGTGAGCCAATTCCTCACCATCCACAGACCGAGCAATTTCACCCCACAGAGTAATATCAAGAAGCATGTGACTGCGAGAAGGTCGATAATTTTTTGGTAAAAAAAAGTTAAAAGAAGAAAACCAAAAAAACAGTTAAAAGAAGAAAAGGCAAACAGAGAAAGCATAGACGATCAATAAGGCACAAACCTTTCATTCTGAAGAACCACTTCCCGACGCACAGTTTCGCCAAAAGAAGTAACGGAGTTGGAAACACCAGTCACGCTGACAACAACGCCAACAACATCTACCAGAAATAGGAACCAAAGGCAACAAAAACTCAAACAGGCACCTATAAAACATGTAAGGAAAGAGGACTAATACTGCACACATACCTGTAAGGTTGACAGACGATCGAATTCGTGAGTGCAAAGAGGCAAACGAAGCAAATTCAAACGAATCATCCCAGAAATCAGGCGATTCAGCCGTAAGATCTTCGAACATAGTGTTAGGTGAGAGGAGAATACTAAGGTGATGAGAGCAGGGGCGATAAACCGGAGACTGTGGCTGGACAGTAAAGTTGCTGATCATGTAGACAGCTCCAAGCTGCAGGATAGGCGCAAAATGCTGCATAAGACTAGCAGGAGCGAGCCCCTGGATCAAAGTACCCTGGATAAAAAAGAGGATTAATGTCAGGAGGAGGCAAAAGAGAACAGAGGGAAGCAACACAAAGGAAGGGGGAGAACAGTAGACAGACCTCCTCATCAGTCCAAAGTGTGCAGTAATTGTAGATAAGAGCAGGGTTCTTCAAACCGTAAGAGCCCCACGCATGCAGCAGACGAAGCTTCAAAGCAGTCTGCAAACCATCTGTATCCTTGAGATCAAGTAAAAGCTTATGGGCGACCATCGGCAATCTCTGAAAGGGGAAACACTGTTGGAGAGAGTAGTAAGAAACTGGACTTAAAGTGGCGAAGGGAGAGGCAAGTCGACGAATAACCTGGGCAAAGAGCAGACATGTGATAGTGCGAAGGGGCAATGATTGATGAGAAAGACCAAAATGGCAACCAACAGAGCAAGCGGTGGAACGGCGGCGAAGTGAAAGGGTAAGGGCAAAGGCGAAAAGCAAGCTCTGATGGAACGGGGATCGATACACCACTGATAAAGTAAAGGGGAAACCAGCACTTCTCTGACCATTATTTCACTTCGTAAGGACAAGCGGGTATGTCAGAAGAGAGAACAGCCCATCGGAAACCACATCCAAATAGGTCAGGAAATCCAATAGTTGAGAACCTACCCATGGTGACGTACTGTTTTGTGTCCAGTCTAGTTTAATAAACCATAAAGCTAAAGGCAACACCAGCAACACCAACAAAACTGTAGATTGTATTTGGTCATATCCTCGTTCACTGAACGCAATTCGCATGGAGACTAAGTAATTCCCTAACCAAACGTGTAATATTCGCACAATCATGGAATATAAATTGCAACAAAATTGTCCAACCGCACACAGTCCATCATGACAAGAACAAAGAATTATGCCCATCCATAGCAAACACCAAAACCTTTAAAGTTTGTCACGCAACTTGTCCTAAAAAATGGTAGAGAACGAACGAAGCACACGTTACGAAGGCAAAACTATATAAAAAAGCGAAGGTTTCATACAAAATGAAGGTAAGGAAGAAAAAAGAGGAAGGAACAGTTGCGCGTAAATCGAAGCTGTACAAAAGCCAAAGAACGCAAAAAAATGGTACAGAGCAAAAAAGGATTCGACAATAGCAGTCCCAAATCGGTGACAAAAGAACCCGCTGTAAAAAAAACTACAGAACGCAACAAAGCGCGAATAAAGGAACAAAAAAAAAAGACGAAGAGGAAAGCAACAGCAATATAAAAACAAAGCAACAGTTGTCGAGAATCGAAGTTGGACAACAGGCAAAGAACGCAACAAAAGACAGGAATCGAATTAAAAGTAGCAACAAAACAAAAATAAGAATCGAGAAAGGCAGAAAAGAGCACGAGAGCAAAACCAAAGGTAGAAAGGAAAAGAGGAATCGAGAACAACAGTTACAGATTGCTAAGAAGCATAATGTGCTGTATAAAAAGATACAAAGCGCAACAAACTGCGCGAGTAAAGGAACAAAAGCAAAAAAAGGCGAAGGAAAAAGTAATAGCAATCCAAAAACAAAGGAACAGTTGCGCGAGAAGCGAAGTTGGACAACAGGCAAAGAGCGCAACAAAAGAAGGAAGCGAATTAACAGAAGCAAAAAAAGAAGATAAGAATCGAGAAAGCAAAAAAAAAAGGTAGAGAGCAAAACAGAAGGTAGAAAGAAAAAGAGTAATCGAGACCAACAATTGAAGATCGGTCAGAAAACAACACGCTTTAACAAAAAAGAATAACACAACACTCACGCGAGCAATCGAAAAAAATAAAAGAAAAGCAAAACACACTAACAAACGAAAAGACAACACCAAAAAGGAACAAACCAAGCACTTGCATGATGTGACTCTAAGTAATAGTATCGAGAACAAAAGTTCAAGATCGGTCTCAAACACAAGGTAGAACAACATAACAACGCAACCGAGAAAGCAAGAAAACCGTCAGAGAGCAAAACAAAAGGTAGAAAGAAAAAGAGTAATCGAGAACTACAGTTCAAGATCGGTAAGAAACATAATACGCTTTTTAAAAAAAGAACAACGCAACACTGCACGCGAGCAAACGAACAAAACAATAACAGAAAAACAAAACACACTAACAAACTAAAAGACAACAACAAAAAGGGAAAAACCAATCATTAGCATGATGTGACTCTAAGTAATAGTAACATGTTACTTGTTCTTTAATAAGAAGAAAGAATTTCTTGTTACTAGGGTGGATTCTCAAGTTTGTGGTACCCACTACCCAGTAGGCATTAGGTGATATTTAGTATGAATTAGATTAGATGATCTGCTGATAATGGGTTTTTTGGTATGCAGTAGACAAATTTCTAGTGTAGATTGTTATCGACGATTTCTGGTGTTGATTCTTTGGCACGAGGTTTTTGGCTTGAGTTAGACGACTTCTGGTATGCAGCAGACAATTTCTGGCATAGATTTTGGTATCGTATATGTAATTTTTGTATGAATATGCAATTTATCGGATTGATTTCGAATGGTAAGACGGTATATTCTCCGCCACCATCCCAGCTACCGGAACGTGGTGCCTGGTCATCGGAATTGGTTGTCGACCGCTGAAATCTGTCTCTTGGTAAAAAACCAGTTTTTGAAGTATTCCTCCCGCTCGTGCCTCGGCTACGGGCACAGTACAGTGGCACTCGGCCCATGGCTGCCTGAAGTCGTTTGGATGTTGTGAATCTGGTCACGAGTAGCTGGAATTCGCTGATCACTACCTGAACCTGGTCGTCGATCAATATTCAATCAGATTCGGTCACCTGAATCTCTCCTGTCACCAAAAAAATACTCAAATCTCTTTCGAGGAACATTTCCACCCGGGGGCGGACCCACATATGAGGGAGGTGTGTAATACGAATTTTTGTGAGAGATCCATATTTTTCGGAATAAAAAATTCGAATACAGGATCTCCGACACATCTTCGATCATTGTAATCGACACACCTTATTACATTACAAAAATTTTGTAGTCATAATGTTATTAAAATGTATAAATACAGGAGTTATCGGACTTCAGACTAGGTAGTTAATTAGTTGATTGTGCAAGAGTAAACAATTAATTAGCTACTAAGAACGTAGTGAGTATTTAGAGAGATAACACTCATGTTAGTAATAACCTTCGTAATTTTAATGAGAATTAAATTGATTTAAAAGTTGGTTGAGTCAAATAATTAGATAGTGAGTTGCATGTCGTCTTTCCCCGTAGCTTCTTCCATAGGTTTATCTTTAAGTTAATTTTCAACTTGCTTTCTAGTTTAGTTAATAAATTTACGCTTGTGGCTACCCTTCCAGCTTCCTATTCCAACTTTCTCATCATAAATTAGAGTTGACTTTGCCTCTTTTCAACAACTCCTCGTCCGATTTCGGAGGCGACCGATCATAAGGTTCCCACGAAACCTTGGGCGAAATTGTTTGGCATTTCCGAAGCCAATCGGCTGAGCTATTTCCCACCAGAAGTTGTTAATGGCGGTCTTCGAATGCCGAAGTCTGTTCGGGAGGCAGGGGCTGCTCGGTGGAAGAATTGTTTGGTGGGTCAGTTCTGCAGAAGCCTCCTCCGATGTTTGTTCTGCGTCGATGGGCGAATAAGCTGTGGGGTCGTGACGGACAAGTTCGGGTCTCGTTTCTCTGTGATCGACTATTGCTGATCCAGCTGCCTTCGCAAGATACTTGTGAGTGGATTCTGGAGAATGGACCATGGTTTCACTTTGATAACCTACTTTACTTAAGGCCATGGACGCCGGGCATTAGTGTGGAGGATGTGGGTAAGAAAGCTTTACCGATTTGGGTCAAAATGTCGAATGTTCCGCTGGAGTATGTTGATTCTGAAGGGCTGGGCAGGATTGCTAGTTGGATTGGAGTACCGCTTGGCGTGGATCAGACGACTAGATTGGGAGGGAGATTGGGGCTAGCGAAGGTGTTGGTGGAATTAACTGCTGGAGATATATTTCCAGATCATATTATGCTGTGGCCGGATGATGATCGTTCTATTAAGGTGGGGATAGAGTATTGTTTTCTTCCTCCTGTTTGTGGGCATTGCAAATTATTTGGTAAGAATTGTGACTGTGAGAAGGAGGGCAATGTGCAGATGTGGGTAAAGAAGAAGATTCAGCCAGTTACAGAGGTTATCCCAGAGCAAGAGATGAATGTGAACTCAGTCATTCAGGATGTGTCTCTGATTAATAGTAAGGGAAAGGAAGTACTAACGCCAGGAGTTGAGGATCCCCAGTTGGCTGCAATTTGCGACACACCATTTCAACCAGCTAACTCGAGTGGGACAGAAATCAAAGGAGTGAAGGGGTGTAATTTAGATAGATCATTTCTGGCAGTTGCTGCTGCTTCTGCCAGCCTCCCAGCTGATGATGATTTTCAGCAAGTGATTAATGGCGCAAGGCCGAGAATCTGGTCACCAAGGACTAGTCCGAACAGTGTATTGCATATATCTCCATCTTCGTTCAGTGTGCTAAGTGATGTTGATGAGGCTGAGGTAGTAAAGTTACAGGCAGCGCCTAGGAAAGATGGTAAGAAGTTGGGGGCTAAGGCCCTAGCTTCCTGATGATTTTCCTTTATTGGAATGTTCGGGGGTTTAATAAGCTCCCGAAAAGGCAGGATTTCGTGAAAATCCTGAGGAAGTATAAGGTTGATGTAGTAGTTGTGTTGGAAACAAGAGTGCATAAAGGCAAAGCAGAGGAGAAGGTTGAGGGAATTTTTGATGGATGGGAGAAGCATTTGAATTATGTGGACTCTGATTTGGGCAGAATTTGGTTATTTTGGTCGCCGGAGTGCAAGCTAACAGCACTAAAACCGAGTAAGAATTTCGTGCATTGTTTAGTTCAAAGTGGCTCGGGTGCTTCTTGTTTTTTCACTGCTGTCTATGCCTCGAATAATGAAATGGAAAGACGTGACACATATATTGAAGTGAGTAGATATAAGGTGACTGGTCAGGCTTGGATAGTGGGTGGTGATTTCAATACTGTCTTGACGCCAGAGGAGACTTCAAATCAGCAGTATATGACTGGGAGTATGGAGGAATTTGCAGCCTGGATTAATGATATGGAATTAGTGAATTACGGAACTACAGGGCCTTTCTTTACGTGGACTAACAATCAGGAGGCAAATCCTATTGCAAGAAGGTTGGATAGAGGATTAGTTAATGTTGATTGGATAGAGACTTTCCCGAATTGTACCATGGAGGTGATCATGGGTAATTTTTCTGATCATGGGGGGATTTTAATTAATACTGATCCAGCAATCAAGAGTCTCCCAAAGCCTTTTAAATATTTTGATTTTTGGGCTGAAAATCCGAGATTTCTGGAAATAGTGCAGCAAGCATGGGACACACCTTTTACTGGCAATCTGTTGTGGATAGTACAAGCAAAGCTGAAAGTTGTGAAGCAGAGCCTTAAAAAGCTAAATAGAGAGGCTTATGGGAATCTTAGTGAACAAGTAAAGATGGTGGAACAGCAACTTCTTGTTTCGTAGGCTCTAGCTCTGATGGAGCCAACTGAAGAGCATTTCAGGGAGAAGAAATTATTGCAGGAGCAGTTTGGTGTTTTAAGGAAAGCTGAGGAAGACTTTTTTAAAAGGAAGTCTCGAGAATCTTGGCTTACTAAAGGTGAGCTGGGCACACGTTTCTTTCATCAAGCGGTGAAAATTAGAACTGCTAAAACAGCTATTAGGAAGTTGGTGCTGGAGTCTGGAACAGAGGTGACTGATGTGGAAGATATAGCAGCTGAGGGGATCAGATTTTACAAGAATTTGTTTGGTATAGTTAATGAGGAGGTATGTGTAAATAGAGAAAGAATCAAGGAAATTATAACCAGGCAGTTGACTGAAGATGAGGGTAACATGCTGAGTAGTCCATTTAGGGAGGAAGATGTGAAGGATGCGATTTTCAGTATGGATATCCATAAAGTGCCAGGCCCTGATGGATTCACCGCTGGATTTTTCCAAAAAACGTGGCATATAGTGGGAAGAGATGTGACACGGGCTATATTGGATTTCTTCCAGACTAGCAAAATGATTAGTGGGATTAATTCGACTGCAGTCTCCTTGTGTCCTAAGGTACCAAATGCTTCTCAACTTAAAGATTTTCATCCAATTTCATGCGTGAATGTTGTTTATAAGATTGCTGCTAAAATGTTGTCGAAGAGAATTAGAGAAGTGTTGCCTACAGTAATTAGTCCAAACCAGACAACATTTGTCAAGGGGCGTAGAATAATGGATAATATAATGTTAGCCCAGGAACTTGTGAATGGATATAATAGGAAAATGTTGTCTTCACGGTGTGCAATTAAAGTCGATCTTATGAAAGCATTCGATTCCGTAAATTGGGAGTACTTATTTGAGGTGATGAAAGCTATGAAGTTCCCTGAGATGTTTCTTAGCTGGATAAGAGCGTGTTTGCAGACTGCTAGGTTCAGTTTAAATATAAATGGAGGCTTATGTGGATTTTTTAAGGCAGCCAAGGGGGTAAGGCAGGGAGACCCAATTTCGCCGTATCTCTTTGCCATTGCAATGGAGGGTTTGACAGGTATATTGAATGAAGCAACGCTGAAGGGGTATCTCCCATTTCATCCTCGATGTAAGCAGGTGGCAATGAGTCATCTCTGCTTCGCAGATGACTTATTGATCTTTACAGAGGGTTCAGGTCAGGCAATCAATAAAGTAAAAGAGCTTATGCAATCGTTCTATGTGCTGTCAGGCTTGAGATGTAATCCAGGTAAGTGTGAAATATACTTTGGAGGGGAATCCTGGAAGTACAAGCAGAATGCTGTGAATCTCACTGGTTTTAGGGAGGGTGAGCTTCCTGTTAGGTATTTAGGGCTGCCTTTGCATTCGGGGAAGCTAACTGATAAAGAATATGATGTGCTTATTGCGAAAATCACGAAAAAAATAAAGTCCTGGCGTGCAAAGAAGTTAACATATGCCGGCAGATTGCAACTCATATCTTCAGTGCTATTAAGTGTAGTTCAGTATTGGTTACAGATTATTATACTGCCTAAGAAGATTTTGAGGAGGATACAGAAGGTTTGTCAGGATTTTCTGTGGCACGGAGAGGAAACTGGTAGAGCAAAAGTGGCTTGGGAGCGCTTGGCACTTCCTAAGGAAGAGGGGGATTAGGATTGCGAGATTTGGCATCTTGGAATCAAGCTTGCTCGTTGAGGCTTCTTTGGCTTATGTTAGTGCAATCCGGAGCGCTTTGGGTAGCCTGGACAGCAGCTTATCGCTGTAAGGGGATCGATGTTTGGCAGCTTAAAATAAATTCTAGCAGCTCTTGGGCGTGGAGGAAAGTCCTTAGACTCCGTTCGAAAGTGCAGCATCTTCTGACTAAATGTGGGGATAAGGTGTTGTGGGATGGAAGTCCAATGGAACAGTACTCTCCGAAAAGAGTTTGGGCCACACTTCGTCCTAAAAGCAGCAAGAAGGAATGGTGTAAGTTGATCTGGGGAAAGTGCAGTATTCCTAGATTTAGTTTTACTGCATGGCTTATTATGACAAATGCTCTGACCACTCGAAGCCAGCTATTGCGATGGGGGAAAATTAGTGATGATAAATGTCTACTGTGTGGAGTCTGTAGCGAGACCAGGGAGCACTTGTTTTTTGCTTGTGTCTTTGTACAGCAGTTGGTGCAGGTTGCTGGAGGCGAACAGTGGTGTGTGGATTCATGGGAACGTGCTATTAGGCTGGCAGGTGATTTGGCAAAGAAGAAAGATTCAGCAGGCCGATCTATTTGTGTGCTACGGTGTGGAATCTCAACTGCAATCTGGAAGGAGAGATGCCGCAGGATGTTTGGTGAGAAGTATAGGAGTGTGGAGGAAGTGTGGAAGGAGTATCAATTTGATTTAAGTTGTCGATTAAGTGGTGATGTAAATTTGGCAGCCGATTTTGGAAACATAGGCATACTTGATAGATACCATAGTTGCTGAAAAATTGAGTAGATAGGGGTAGATAGTGCAGAGATAGTTGGTTTCTTCTGGGTTGACTACACTGGTCTCCCATTTCGTTGTATTGACTGATGCATTGTGTCTTGCGATGCTGGAAATGAATGCAGTTGATTCAACGAAAAAAAAACTGTAAGCTACAAAATAACATTTTTCGTATATGAGCTTAATCAAGAATGATATTTGGTATTAGTTGAGTGACCAATTTATGAATAATTGTTTTGTTATTTATGTAAAAAAGGTTTGATTCCTAATGGACAAATGTAATTAAGAAATTTTTCAGAATATGAAAATTCGTCGTGGTTGACTATAAAAAACAATAAAATTAGTGAACTTTATGAATAAAATGTTATATTGATTTTAATTAATTAGTTTTAATTACTTTAGTTATTAATTTAGATTTATTTTTATGTGCCGACACACCTATCCCAAAATACTAGGTCCGT
The DNA here is from genome assembly GCA_946122785.1 of Linum tenue. Taxonomy (NCBI): domain Eukaryota; kingdom Viridiplantae; phylum Streptophyta; class Magnoliopsida; order Malpighiales; family Linaceae; genus Linum; species Linum tenue. The sequence goes on along the minus strand of CAMGYJ010000002.1, from coordinate 26,850,069 downwards.
CACTGTTTCCACCATGGCACCATCCAAGGTTCTAGAATGTAAGGCTAGCGTTGGGGTCTTGATTAGTGTCTAGTCTATCTAGGTGTTGTCTAAACGGTGAAAGAAAAATAGTAGTTAACACTAAATAATGAATGAAATAAATGTTTGACAACACTTCTACTTTAGTTTAAATAATTAATAACTTTCTTAGTCCTTAACAATGAGAAAAATAACTCATAAGTTCGTAGAATAATAGTTCAATAACTGGCAAAACTCTTGAGCCATTGAAAAATTTGGGAGAAAAGATCGTGCTTGTAGATTAAGGGTGGCATTTCGGTTATTTTGGTTATAACCGGTAACTGATCGGCCGGTTATCGGTTAACCAAAATAACCACCCCTCCTACCGAAATAGGCTTCGGTTTCTCAGTTATTTCTTTTATTTCGATTATTGATTAACCAAACCACTTTTAAAACCAAAAACCATTTCGTCCAGCCTCCGACAACCGACCAAAATTTGGTTACTACGGTTACCGGTTAGTGGATAACCGGCCGGTCAACCGGTAATAGAACTGCCACCCCTATTGTAGATCATGTTATTTTCCCCATTTTATATTGATTGGTCGACACAATCTAATAACACAAAACGACTCCTAAGTACCGCCGTACTCTGCCACCACATCTTGGATTTCTAGCTCACTATGTAGCTCTTAGGTGAGGCGTTTTTTTACTGCTTATATAGAGCTTAGATGTGTCTAATTATAAGATTAACGCACCTTTTTGAACCATGATACCATCTCTGTGTTCTTCACAACTTCACAGCCATACACTAACAACCCCCCTAGAGCTGGGGCATGGACGCCCTCAAGATATCCGAGCTTGGTGACCAAACGCCTGGAATTGTTCTGGCAACGATGGTCGATGGCTTTGTTCAGAGCAGTTGCGGATTGATTCCCGGATGAAACATGAAGAACCATTATCGTGCCGCTCAAGAACTTGCTTAATTAGTGTTATTCGTGCTAGCTATAAAGAAGAAACTGTAGGTTGGATCTGTCACATATATATATGAGAGCAATATCCAGAGTGTAGTATTTCAATTGTTTTTATTACAAGCGAATCGGCCTTCGTAAGTTTGTATCTTCCCCTCTGTGTTCTTGCTGCTATTGCAGGAGTTATCTTGGATAGGAGCATCGCGTTGGAGTTGAGGATGAACTCTCATTCTTTCTCGTGATTAATAAATATCATCATTTAACCAACGGCGAGAAGAAATGTCTTTGTCGTAGTGTACTGGACTATAGTGCAGTTTAATATATTCAATATAAAGTTAAGTACTAGCCTTCCTTCCTCGAATTATGGCTTAATCATATGCTAATGAAATAGAGAAAAGGTCATTTTGTTAATTAGATTATCTTGCGGAGTTAAAAAGAATGAAAGGGGAAAATCATCCACTAAATAAGTGGTCAGCAATTGTTCACCACCAAAGTATCGACACGTGGAGACATTGCATTGCATTGCATTCGTTAACCGCTTGCAAGAGATCACGTTTCCCCCATTCACCAACCTTGTAAGCTGTATGTATGCGACTTCCCAAAGGTTTCATCAATTGCATGAGATGATAATTTTGTTAGGGTGCGTTTGGATAAGTGTATTTTAAATGTAAGGTATTTGAAATACTAGTATTTGAAATGGATGTATTTGAAGTATTAGTATTTGAAATACATGTAATTCAAATTCATTGTTTGGATACTCATTTGTAATTTGTTTGTATTTTTGTATTTATGATTTTCAATTTCAATTTTTAATTTTTTGGTCACTTACTACAAATTTTGGTAAATTACAGTTTGGTACCCAAAATTATTTTTTCTTACAATTTAGTACCAAAACTTCTAAAATTTTACAAAAAGGTCCTGAAATTTTGATGGTAAAATTATATTTTGGTACCTTTATATGTTTTGCCTCACACTATAGTACCTAAACTTTTCATATTTTACAAATAGGTCCATTCTTTTGTTAGGAGGTATTTCAAATCACTAGTTGTTGAAATGTATTTGAAGTTGACAAAAAATACACTAGACATGTATTTGGAAATCACCTCATGAATTTGACACAAATCCAAATACCAAATGTAATTAATATCCAAACACATGATTTGGTATTTGAAAATCCAAATCACAAATACCAAATCCAAATCTTAGTATCCAAACGCACCCATGTATTTGTTTCTTCCTCTTCTTCTTTTAGACTATTCTCAACTTTTTTTTTCCGTCTAGAATATCAAACCAAAAGTAATATAAATTATCTCATAAAGTGCCATATTAATCTTAGAATGTTAGACAATTATAATCACCCGCTAACTTCTTTGTTAACTATAGACATTGCCCAATCTCGTTTAATTTAAGTGTCATGTAAGGACACTTTTTTAGCGTCCCAAAGATGCTAAAGTCTTTTAAGAAAAAGTTAACCAATGATCAAATGGTTCGATTATTGAGTTAACGGATTGCTCTAATTTCGGTGATGGGAGACTTGGAAGTGGCCAACCGAAAAAGTGCATAAGTGTTTCTGTTGGACAAAAAAGAAATGGAAAAAAGGGCGGGGAGTTATATACCTGCCCTCGATTATTTTAAGAGGTTCACTAATTGCTATTTAATTGAGAACCTAATTGAAATTTTGTAATTAGATTTAGCTTAGTGGGTGTTTGTTTGAAGGTCACGATGATTATATATATGGCTACAAGGACAGCTCTGTTTTCTTGGAGTCGACTAGAATACTAGCACGCACACACACCAAGGATAAGGTTTTCTAAATCCATCCATCCATCCATCCTTCCACATCAAGAATGAAATGAAGTTGCTTTGCTGGATTCATGACAGGATTTCCCCCCCAGTTAGTAAAATTATTCCAAGTACGCCTAATTGTTGTCATTAATCCTCTCATCAACGGTATAACTAATTAGACGATTTTGGACATCCAATTCCGTTCGAACACGGGAACTCTGTTGGTTTGACAAGCCCCAATGCGGCAAGTCTAGCGCTGGCAAACGACATCATCTTCTTTCCTGCCCAGTTGCATTGACTAGGAACCGTGGTTAGTTATACTTAAATAGATGTTAATCAATCATCAGTGAAGATAATTACGTCGTTATTCTTTCTCTCTCATAGACATACACCACATCCAACACTGTTTCGTAAATATACATACATACAGCCCATGACAGAGAGTTGATGCAGTAGAACGAGGGAATTAATGTGTCTCTGCCACATACTGAAGAGACACGATTGGGGGGGGAAATACTTGCCTTGAAGGGGAGGGAAGGAGTAGTGTGTCCCAAGTAATCTTAAACTATGCATCTACTTTAATTAATACCCTTTTCTTAATTAAGTATGCTATTTAATATCTATTTAGTTAAGTTTGTTTCAATATTGTTGCTTTACCTTTTCACTTCCCTTTCTTTGAATTTGTTTTTTCTTCTTTTTTTCTCTTTGATTTTTCATTTGGTGCTCGTGGAGGCATTTGTCTTGTCCCTGAGTTGGGTGATTCTTTGGAAGGTTAGGGAGAATATTGATTCATATATCATTGCTGGTTTCCACATGCCAAAACCTTCTTGGAACACTCTAAAAGCTTCACAAATGGTAGTGATTATGTTGTGCAATTATTCGATCTTATGGTTTTTGAATATTCCATTTTCCTTTTGGAGGAAAGAATACTTTGGACTTGGATGACTCATCATGAGCTTTGGTAATTATCACATCCTATTCTTGGTAGCTTGGAAAGTGCATTCAAAATTACCTACATCTCAAAATGCATTCAAAATGTACAACAAAATTCATCAGTATGTTAATTGGCTTTTCGGTGTAACCGAATGACTCGTTCCTTTTCCATTTGCAATTGAATCATTTGGTATCGAATGACTCGTGAAATACAGTAAGCAAACGACCCCCTCGGTATTTTGGATGAGAAATCATTACGAAAGATCATTCATCGAGACATGAGTCGAAATTAGATAAATGAACTATCATCAGCCGATATGCTAAATGTTGAAAACTTTTTAATACAATTTTTATGATAAGTTTTTCACAGAGGTCAATATTTCTTGACGGGCTCAATGAATATTAACTCAAAGCATTTATAGTTTACATCAACAAATAAACATAATTGACTTTGTTTTGTTTTTTGGTTTTGTCTCGATGTATAAGTGTTTTTTGGGGCCTTGAGTTTGAAGGGAATTTCCGTTGTTTTTATTTCTCTTTCTGTTAGTGCTAGTTGTTTGTCACCAGTCTTGAAAGTTTCCTACTGGTTCTTGTTTGTTCTCTTTGAATTTTGGCATTGTTTTGCCAAACTTTTTTTCCTTTTTTTTTTCTAGTAATCTTCTTCTTGCTTGTAATAAAGTTTCACCTTTCATTAAAAAAAACAAATTAACATAATCGACTTAGTGCTCCATATTTGATTGAGAAGTTATCCAATAATAAAGTCAATGTTTATAAAATCTATATTAAATTCTCACGTAAGAAATCACAAACATTTCAAAAATGTATTAACACAACATAAAGTCATTTATAATATTAAGTCAATTAATGAACATAGAAACCAAAACACAATTGAGCCGCAAAAAGTTAATAAATAAAAAATGTGGTTGCCACACCTTAATTAATCCCAAAAGATAAGTGTGTTTATTTATAGGGTTAATACCCTAGTTTGGCCTGAAGTTTAGCGTGAGTGACAGTTCTGGCCCCATTTTTCAAATTAGACATTTACGACCTACTTTTGAAATTATTGGACAAATTTGGCCCGAAACTTGTGTTGACCGTTAATATTAACGGTCAAACACTTATTCCGTTAGTGACTCATCAAAGAACTACTGACGTGGCTTATACATGGTGCCATGTCATTAAATAAAATATTTTCTAATTCAATTAATAAAAAAATAAAAATAACCCCAAAAACCCCCAACCTCCTACGACCCTACCCTCATCTCTTCCTCCCGCCGCCTCCTTCCAACTGATTCAACCCCTTCTTCCGCCGAGACCCGCCTGTACCTCCCCAGACTAGACGAAGAGAAGAGGAAGCTGTCCCCTCAGATTCCACTCCGTCGTCGTCAAGATCGACAGATTCGGGCCCGATTCAGGTTTTGTTTGTCCTCTCCCTCAGCCGAACGAACTGTTGGCTGTTCGTCTTCTCCCTCACACCGTTCTAGAGGAAACGCTAAATCCGCACTTCAACCACACCTGGATTCGTGGTCGGCGATAAGAAATGGGTTGGCGGTTTAAGACGGCAATGAGTTCCGGGTGGAAGAAGGGTCGGGAGGAAGAGGAGTGGGAGTGGCGGTGGTCGTCGTCAGATTCGGGCCGACTTACCTCTGGCTGCTTCTTTGGCCACAACAGAAGAAGATTAGGGATCGTGAAGAGATTGAAGACAAGGGCGGGGTTAATTTTTGGTGATGCTGCAGTGGGTCGACGTTTGGGTAATAGGTTTTGTGTATTGATTGATGAGAACAACTTTTTTAAATTGAATTTTGAGAATCAGATATGGAATTGGAAGATGATATAGAGAAGCCAGAGGGAAGAGGAAAGAAGGGGACTGGGCAGAGACTCCCCTTTTTATTTTTAATTTTTCAATTTTTAAATCATATGGACTAGTCTAGTCAGCAGCTAATGATGAGTCATTAACGGGGAAAATGGTTGACCGTCAATTGTGACGGTCAAATAGTCTCATAGGCCAAATTTGTCCAATAGTTTGAAAAGTAGGTCACAAATGTCTTATTGGAAAAGTCGGGCTAGAACTGTCAATAACGCTAAACTTCGGGCCAAATTATGGTATTAACCCTTATTTATATAATTGATTAACCCCAAAAGATAAGTGTTGATTATTTGGCAACGAGAGGCCAGATAAGACAGACACAGCCAGGGGACATTTTGTATTCTCCCAGGCAGCAACTGCCCAAATGTCCTTTTCCATTAAACTAATGATACTTTTTCGAATTTCAAAATTAATTAACAGGACAACCATTACTCCATCATCCAGCAATTTATAAGGAAAGGCACAACCTCTCCAAACCTATTATGCTGTGTTAGATGATAAGATTGATAAATTAGCTAGCTAATTGGACTTTTTGGAATTAATGAATTTGTTAACCTCACTCCCTCTCTCGCTAATTAAATATCGTTGCTGATTAGTTAGTGTCAATGATGAATATGATTGGCTGCCTCCAGACCGGGTCAATCACAATTATTTGAAATATGTATGCAATTAGCATTTAGCACTACTCCACTCTGTAAAACAAAACAAAACAAAACAGGGTGCATGATGTAGGTGGCGGGGCGATTTTGGAATAAACTCTGGTGCTGCGTCAGTGATTCACCATTTGTGTGCTCGTTTATCAGATATAAGCGTAATAGGGTGGTTCATCCGGTGATCAGAATAGTCATTTTTATGTACCCTAATTTTATAGGGTTTGATGTTTACTTTTAACTTACATGTTATTATCGTGTATTCCTCTTTTTCATACGAATGATCTTTTCGAGATGAAGTGAATAGATTGTCAACTTTTTTTTCTTAATGTTGTAAGAGCATAATATATTTAGCTCGCCTCACTTGGCTTGCAGGTTGCAATAGGAAGAAGATTAAAGGGAGTAGGTAAAGTGCATAGCTGCATACTTATTACTTTTATTAAATAAATGTATTACCCAGAAATATTATCATTCATCCTATTAAATTTTGATGAACTATATCTGATTATTTTTTATTTTATTAAAAAAATATGTACCAAAATATTATCTATTTATTTATACACTCATGGAACGTAACAAAAAAAATATTATCAAGATGTTATTACCATGGTATATAGTATGGAATTTGTCATAGTGATATGAAAAGAGTAAATAGGAAAAGGAGACTGTTGGCTCGCATTAGTGGTGTGGAGAAACGACTGGCTGAGGGTTTCTCTCCCGGACTAACTAAGCTCCACTCCACGCTCTCGACGGAATTAGACAAAGTCTTGGAGTAGGAAGAGTTGCTGTGGTTCCAAAGATCTCGGGAGAACTGGGTCAGATTTGGGGAGAGGAATACTTCATACTTTCACTAACTAGCCAAAATCAGAAGAAGGGCCAATAAGTTTGCTTGTCTGAAGGATGAAAATGGGGAATGGGCGGACAGGCAACAGTTGGCTTCCATGGTTTTCCATTTTTACTCTGGGTTGTATCTGCAGGATGAAACTACCTATAGTGACTTGATGCCTCGAGGAGCCTTCCCTCACCTCAGCCTCGCGGATCTTAACCATCTTCTCCAGCCCTTCACTATTCAAGATGTCCATCGGGCGGTTTTTTATATGAAACCCTTTCAGGCCCCGGGCCCGGATGGTTTTCAAGCTTTTTTCTACCATCACACTTGGAAGACTGTGGGGAAATCTCTTACTGATATGGCCATCTCGTTCTTTGAGGAATGTGAGCTACCAGAGGAGGTTTTTGCTTCTACGGTGGTGCCCATCCCCAAAGTAGAGAATCCCGAGACTGTTGGGCAACTCCGGCCGATCTCCCTTAACAATGTCAATCTCAAGGCCATCACTAAAGCCATGACTAGCAGATTGAAGACGGTTATGAGTACTCTGGTCTCCCCACGACAGAGTAGTTTTATTCCTGGCAGACGACAGATAATATCCTTATTGTCCAGGAATTTCTCCACTCTATGCGGAAGCGGAGAGGCAAGAAAGGAGGACTGGTTATGAAAATTGATCTTGAGAAGGTTTATGACAGACTCAGATGGGACTTTCTGCGGGATACTCTCATTGAAGTTGGTCTTCCGAGCTCATGGATTCGTTGCATCATGTACTATGTCGAAAAGAATGATATGCGCATTCTCTGGAATGGAGAGCTCTTGCACCCCATTTCCCCGACCCGAGGTGTTAGACAGGGAGATTCTCTTTCACCTTATCTTTTTGTTTTATGTATGGAGCGTCTTTCTCACAAAATAGACCGGCGCGTCCAGGAAAAGTTGTGGAAACCTGTAAGATTGTCGCCTGGGGGCCCGGCTCTAACTCACCTCTTTTTGAAGATGATTTATTCTTTTTGTAGAGGCTGAAGGCTCTCAGGTCCGGATTATCAAGGAATGCTTGGACGAGTTTTGTGCTAGGTCTGGCCAAAGAGTGAACTTCAGCAAATCCTTGCTCTATGTCTCACCAAATATCGGTCAGCCTCGAGCTCAACGACTAAGCGACAGAGCTGGCACTCCTTTGACTCTTAATCTGGGGTGATATCTGGGTTTGCAAGCTATCCATGGGAGGATCACCAAGAGTAGATACCAGCCCCTTATTCTTCAAATTCAGAAGAAGCTTGCTCCTTGGAAAGCTAGGCGTATCTCCCTTGTTGCGAGGCTAACGGTGGCGCGCTATGCAGACGGAACTTATCCCTATGAATGTTTGTAAATCTATTGATAAGATTAACAGGGACTTCATCTGGGGAGAGAGGGAACAACAAGGAAGGATGCATTTGGTGGCCTGGGAGAAGCTAACCGAGCCAAAGAGTCAAGGTGGTGCAGGACTACGACCTCTGAGACAAGCTAATCTAGCTCTCCTCGCTAAAGGGGGCTGGCGTTTGCTTCAGGAGAAGAGTTCCCTCTGGACACAGATCTTTCGCGCCAAGTACGGATGCCAACGGGAAGGATTGGACCTTTTTCGCCCGATTCAGGGAAGTTCTTTTGCTTGGAGAAGCTTTACCAAAGCTTCGAGTTTACTGAAGCAAGGGTGTTGGTGGAATATTCACAGCGGGAAAGATACTAAGTTTTGGCGTGATCTTTGGTTGATGGCTTGATGCAGGTCCCGCTCGTGGAGATGGCTCTTCAACCAGTACCGAATGAGATGATGTCGGATTCAGTTGTTGACTGCCTTGGAGAAGACGGGTCTTGGGACGTGGATCAGCTGGCCCCCTGGCTGCCAGCAGAGGCTCTGCAGAAGATGACCGCGGTGGCTGTGGACCCTCTCTCCACTAAGAAGGATAGGATTTTCTGGACGGGATCCTCCAACGACTGTTTCTCAACCAAAACAGCCTACCTGTGGGCGAACCCGCCTCAGCATGATTCCCGGCAGCAGGTGTGGAAGAGAATTTGGCAGCTCCTTGTACCGGAAAGAGTTCGGTGTTTTGCCTGGCTAGTTTGTTTGGGAAAGATTGCGACGAACCAGCACAGGTTCTCTAGAAAGTGTGCACCGTTCTCCTCCTGCTACCACTGTGAAGATGTTGACGAGACCATTTGCCATGTCCTCCGTGATTGCCCGCCTGTCGTGTTCTTTTGGAGCAGGCATGTGCCGGCGACTGACCAGCAAGCTTTCTTCTCAGCACCTACGGGAGACTGGTTGCAGAAGAACCTTCTCAAGGAGGATACCATGGCGTCAAGTGTTAGTTGTTAGTTGGAATGTCTTCTTCAGCATAGCGATCTGGTGTTTGTGGAAGAACATATGCACGGGCTGCTTCAAAGGGACTGCTGCTACTCTGACCTCCTCGTCCCTGAGTCACTCGATCATGCATAAGATCAACCTTTGGCACAAGGCATGGAGTTCCCCCCTCAATCTCGCCAGGTAATCCTAGGATGGTCCAAGAAGAAAGGATTGAGAGCATTAGGTGGCTTGCCCCCCAAAGGGGGTGGATGAAGCTCAATGTGGATGGGGCTTCGGCGGGAAATCCCGAGATTGCAAGGGCGGGCGGTTTGATTAGAGATGAACATGGTCGATGGATAACTGGTTTTGTGGCTAAGATTGTGGAGGCCTCGGCGGCGCTCGCTGAGCTGTGGGCAATTCAGCATGGTTTGGATATTGTTTGGCGTCATAGGTGCACGAGCTTGATTGCCGAGTCGGACTCTCAGCTGGCTATTCAGTTGATTAAAGATCGACAGGATCCCATTCACCCGTACGCTGGCATTCTGATGTCGATCCGGCGGCGTTTGGCTCAGGATTGGTTGGTCAATATTGTTCACACATACCGGGAGGGGAATAGAGCCGCGGACTGGCTCTCGAAGCACAGTCTCGTCTATCCCTACGGTGTGCGAGAACTTGTTGACCCGCCCAGGGACTTGTGTCGTGTTCTGCAGGAGGATAATCAGGGAATCTCTTTTGAGCGCCGGGTTGTGGTGCAAAGGGATAGATAGTCTTCTTTTCTGCTTTCCTCTCTCCTGATGCAGCTTTTCTCCTTCTTGGCTTTGGCCTCCCTTAATGCGCGCGCGCGCGCACATATATATATAGTGCCTTCTACGGTACCCCGGGTGAAATCTGGGGTACCGCATACCTTGAGTATGAAAACACTATCTAGACCTCGAATTAGCAGGATTTTTGGGCATGATATTATACCATAACCCTTAATGAGTGAACCCTAGGTCCTAATTATCTAAATCATAAACTATAAACCCTAAGATGGTGCATTGATTTTTGCCTATATTGGACGAATCATAACCGTCAATTATTGTTTCTAATTTAATTGATCTTGGGGTATAAGATTTAGAGAATTAAGACCTAGATTTTGATATTTAAAGGTTAGAGTATAGTACCATGTCCGAAAGATCAGTCAATTCAAATTCTGGATAACGTTTTCTTACTCTACGGTATCCAGGATAAAATCCGGGGTACTGCATACCTTGAGTAAGAAAACGTTATCCAGAATTTGAATTGACTGATCTTCCAGACATGATACTATAATCTAACTCTTAAAGATCAAAATCTAGGTCTGAATTCTCTAAATCTTGTACCCCAAGATCAATTAAATTAGAAACAATAATCGACGGTTATGATTCGTCCAAATATAGGCAAAAAAACAATGCATCATCTTAGGGTTTATAGTTTATGATTTAGATAATTAGGACTTAGGGTTCACTCATTAAGGGTTATGGTATAGTATCATGCCCAAAAATCCTGCTAATTCGAGGTCTAGATAGCATTTTTATACTCAAGGTATGCGGTACCCCGGATTTCACCCAGGGGTACCGTAGAAGGCACCATATATATATATATATGGGTGGTTCTATCGTACCTTGGATAAAATCAAGGGTAGACATACCTTGAGCAAGAAAACACTTTATGGACCTCGAATTTACCGGAGTTTGACATCTGGTATTATTCCCAAACCTTAAAGATGAAACTATAGGTCTTAATTCTATAAATCTTATACACTAAGATCAATTTAATTAGAAACAAAAATCGACGGTCATGATTTGTCAAAATATATGCAACAAATTACATGGACAATCTTAGAGGTTAAGCTCTATGATTATGAAAACTAAGACCTAGGATTTACTCATTATGGGTTAGGGTATAGTATCATGCCAAAAAAATTGGTTAATTCGAGGTTTAGATAGCGTTTTCTTACTCAGGGTATATCGTACCCTAGATTTTACCTAAGGTACGATAGAAGCCACCATATATGGGTGGTTCTATCGTACCTTGGATAAAATCAAGGGTACGATATATATATATATATATATATAGTTCAGGCTAGCGTACACCCGGGCGTACGTTAAGCTACCGTACGCCCGTTTGAGTTTTGCTATTTAGATCATGAATTAATCGGAGTTTTGGGCATGATATTATACCCTAACCACTAATGGATAACCCCCAGTCCCTAGTTTTCTAACCCAAATCATGAGATTCGTTTAATATCACTTTGCTTGAATAAAGGGAGTGAGGATCTAACTGTCATCTTCCCTTTTCGGTTAGTAGAGAGGTCAACTTTCAATTGAGCATCATGCTTTTTCCCACCTACCTGACGCCGTCCTAACCATGGAGGAGGCTCAAATGTTATCTTCTCAAAAATAATACCTATTGCGGACTGAGGTTCACCCATTAGAGGTTATGGTATAGTATCAAGCTCCAAACTCCGGTTAATTCATTGTCTAAATAGCAAAACTCAACGGGCGTACGGTAGGCTAGGGTACGTCCGGGCGTACGCTAGCTTTTGTCATATATATGAAAAGAGTAAATGTGCTTAGAAAATGAAATTATTTTGCTGATTACAATCAGACTCGATTTTTTTATAGTGATATGAAAAGAGTATATGTGATCAAAAAATGAAATTATTTTGTAGATCACGATCAAACTTGATTATGATGCAAAATTATTTAAAATCCAAACTATAACAAAGAGTTAAATAAAAGTAGGCGATTGGCCATTACACGAGGAAAGAAAGGAAAAAAATGGGGAGTTCTCTCCCCTCTCTCCTTCGACTCGCTCGATGGGTCGGCCATCTCCTGATCACCATGGTGATCTCCATCTTTTTCACCTGCTTGCGTAATCAACAACAACCGCAATGCTGGAACTCAAAGAATCCTCGAGCCTCAATGGAATCGGATGAGGCTGGGCAATCTGCTGAGCGTTCCCTTACCGAACGAAGCAGGAGTGAGGTTTCCTATGGGCGATTGTCCATTGAAAGTCGAAGAATGGCTACAAAAATTGATACCACTAATGGTAAACGTAAGCTTGGGCACGATCTAGGTGAAAACATGTGGGTGATTGCGAAGCGTCGACTTCACACTCGCTTTATCGCCTAGTCTTTTAAGCTCCCAACGATGTAGGAATTGGACGTAGAGGAGTTGGTATTCAATAAAACCACCATGGTTGCCAACGAAAAAATGGTAATCGGGAATATCTCTCCTCCGTTGGTGTCTGTAGAGCTGGAGAGGGAGGAGCTGGTGCTAAAAAAATCCAACATGGTTGCCAAGTGTAAAATGGCGATCTGGAATACCACTTCTCCCCCGGCGCCGGCAGCGATATTTGAATTTAGAATGCCGAGCAAACTTATCTGGCGACCGAAGTCTGCTGTTCTTGCCAGTGGCCGGCTTTCCATCGCCGACGATTGCTGTGTTCAAAATCCCCCTGTGAAACGGATGTCGGTTATGCCTGGATCTCCTCCTGGTTCCGTCTCCGTGATTAAGGGGATAGTTAAAACAGAAAATAATTATCATCCACTTTCATTATCGTTGAAGCAGAGTTCTAATCGGCTTCTGCTTTCTCGAAACCACGTGGAGATGGGAAATCCGCTTGGTGGAATAACCTGGCCTTTATTTAAACTGTTCGGCTCTGGCTCTCTTACTCAGATTTCCATATCTGCTCAACCTAAGAGAAGCCTACGACCAGTTCCAGCCACGGTCAATCCTAAGCTCCCGTCCCACGTAGGTACGCTTTCGAACTCTCTTCTTTTCCCACGGTCCTTTAGACTATTGGCTGGCCCCCCATGTCGCTCCAATTCTGTGGATTTATGTGACTCGAACGTGCGAAGCTTGGCTCCTAAACAAAGCCAAGAGCACGTAGCTTGCATGGGGATGATATGCCCACGGATTAGTGGGGATTTTGAGTCGATTCTTACTACAAAGGATCCTTTTTTGCATGCTCCAGAGATGGCGCACGTTAATTCAGACCAGGTGGTACAATTTTCTATGGACGAAGTGCAATCGACTAAGTATCGTGCCTCTCTCTCGTTGCTTGGTAGAGTCTTCACTTCTAATAGAATTTCCACTACGGATTTGAGGGAAGGTGTGCTCACGCCTTGGCTAATTCAAGGGCGTCTCAGGGTGGTCCTGGCTAAGCATGGATTAGTCGAGTTCATGCTCCCTAGCGATGAGGCTCGGATATGGGTGCTCAAACGTACCCCATGGGTCATCAACGACCAAATCATCCACCTCTGCCCATGGACTCCAGTGATTACCAAACAAATATTCGAAGACCTAGCAATTGTCTCGTTCCGGGTTCAATTATGGGATGTGAAAGAAGAATGCTGCACACAACAATTTGGGAGGAAAATGGTGAATTCTACCATTGGCAAAGTGCTGGAATCAAACCTGTTTGCTTGCCAAGACACTGGGCGTTGGTTCGTGAAAGTCAAGGCTTTAATTGATTTTACGAAGCCTCTTCGATCCCAGATTATGGCCATTAATGATGATACAACAACTTCTGGGTTAGCCTAAAGTATGATTATCTACCCAGCTTCTGCTATCGCTGTGGAAGGGTGGGCCATTTGCTTCGGACGTGCACGTTTGACCCCCCGGCTCGCAAAGAAAATTTCGGACCTCACATGTCCACTCGGAAGCTGGGCAATCGAATTTATGACACAGACGACAATAACCTTTCTTTTGCAAGGGGGGTAACACGGTCTGGGTCAATAAAGCGTACAGAGAGCAGCGAGACGGCCAGAAAGGCAGTGGCCGGACTGTCCATGGGGAGAGGCACGACCTGCCTGTCCAGGGTAAGGCTCGCCAGCAGACTGCTCCTCCGCGCAAGGCAGCAGCTCCGGTGCCAGCTGGAGCGCAGCGCCGCCAGAGTCCTCGTGGCTTCAACATGGCGCGATCGTCGAAAATCCAGCTGGGTCGCCATGCTTGACCCCCCCCCCCCCCCCCCCCCCGCGCGAGCAGCATCAGCAGCACAACAAGACTTTTGCCCGGCATAATCGGGAGGAGGGGAACAACCAGGGCCGCCAGGAAATGGTGCAGACTGACTCTCCTGATCCTCTCGCTGCTGGTGTCACGGAGGATTGATTACGGATCGCAAAGGCTGTAATCTTGCTCCGGCTGAAGTCCGACGTCGCCGGCTGATCTTGGATGACTCGGACGAGGATGCCCCGCCAGTCAACGGCCGTAGCTCTCCTGATGCGGCTTCAGGCGGGAAGAAGAAGGGACGTCGACTGGTTAAAGTGGGGGAATTAAATTTGGTGGCGGGCGTCCCTAAAACGCGTGCTGCTCCCCACTCAAACCGAAAGAAGTCGGCTGTTGGTCTGAACCAGAGTGAGAAAGTGGGTTCCGGTCAGACTTTGGGCAGACCGGGTCGACCTGGGAAGAAACAAAACAGCCGAAAAAGCAAAGTGGACGAGAAGGAGGAGGGAGTGCAGGCACCAAATTTGGAGGAGACTATATTGATCGAGAAAGGAAAAATGGTGGTGAAGGAGCCTGATGCTCAGGGAGAGTCTGATGGTTCTCATTCTGATGAGGACGAGCTCCGGTTTGTTATCAAAAGCAGGACCCAGCCTAGTGACAAGGAAAATTATGTTCAAAATGGGAAGGTGAAACAGGTGGTGGCTGCTTTTGAAGCAAATCTGGTATGTATTCGTGAAAGACTAGACTGAGCGCTTTGTTCCCAACGATTAACAAAGGGTGACATGTTTACTTGGACAAACAAACGCATGGGGCTGGCATGTATTCGTGAAAGACTAGACAGGGCGCTTTGTTCCCAATGATGGATGGATCTTTTCCCCGACACCTTAGTGAAACATTTCACTGACCAGGGATCTGACTATCGGGCTTTGCTTCTGTCTGATAAACCTTATGTTCGAACATGTCACCCTCTGTTCCGGTTTGATGCCAGGTGGGCAGAAAATCCAGAGGTCAAGGAACTCCGATGTTCCAGTTGTGGGAGAAGTTGAAAAAACTTCACCATTTGCTCTATGATTGGAGCAGAGCCGGAACCACGAATTCCCTGCGAAATATCCACACCTTGCCAAAATGAAATTGCCAAAATAAAAGCTGTTCATCCGATCAATTGGCAAGAGGTAGCTACTCTCGAGGTAGAATTAAGCAGGCAATGGGAGGCAGAGGAGGTTTACTGGCAGCAAAAATCGCGTGTCCGGTGGCTGAAGAGAGGTGATAAGAATACATCCTACTTCCACACGGTCACGCGAACCCGCCGTAAACGAAACTATGTCGCTGGCCTGTTTAATGATGACGGGGATTGGGTAACAGATGAAAAGGGGAAGGCGGACATCACGACCAATTTTTACCAATCTCTCTTCACCTCGGAGTCGCAAATACATAATATGGCTGAGCGACTGGAGGAGCTCCCCATTGCCTCCAATGTGACCCCAGAAATGAATGCTACCCTAACCGCTGAAGTCAGTCCTCATGAGATCCGCAAAATGGTCTTTGCGATAGGCTCAAAGCAGGCGCCTGGCTCAGACGGTTTCACGGGTAAGTTTTTTAAAGCCTACTCGGAGATTGTTGGGGATTCAGTGGTGTCAGTGGTTGGCTCTTTTTTTGCCACAAGTAAAATGCTCCGGAGCTTCAATCACACTTAGTTGACTCTGATCCCAAAAGTAGATCAGGTGGAATCCATGCGTCAACTTCGCCCTATTAGCCTATGCCAGTTCGTATACAAAATAATCACCAAGATTATGACGGAAAGACTTGCAGGGATCCTGCCTATTCTTGTATCAGAAGGGCAGAATGCCTTCATCAGAGAAAGACAGATAGTGGATAACATCCTCATTGGGCATGAGTTAATGCATTATATGAAAATCAAAACCCGTGGAAAGAAAGGCTACATGGCTCTAAAGGTTGACATGGAAAAGGCCTATGATAGAGTGGAATGGTCCTTTCTTCTGGCGGTTTTGGATAAAATGGGTTTTAGCTCTGTCTGGCGAGGGTGGATTCGGGAATGTTTACAGTCAACTACTTTCTCGGTCCTTGTTAATGGGTCTCCTTCAGGATTCTTTGCGCCTTCTCGGGGGCTTCGCCAGGGATATCCTCTTTCTCCCCTGCTCTTTGTACTTTGTACTGAGGGGTTTGCTGCTTTACTCCGCAAAGCCATCTCGGAAAAGAGGCTGGCAGGAGTTAAGGTAGCGCCCCGGGCTCCTCGCATATCTCATTTGTTCTTTGCTGATGATTCTTACTTGTTCCTTCGTGGTTCCCTACAGGAGTGTGAGAATCTGATTGAAGTGCTAAATGAGTACGAAGAGTTGAGTGGTCAAAGGGTGAATTTGGAGAAATCGGCGGTGTGTTTTAGTAAGAACATTTCCTTGCCAGATCAAGAGTTCTTGGCAGCTATCCTTGGCGTGGGCGCAGTAGGGGTTCAAGATAAGTATCTTGGCCTCCCCACTTTGATAGCAAGATCCAAGACAGCCACATTCCGGTACCTGGAGGAGAAGTTACTAGAACGTCTACAAGGATGGAAGTGGAGGACTCTTCCATCGGCAGCTAAAGAAACTCTGATTAAATCTATTGCTCTAGCTTTGCCGCTCCATGTGATGTCCTGATTTCGTCTGCCATTGTCACTATGTCGTCTCTTGGACAAGCATGTGGCTAGATTCTGGTGGGAGTTGAGGAGGGATGCTCACGGGTCAGGTGGGTCTCCTAGCGGAACATGTGTAGAAGTAAACATGAGGGAGGCTTGGGTTTTCGTCGATTCGAGCATTTTAATCAAGCTCTTTTAGCGAAGATAGGATGGAGAATCCTTAATGAATCCCAATCCCTCTTAGCACAGGGGTTACGCCCTTCCTGGGGGTGGCAAAGCATTCTTTATGGGCGTCAGTTGTTGTCGACGGGGTTACGTTGGCAGATTGGAAATGGCCAGACGACCCCCTTGCTTGACTCAAACTGGATTACGCAGCAGCACCCTCTCCCCCCGGTCTTTAATCCGCGGGTCCTGCCTGAGGGAGAGGAAATAAAGGTCTCTGCAGTCATCTGCCCAGGGGAAGGTCGGTGGTGCGAGGATAAGCTTAAGCAGTGGTTTGATCCTCCAACATGCCAGGCCATTATGGCAATGCCCTTACCAAGGCGGAACATCGAAGATCGGCTGATCTGGCATGCTACTGTTGATGGTCTCTTCTCTGTTAAGTCGGCTTATCACTTGGTAGTTTGTCTAGATCAGCTGAATGGGCGGTGGCGGGCGCAGGTTAGTTGGATGGACAAGCCTAGTTGGATCCGAATTTGGGAGGCCAACATCCCTCCGAAATTGAAGATATTTGTCTGGCAACTCTTGAGCAGAATTCTGCCGACTAGTGAGGCGCTCATTGAGCGGAAAATTGAAGTCCTTCCCCGGTGTCCTGTGTGCTGGGCTCCATCAGAAACGATGGAGCACCTGTTCCTTGATTGCCCGGTGGCCAGAGCCTTGTGGACTCAGTCTGGTCTTGATCACCTTGGTGAAGGATTGCCTCGTCATACTTTCCCTCTTTTCCTGAAGAAACTGCTGGCTATCCTGCAGCAGCCCTCGCAGTTCATGGGAGTAATTGCTATCCTATGGAGGATTTGGCGATCCCGGAATTGGGTGGTCTTTGATGGGAAGCAGTTTGGGATCCCTGCTCTGATGAGGCAGTATCACCAACAGGTAGGGGAGTGGGTGATCTTACCTAATGATCCCCTGCCTCCTTCTCTGTCTCCTCCTAGTAATAGTACAGTGGGTTTAGGTGCGATAGGGGGGCCTGTGTATCGTTGGGATGGAGCAGTCCGGTCGGGATCTCACTCTGCGGGAGGATTTGTGCTCCTTAATGAGGAAGGGGAGACCCTTTGGGCTGTTGGTGTTCAGTTCCCTCTGCTGGATGACCCAATGGTGGCCGAAGTTCTTACCCTTCGCGAAGCAATCCGCTGGTGTATTACGCAGGGTTTTGTGTCAATGAGGTTTGAAGGAGATGCCAAGGTGGTCATTGAGAAGCTTTGTCAGGCTGATGTGCGTGATAGTCGGGTTGGAGCTATTTCGGAGGAGATTCTGTAGGTTTTTACGGTAAATCCGGGCTTCACTATACGATTTGTAGGCCGGGTAGCAATAGGGTAGCTCACATTGTAGCTAGACAGGCCTTGTCTTTGTTCCCGACTACGTGTCGTTATTTTGACTTTCAGGCCTGGCTGAATTCCAGAATGTAACTATCGATTTGTTTCTATCAATATATGATTATCTTTTGTAAAAAAAAAGAGTTAAATAAAAGTAGGCGATTGAAGATATCTTTAATCTCAACTATGGGTATATTAATCTACGAACTTAAGATTTGAATACAAAATGTGTGTAACTTCTTAAAATCCTAGCCAGCCCAGTTTTGCCTTTCGCCGCCATTTTAGTATATACAGGCGTGGTTAAGATTTATACATGAATCTTTCTTGGTACATGACTCGATTTATTAAAATCAAGTGAACTATGACATTGTATATGAGCGAGTTGTAATGAAGTGAACAACGGTGGAGCTATGGTAGTTCGGTAGCAGGTAGGGGCTACAGGCCTTTTAGTTTTTTATATAGGATTTTATTGTGTATGTACATATATTGAGAAAACATTAGAAAGTGGCCGGATGATGACCAGTAGCCCCCCGGAGCAGTGGTGGATATATGGGCCTTTAGGAACACCCCTAAAATTTGGCAAAATATTATCCAACTCCCGGTATTAGTTTCGTATGGAAAAATAATTATAATTAGTAATTTGTGACACTTTTAAAGTTTGAAAAAATGATTATCCTACTCTCGATAGTAGTTTGCGTATGATTAAAAAGTTAAGTGGTAGTCTGTGTTATTCAAATCTAGGACACTACTATTATTAAACATATTCTCTTGGTTGCAACTCATTTGTTGTTCTATTTTAAACACTATGTAATAGTAAAAACACTATTACTTATCCCCAACTTTGTTTTTATAAACCATCCCCAACTATTTTCAAAACCTAACAATTAAACTAATTAGGGGTTATCCTTAATTTGAATTGATTTTATGGTTACACGACAAGAGTTGAAAGTATCTCAGCTTTGAGTTACACCAAGAACAAGGTTAGAAGTCAAATATGTGAGCAGTTCGTGAATTATTGTCTAGTAGGATATACATATTTGTTAAGCAGTGTAGACATCGAGTTTATTTTGTATTCTTTTTCCACGATATGAAAACACATCATTTTTAAAAAAAGTTTGTACTAATTGAATATTTTCTTATTACGAATTAGTTAATTTATTTTTTTATTTTATTTTATTTTTAGAAGAAGACACCCTATAAAAAATTTATAAATTTGTCACTGCTATGGATTCATTTATGAATCTTTTCCAACTGCTTGAGTTATATATTGTTAAGATAACTCCGACATGTCAGCAAAATGATCACCAGGAATATTCATATTCCTTGCAGCTTCAGCTTCAGCTTCAGCTTCAGCTTCAGCTTCCTACATACATGAACTCACCAAACCAAAGAGAGAGCTGACACGTAATACCAGCCCAGAGAGAGAATGCCGGTTTTGATCGATAAAAACAGAAAATGGCAAGCACGAATTGTTTCTGGAATTATTATCTTCTTTTTTTTCGGTAATTAATTATTATCTTCTTTTACTCAGAAAATAAATTAAAAGCATAGATCTGACTCACTGCCACATGATTATAAATTTTTTTAAAAAAAGTCCATCCCAAAAAAAGCAGAGACATGCACTACTTTTAGTCTTTTACACATGCCAAGGTTCTCTTCTATTCTCTCTTCCAATTCCAGTAGAGAGAATATGATTTATTCGTTTTACTCCAATTTATTATATATATATATATATATATATTACATAAATAAATCTAATATATATATAGAGTTTAGTTCCCTTCCTCCCACCCTCCAGTCTTCTAAGAACAGGAAACGACATTTCCATCTACCTTAGTTTCTTCCCCAAAATGGAAGGTTTCCTCTTCAAAGACCTCCAGCCCTCTTCCTCTCATCATCATCATCTTCTTCAGGGACAATCCAGCAGCCAAGCACATTTTCGCGGGGATTCCATCCATCATGGCGGCTACAAAGCTAAACCATCCCCTGAAAGCTCCGACGAAATTTCAAATTCAGCTTCTTCCGAGGAAGCTGTAATTATTCCCCGCACCAATCCTTCAGCTCTGATGAAAACTCCAGTAAACTTCCTGGAATCCTTCCCCAACCTCCGCAGAGCCTCCGAACCAATATTATCCCCTTGTCTTTCTCCGACAGGAACCAGCTTATCCAACTTCCCCAACCTCACTCTGTTTTCACATCCCCTGTTTTCGGCGGCCGCCCAGAGGACCAATCACCCCCCACCGTCCGCTCACCGGTTCCCCAGCAGCCGGATGCTGGGTGCTGTCAAGACGCAGCAGATGAAGAACGCGGCGGCGACAGGTGGAGGAAGCAAGCTGTTCCGAGGGGTGAGGCAGAGGCATTGGGGGAAATGGGTGGCGGAGATCAGGCTGCCGAGGAACAGGACGAGGGTGTGGTTGGGCACATTCGAGACGGCGGAGGAGGCCGCGACGGCGTACGACACGGCGGCCTACATCCTGAGAGGGGACTACGCGCATTTGAATTTCCCGGAGATGAAGCACCAGCTGAAGGCGAATCCCCTCAGCGGGAACACCGCCGCGCTCCTCGAATCCAAGCTGCGGGCAATCTCACAACAACGGCAGCCGCACGGAATTAAGAATAACAACAATACGGATAATCAAAATCAGAAGCCTCCGGCTGGGGCTGCCGCGGTTTTGCCACCTGATCAGGATGAGGAAAAGAGGCAGAGGAAAGAGGTGAGTTCGGAGCAGAGAGGCAGAGTTGCGGCGGTGGCCGGAGAGGCAGAGGAAGGTGGTGGTAATGGCGTGGATGGGGTTGGGGTTCAGTTGAGTAGAATGCCTTCCTTGGATATGGACATGATCTGGGATGCCATTTTTGTTCCATGACTCTGCTTCTATCTTCTTGTTGTTCATGACCCATTTTTCTCAGGCGTGCAGTGCAGTCGGTTCATATGGATCCTTTCTGTCTGTGTCTAGTTTTTCATTCGTTTATTGTATTTTGAGGTACAAAGATATTCGGTCTGCATTACCATTGACATTGATTGATGGAGCTGCTAACTGCAACTTTGAGCTAGCTCTGGATGAACATATTGATTGGAGAGGACAAGTGGCTATTTTTACCATTTCAGGTTTCCTGTTTTTCGGCTCCAACAAGGCGTCATCAGGATTTTGATTTTGCCATAGGAGATAAATTTTCTGGTTTGCTTCATGATCTATTTAAAACAGGGGTCACTAAGATGTAGGTTGTTATTTGATGTCATTTGACAAATATTTAAAATGAGTATGGCGCTTTTTTTTTTTTTTTTTACCGTGAAGTTGTCATTTTCTAATCGAAAACTAATTTTAAAGAAAATATCAACAAGATTTTTACTGTAACTATGTTGACAACTCAATATGCAACTCAAGAAATAGCTCTAAAGACACGTCACATGCAAGTATGCAACCGAAGAAGCCCGTTGCTAACACTTGCGGAGTGTAGGCCCAACCAAAGTATCACAGCACACACCATTTTGAAGTTCAAAGATCACAGACTTCATAGTAGCCTTTAACAATGACCTTGAGGATCTAACAATTCACTGCAAAACTGATTGCATCACAAGTCGTAACTAGCTCCGAAGTTAGGATCCAAAATGTTGTGGTGTTAGGAATTCACAAACTACTTAACATGACCTTCCAATCCTCTTACAACCAAGCCTAACAAGCAGAGACATCCTAGTAGATAACAACATCAAAATTGGTTTTCAGTGCACCACCCAACAATTAACTTGACTTGACAGAAACAAAAACAAAAACACTGGCTTGATGTCGCTCTAACTCAACTGGTCAAGATCAACATCACTAACCGAACATCATTAATTAAGTAAGGGAAAGCATTTGATAACTCAACTCGAACATCGGGATCTCGCCAACTAATTCTTAACGTAACACTCACCTCCTCAACTTTCTCACATGGCGGTTAATTTTCTTCTAACTCTTCATCCAACTTGCCTATAAGGATAAATAGAAGGAGGAGACGATAGAGACAATCAAGACTACTAATTGTTCAGCAATATCTTTTTTCTCCATAGTGTAGATCCTCCTTTCATGAAAGATTTCATCTAGAAGTTGTGGAGTTCTCAATTAACTAAGTAGGATACTTCAACCAAAATTCCAAAAATCATCAATTATTTTCATTCGACTATGGTTAGACGTATAGACCAATGTTCAGTACCTTGTAATAATTTATTTAAATCTGATCACTACCCATCAATCTAAGCACAAATATTTTCCGGGAAGAAACATGAGTGTTTAGGCTAATTAACACTTCTAATGCATTGCAGCCTTTAATTATTATTTTTTTTTTTTTTGTTGTTGTTGTTTCTTATTGAATTGTTATTTTTGACGTTGAGATGAAGACAATTTGAATGTTGCGGAAAGTCAACTCTTTGGTCGTTGTTGTTGCTGTGTCATTGTTCTTCTAATCTTCTCCCTTTTTTCCTTTTTAATATCGTTGTCATTGTTGGTGATTGGCACGAAAAATGCACTCTTTATCCACAACGACAACTGAAACATAACATTTTCTTAATTTTTAATGAGATATATTTAAGATGATTAATCGATTTTGTCAACGTTTATAATCAATCCTAAGTCAAGTTCGATCGGCAAGCAAGGCAAGAAAGAAGGATGGGGAACATGAAAACATATTTGCACAACCGCGCGTCTGTCGTCACGTCAGGTCTCATTCGCCATGAAGGCGAGGCGAGCGTCATTTCCCTTCAGGGCCTTCAACACTTCCTTGGAAGCTAGCCTTTTGGCCGTCTTCCTATCAGCAGCGCTCGATGTGTGCGCGAATATGGCACCATTAGCTTCGACCTGTATCGTGATGGACGTCAACCCATCCTCACGAGAGACAACAGGGTTCCTCTGCACAAACTGTTCTCTCTGACAGAATTCATTCAACTCCCTCACTGGCTCTAACCTTAGTGTTCCCGGAGAGACTAATGGCTCCAACAATGGCATTATGCTCCGGAAAACTACCTCCTTGTTGTATCCTGAATCAACTAGTATCGCCCCAGCCAATGATTCTATGACATCTCCAAGAACCTGAACAAGGTGTAATGAGCCCATGGATCCAGAAGAACAACAAGGACTGATCAGTTCAGCAACCTTTGATGCAATAGTGGTTTGCAAACACGGCCAATGACCCGAAAGGAATAAGGGAAGTAAAGGGATGGATGAGCAACATATTCACCAAACTGTGTTACCAATATGACTAACCTTGGGGCAAGAAGTCTCAGATTCCCAACCAAAACTTGGCCCTGAAGACAGTTCCTTCAAGTATGAAATGCAGCGACTGATGTCCTTGTGAAGTTTTTGTGATGCATGGAGGATGTGCTTATGCAACCCGTTCTTAATAGCTGATTGAGCATAACATTCATTGTTCACGGAAGCCGATCTCATGTCTGTTAATAAGCCTGGTGATATATCAGGATACTTCTTGTATAAATGCACGGTGATGAGATAATCCAGGACCGAGTCGCCAAGAAATTCCAGCCTCTGAGGAGCAACATTCAACAGTAAATACTTTGGTAGAAAGTAAGACAATAATTTAACATAAGAATAAAGCAGCTATTGCAATTACTGACGGTAAGGAAAAGGTTGTGAATAAACCTGGTAACATCTTGGGATCTCAGGGAGCATGTAGGAACCATGAGTCAATGCTTCGACCAGAAGAGATCGGTCATTAAACGAATAGTTCAACAGAGACTCCAAATGACGGATATTTACAAGCTTCTCAGGATCCACCTGGAATTGTCTCTCACGTGCCAGACTATTGTTGAACTCTACCTTTATACCAATCCAATCCATGAACAGTAAGCTTGCTGTCTCACCACCTGTGCTCAAGTAAGCACCAATAAGGGCCTCTACAACATCAGCCACTTTCTTCCTTTTCAATTTCCTTGTTCCCGCCACAAATACTTTTCTACCATTTGGTAGCAACTCCTCGCCTAAAGAGTACTCATCCTTGTTAAAACCAGGAATCATCCAGGTTTTAGGATCAAAAGGCGCATCACGGATAAAGCCCTGCAAATTTACTTTGAGCATGAGAAATGTGACTTTCATCAAGGGTAGCAGTATTCAGTAAAGCATGATGTCACAAGCTATATACAGCAAGACATCAAATGAGAGTACACTGAAGGAAATAGTACTGGAAGTTTGATGTCATATCCTAGCTTGAAAAGTGAGGCATTAGACACAATTTTGTCCTTCTTGATACTCAGAAGGCCTTCATGGTGATTATGGTAGGTCTTGAACAGTTGTTGACAGGCAGCATACTTGAGAAAAGAATCTCCAAGAGTCTCTAGTGATTCCAAGTGGATTTTCTCCTGGCATTGCTTTGTAGTAATAGCTTCCAGAACCTACCATGGAAAATTGACATTATAGCTTGTTTTACAAAACCCAAGTTTTACCAAAACCTTCATTTTTCAAATCCACGAAGCAAACGACCCCTTACCTCAATTGCCGGAAAACTAGCATGGAGTATTGATAGGGAGAGGAAGAAGAAAAGGTAAATGAGTAAATATTAGTTCGAGTCATATACAGAAATGCAAGTTACCTTATCTGAAGGAATATCGAGATTATGTCTGCTATCCAAATGCATCTTCTTCAAGTTCAAAGCAATCAATAAAGACTCGAGGCGATGCATAATTGATGGAATGAATGTGAAGGAATAAAAGGTACTAATAGATATTGGTGACATAAGTATGCAACATAGCTCAGGAGGCAGGTCCACATAAGCATTTCTTGATTCTGCAAACAGAAGAGAAAATACAAGAATATGAGGGGATGAAATAAGATAAGAAGACCTAAGTATACCTCGCAAGGCATTAGACTGCTTGTAAACAGTGGAAAATTAGACAGAGATGCTGGACCTTTTTCTTTTCGTCGTTGTTTACATCTAAGAAGACAATTGTGGACTGGAAATATCTGTCTTGCACTGACTAATGACTGCTGACTAAAGCCTAACTCAATGCCATGCCTGAAAACATCCAAATCAGTTGCCTTCACACCAAAGTGTCATGTGACAGAATGAGGAAAGGTGTCACATTAACAGAAATAAGGAAAATTTCCTCACCGTAATTTATAGTAGTCCTTGTAAGTGAGACTGGCTCCGTCGCGGATGTTCAAGATGGAATTTCCAGACAAATTATTGGAAATACCAAGTGTAGAATATAGTTTACTGTTGTGAGGGGTGTAAACCAACGAATTCTGAAGCATGCACTTGCATGCTGGTCCGTCCTTCGTTGTAATGAACCCACAAGCACCATTGCACTGCAATGGGTGCTTCTTATGATCCTCCCACGCCTGTTTATAAGAAAATAGAACAGATCTAACGCATGTCCAATCAATGCTTGCTTTTTCTGCTGAAGCAGCAGCTGGTAGCACAAAATAATCCAGATGATCACTATGCTTTAATGCTTGGATCTTTCCTTTCAACTTATCCAAGCTGTGACGGATAAGAACATTAAAAACAGTGATCTGGAACATCCTGCACAGATTAACCTACAACCAGAGTAAAAAAATCCAAAAGGATAAATCTGGTTAGACACACAATTAAAATCTGGTTAGACACACAATTAAGGAAGCAAGTGTGGAGATAAATTTGACATACCAGCATTGGCGTAAGATCCAGACATCCGATGTAGCTCAAGGTGGCTTTTAGTGTACCTCTATCAACTTCTAAACTGAAGTTTGCATTAATGATCTCTGTGTCAAGTTCACTGCACATGACAAGGACAACATCCTGGACAGCAGTCTCGCTGTCATATTCTGGAGATAGTTTAATCAAATAGCAATAGTATTTTCCGCTTCCCGGCTGGCTGCAACCCTCGCGAAAGCGCACAACCTCCGGTGGAAAGTAAACAGGATGTTCATTGTCATAGCATTCTTCCCCTGTCATCAAAGGAAGGTATTGAGGAACATCAAGAGTTGCAGAATAGTAGCTGCCTATTCAAACACCATAAGAATTCTAAATCCGCAGAAGACGAAGTAGCCAACAGTATTATGTATGGAAGTAACAGTTACCAACTTCTCTATCAACCAATTTTTCTGCAACGGTATCTGGAACAAGATTATCTGTTAATGCACCAATCTTATGAAGCATTATACATGCTTCAAAGCATGCTTTCTGTTTCAATGACTTAATGTCTCCTTCCACAGAAACAGGTGGCAGTGGGCAGCTCTTTGGAAGGTAGAGAGTGCAACGACTTGCTTCTTTGTCTATTACACAGCGAGGAGCTGGTTTAAAGTACCTAAGATAATGGTAGCACATTATTTAAACACATTGGATATCAAGCTCACTGTATTTGCGACAAATATTAGTAAAAACACTAACCCATCAGAAGGAAGACGAGAGCAATAAAAGTGTATCAAGCAAATGCTAGAAGTGGAAGTCACAACTGCACCAGTGCTTTCAACCCGATAAATCTTCTCGTCATAGAATTCACTTCCAAGAGGAGGACAAGGATTTGAAGCATGTCGTAGGGACTCGCTTCGCATTATCTCGCCACTAGAGAGATATTTCTCTAGTCGGCATTGTCTGGAAACATCGCCACTGCATAATAAATTTCAAGGGTAAGCACTTGTGAGGAATTTAATAAACTGAATATTTTCACACTAACTGATAATATTATAAAGAGAAGTAAGTGAACGAATACCTTCTAAGCATTAGCACATAATCCGAGTTCTCCATTCTAGCACGACCTCGTGACTGGATAAAGCTACTCACAGTAGCCGAGGGATCAAATCTAATAACTAAGTTACAGCTTTGGATATCCAACCCTTCCTCAAGAATTGAGGTAGCAACAATAATATTAACCTGAAAACGTGTTCCCTTAAATAAACTTGCGCATTCAGCCAAAACAAAACAGACAAGATAAATAATAAAAAACATACATTGTGTAGACTAGAAGTACGAATATAGAACCTACCGTGCCTTTGCGAAATTCTTCCACGATTTCGTTTTGTGTTTTTCTGGTCTGGGTTTGTAACCCTGAGTTGTTTCCTGCTATGTACTTAGTCTTCCAACTAATGTGTTCACGAAGAACTTCACTCAATAGTGACTGAAGAACGACCGCTGTAATGACCCTTTCCACAAACACGATGCATCTGATATCCTTGAAATGCCTGTTTTTAACCAGATGAAAGCAACTTCATCAACACAGGCTAGCTAACATACAAAAAATTGCCAACAGCATCAAAACATAAAATAGCATGGCCAACTTATATCAAATCATAAGATGCTGATTCAGCAACCAATCCTAGAGGCAAGCTTCAAGATAGGATTAAATTACAAGTGAAATCGTACATAGACTCCAACCTGTAGTCCAGCAGACACTGAACGAGATAAGCCACTTTGGCAGTTAGATATCCAGACTTGACATGAGTGCTTGCATCACAGCCAATGGTCCATTCTGGAGCCAAATAATATGTGAGGAAAACAATTTTTGAAAAGGGAACCGAGTCAAGCAAAAAGAACCTTGAATTCATGACTCTCCATTAAACAGGTCGGGAAAGTAATTACCAGTAGAGATGCAACTTTGAAATGCCATTGATGCATCTGCACTGAACTTCTGAACAACTCGGTCACCAAAGACATCCAGTTTATCCAGTATCATAAAGTCACTATCACAGCAAGACAGATATTTGGCAGCCTGCCAGAGATATTATGAATAATGCCAAGTGTAATGTGATTTCAAGAACAATAACACAATGAAAACATGTTGAACAATGATGGCGTACCTTGAAAGCCAACAAGAGACCAAGGTGATCTAAACAGTAGAGCAAGGCATCACAAGTTCTGGTCAGTTTTTTCCTCACAGACTCTGAGGAAGTTGCAGTAAGATCCAACTGATCCAATGAAATCTCATGCTGAAAGGAACGGCGTGTCTGTCGTCAACAGCATATAACCACCAAATCACACTAAGGAGAGATCAAACTCATTGACAAGTAGGAAACCCACCTTTGTTTTCAAGTTGTTCAGATCAAACCGTAAACGAGCAACTAGATCACCTGGTACATCTAAAGCTTCATAAAACCTGAATTTGGGCGTTGAAATTGGTACATATCTTGCAATAGCAGACTCGCTAACACACGTGTAAACCTTCAGTGTGAAAACAGGAATTGAACAATCAGCTATAACCAAGGATAATAAAATCCTACCATCCATGCAATGCCTTCAAACTTGTTCAAAAACGAAAATACAAAGAATAAGTTAACCAGAAGCCGAGAGAAACCTTGGAATGCATCATTGACTCGAGCTTTTTTATCTTTTCCCAGTAGTCTGATTCGGATGTTCCACCTGAAAGATCAATAATGCACAACATTTCAAGATTAAGAATGCTTACATAGTGAGGGACACTGGCGAGAGAGACGTTTGAAAAACATACATTTTGATTTGATGAGTGAAGCTGTCATCCCAAATATCCTTGGAAGGTCAGAGGTGTTGCAGGTCAGCTTGTGATAGAATTCCTGTAAGTGTAATCAAATTTGAGGAAAAAATGTAGAGCTCCATTGCATAAAGAAAAGGGTACAAAAGAAAAGGAACACGCAGCTTATGATCAACAGCAAATGCTCAGTTTGCCTAAAAAAAGATTTTCTTTCATAACAGCGAATTCATTGAGAAGGTTTACTACTACTGTGACATTAAATCTCAAACCAAGAGGTTATAGCTAAGCTAAAGGGTGTGAGTGTCTATGCCGTGGCTAAACTCCAAAGCTGAAAAACATTGTATAAGTTGTAGAGAAGAAGTGAGATCTCACCGTCATGATGCAGGCGTAAGGATGCTTACCACTGGTGTGATGACATTCATCAAGTATCAAAACCTTGATAAACTCAAGTTTTACAAAGCTATGTCTCAAGCAATTCAGCAGAATTTGAGGCGTCATCACGAGCACCTTGAAAATTGAGGGAGGCCGATCAGAGTTGGAAGAAGAAAACAGAGGACCACAGAAAATAATAAAGAATGAATAAGGCCAAGCTTGAAATGGTGTATCCTATCACCTCATATTTGTCAATTTCTTGCTTCCAAATAGCTTCGTCCCAGAAATCTACACCCATCTCTCCCCAATAAGTACCCACTTTCAAGTCACTGTGGGTTTTAACAGCCTCAGCTTGCTACGATCATCCACACCATATACGGTTAGTAAGTTAATCAGAAAGATTGTTAAGAAAGAAGAGGAGTTGGGAAGAAAAATGGGAGCAGATATACCTGGCGGACCAGAACAACTTGAGGAACCAAGAAAACGGCGATGAAGGGAGAAGGCTTGCGCAGAAACGGTGCATAATAACGAAGAAGCATGATGGCTACGAGTGTTTTGCCAGCCCCAGTTTCCAGGTAGGATATGGTGTTCTGCCTGATAGCCACTTCGAGTGCCTCCACTTGATAACTAGCACAGAAGAAGATACAAAACACAACCCTTCAGAAACCAAGCAACGGGCAAAATGTCCAAACGTTCAAAATACCTTCTTCTTCTTCTTCAATCATCCACATTAACACAGACAGCAAATGAAACAGACACATTGAAGACAAAGATGAGCGTTTTCCCTTCTTTTTTGTTACCTTCTGGCAAAGGGAAGAGAAGGGTCATCGTGATCAGGAACATCAACGTCCATGGGATCAGCTTCCATGATATTGGTGATGGGTGCAAGCTTAAGAACAAAGAGGAGGGACCAGAAGGTTTATGCAATAAAGAAAGGGAAAGGGGAAGAAGGGCATTAATAAAGATGGAATTTGAGTTCCAGGGAGGGAGTAAGTGAATGAGTTGGGAATTGGAGTGATGGGTTCTTCGGGATGACGAGATTCTGATTACGAAGCGGTGGAGTCAGGGGGAAGGACCTTGGTGGGGAAGGGAGCGGTGACGGCAGCGGCAGCGGCAGCATCCCCACCCCCCAACTTCGCCCGAAAGCAGTCGGGGGGGAGCTAATCGACAGAAAGGGAAGCTAAAGCATTAGCATTTTACTTTCTCGTGATTGTCCTGCTGCTGCTGGACTGACTGGTACGGACTACGGACTTGGTGTCTCCACCGGCGCTGACGACAACGGACAATGCTGACTCCACTCAAGGTCAAGAGGTCAATTCCTTTTATTAGAAGATGAATCACCAACAGAGTAGAGTACTGTCCATGCGGCGCTCATCAGCTGACTCACCAAACCCCGCAACTCTCCAAATCAATCGCATTCACATGAGTAAATGTGGGAATAAATACGGTGCATAAATTACATGCGTATAACCTTGCCTTAATCCCTACTTATCACTTACGGGAAGTAATTAATTTCTTCTCGATTTCATTTAACTTCTTCTAGTCGTAACTGCAATATTTTACATAAAATTTATTACATTATTTCAGTCATTTATTATCAATCCATATACATAATATACTTGTTAAATACATCATATGATAAATAAAATGGGATCTCCTACAATAACTTGAATTTTTTTACCTGCTATAGCAGGTTTCAGAGGTCGTATTACGTTAAATACAATAGGCATTACGTAATGGTTACATAACATATGATAATCTAACGTAACAGTTGTAAAAGATCATTACGGAAGTCTTACGTAATAGAATGTGACTTTACGTAATGAGTTTTAACCTCGCGTTACGTAAAATGCTAAGTCATTACGAAAGCCTTACGTAACGCTACTGATTTAACTGTTACGTAAGAAATAACTATCGTTCCGTAACTTTTACGTAATGAATATGTATTTTACGTAACAGTTGTAAAATGTCATTACGGAAGCCTTACGTAATGGAATGTCTCTTTACGTAATGAGTATTAATATCGTGTTACGTAAAGAGTTAAGTCATTACGAAAGTTTTACGTAAAGCTTCCGATTTCACTGTTACGTAAGAAATAACTTTCGTTCCATAACCTTTACGTAATAGAAGAGCTCTTCATGTAATGAGTATTAATCTCACGTTAAATAAAGTGCTAAATTATTACGGAAGATTTACGTAACGCTTCTAATTCAATAACTTTAAATAAGGAAAGGATAAAATAAGGAAAAACAAATAAATATGAAAAAGGAAAGAAAAAAACAAGAAAGGTAAGTTGTGAGGGTGGTGACCGGCAACATGGGTTGCCATTGATTTTTTTTACTTTTTTTTTTAATTTTTTTAATCAATGGTTTAAAATAAGTTTGATCGATTTTAACGGTTTAGATCTATCTATAAAAATTATCTAACTTGAAATCATACCCAAGTTACCGTAGGAGGTCCCATAAAAAATCATAATATGATTCCTTATTAATTATTGTTGTTTATATACTACTTTGATTTATTTTATTGTTTGGTTTGAGGAGAGTCTAGTCACATATTGTAGATTGAAGATGACAATTAGTCGGGTTGGGATGAATGATTGTTCACTTCGACAAATTAGTTGGTTTTATGATGAACATTCATTTTGTATATTTGGTTATTACTTGACAAGAGTTAGACTATGTTTTTTAGTTGGGTAATGACTAATGACTATTTATTAGCCAAATTTTTTTTGGATTTTTTTATTAATCAAATCTATCGAAATACTAAGCATTAATTAAATGTTAACTTCCAAATCAAAATAGAGTTCCTCTCTCTTCTTTTTGAATTCCTCTCCCTTCTCTCTACTTTCCTTCGCCAGAGTGATCCGTTGGGCGCCGCCGGCACCTTTTGGTGACCGGTGACAGCCATGATATTGCATTTTTTTTTACCTTCTTCTCAGTCGGGTTTTCACTTTCTTCTGCTCTCCGGTTTTCCAGCTTTGATTTAGTCTTTTCTTTCTCCTTTGTGCATGTTTCCTACCCCTCTGTGGGTTGAGATTTTGGTCCTCTGTTCTGTTTTGCAGATCTAGAGATGTTCTGTTCCTCTGTTCTGTTTATCAGATCTAGAGATGATTTGATCGATCTTGATAGCAAAGGAGGCTGGATTTATCTGAGTCCAGCTTGTCTCCTCTTCCTCATGTCTTTCGTCCACCTCCTTGCTTTGCCTTGCAGATCTTGGTGATTCGGAGATGTGGCCGCTGGCTTGGACTTGGTTTGATGATCTTGGAGACAGAAGATCTTCCTCTTGCTCTATCATTGACCGCCCGTTCTTCTTGATGGCTTTCTTGATGCTTGTGGTGTCGAGGTGTTGTAGGAGTTTGGACTGGCGAGAGTTTGTCGGAGATGGATCCGGTTGTTCTTTCGCCTCCCTCGATCCGGTGTGGTTGCTTCACCACCTCTTCTTGGTGCGTCCATGGAGTCTGTCAATGGAGGAGGTTGCAGGGGGCGCCAGCGGCGGTGGTGGTTTGTAGGAGGGAGCTTATGCAACTAGGGTTAGGGGACTTTTCTGTTTGTTGGGCTCTTGGGTCGGGCCCTATTGGGTTTCATTCCTGTTGGTTGGGGTTTTGGGCTTCGGGTCTGTTTTCCCTTTCCTTATTTGTATGATGCTTGTGATCTTTTCCTCTGGGCTTGGCCCATTTGCTATTGAATGAACCACTTTAAAAAAAAAATTAAATGTTAACTTCCAGTTAGCAATTTTATTATTAATATTGACTTGGCAACATGATACTGACTTGGAAGAGACACATGAAGGTCAAAATTCTATAATTTTATATTCTAATTAAGAAAAGAGTTACAAAATTATTAAAGATAACATAAAAATGACTAATACTTTGATACATTATGAAAGATTTGGCTAAACATTTTAATAGGTTTGGATAATATAAAAGAATATGAAACAGGTTTAGATAAAAAAAAATAGGCATTACCTTTTTAGTTTAATATTTATGTTATTTGTGAACAATTATTGTTAGTAATAATGTAAATTAAATGGTGCATGTGATTTATAGATTCAAAGTTATTTAGTTTAGTGATTTCTTTCATTTTAAGTTTAAAACAATTTGAATCATATGATTTTTTGTCATGTATGTTATATATCCAATGAAGCTGTCCCGCTAAGGTGGAAATCGCTACGGTACTGGTATCACAGATTCTCAATACCCAATAACGAAATCTCAAATACCAAACGGTGCCCTAAACTCAATCTCAATCTCTAAAACTTTATTCGGTTTTAGTATACACCAAATGCTATATTAATTTCAACATTACAAATCAAATATACAAATGCAAATATTAGCTCCACAAACCATTCTCAAAATATATAAAAACAAACAATGGTGTCACACTCGTGTAAAACAAATGGAAAAAAATCTAAAGTATAATAACAACAAACTAAAACAAGGGACAACTAACCAACCCATAAACATCCTCAATAATATATAGTACACTTTTGTGTACTTTTCTCCTATTTGAATTTCCTGCTCTCTCCTTGATTTTAGGTAGGGGTATAGTGGTAATTGATGTAGTTAATTAAAATTGGAAAATTTTATTCAAATAATTAAATTACAAACGTGGAAGTTTTTTTCTTTTCAAAACTTCCTATTTTTTCGTTTAACTTCTCCTTCTTTTTGGCTTCAACATATCATATTATAATAGTTTCATTTTTATTTTATTAGTATTCTTATTTTTCCAATCATCTTATTACAGTTTGACACATGCCACTCAATTTTACTTTTTCTTAATTCCCCCTGTTATGTCTATCATTCATACTTCATTTATTTCTTTTTTTTTATGATGATACTTCCTTTATTTCTAATATGAATTTAAATATTTTTGTGCGTTAAAATTATATTATGTGTGGTCTGCGTAATGATATTTATTTTTCTGAAGACACGATTATTGTCGTGTGCTACGTTATCATGTTATGTTGTTTCAAAACTATGCCAACATAGTATCAATCATGAACTATTATGGTATAAAATTGTATTATTGTGGTATATTTACATACCATTAATGTACACAATAGTTTCAAGTACACGAAGAAATTATTGATACCGTAATAATTTTATTTAAATTTTATAAAATTTCATATAATTTTACAATCATAATTAAGTTTAATTTATTGGATAACCCAAAATAAATTTAATCAACTAAATTAGTGTTAAGAGCAACAATCTCTTGAAATAGAGTCATTGACGATGTTTGCTTTAGCTTGATGCAAAGGTAATTGTTATTAATTTGTTTTGAGGTTTATTTTCTTCAAAGCAAATTCTTTTGGTTTGACTTATTGTTTAATATGTAAGTTTATGGTTAAAACGTTTGTTGTATTAATTATTTGAAAGGATAAATGTTGTTTATGATCTTTACCACTTTTATATCTTAGGAAATTATCAAAAGTATATTTTATTTACTAAGTTGAATCTAAGAAATATTTTAATGGCTACATCTCACATATTTTGGGCTTTTGATGTTATAGTGTAAAATTTATTGTTAATCAGAATTCGAGAATTAATATTTTATACTATATAATTTCATGGTATTTCGTCAATAATATATGGTTAATGGTATATGGTGAAAGAAAATATGAATATGCTATTAGAGATAGATTTGCTAGGGTTTTCGGGATTTAGATATTAGACAACTAATTTTTAGGGAAATTATTTACCATACTTATTTTTTAAAACATTTTCTTATTTGGAGTTTGAAAAAATTGAGTTCAGAGTTTAGGAGCCGTTTTGAGAACGAGATTTAGCGTGTGGACTTATTGAATCCGTACATTTTGTAGAAAGTTATGATTTTTTGTTGCTTTTGTATTGTGAATTTTAGCTTTAGAGATTTCAAATCTCTAAAATCTACAGAATCAAATCTCTTATAATCATAGAGATTCTATATCTTGATTCGTGAGATTTTTTTCATCCTAATTATTCTCTTTCTTTCTTTTATTTATCATATTTAATATATTTATCAACAAAAGTTTTTAATATTTCTCGAACCACTGTAATTTTTTATTAAGGATAAACATGTTATTTAATATAAAATTAAATTTTTTATTTTCATTTAATATTAGCAATCACAGTTAAACAATAAACATTTTAAAATCTATTTTCAATAATCCGAAGAGTTAGAATTTTTAAATTATTGACAATCTACAGATTTAAAATCATATTCTCCAACGACCCCTAAAACATTATATGTAGGCTCTCATTTGACTTCATTACCTTTTTTTATAATGGAATGACTTCATTACCTAAAAATTAATGCATTGTGTCGGAAGATTGAGTTTTGAGTTAGGAGTTAAAGTTTAAATATTAATTTTGTTTTAAGTCGTCCCTTTGGGGACATCCGATAATTTTGTTTAAATCCTTTTTTCTTATGATGTGATTATATGGTTGAATAATATAATTAGATCTACTTAGTTTTATGTTCAAACATTAATTTAGCTTTTATATATGGCTATTGAGATTAAAATACTAAAGTATAGAGTAAAAAAAACAACTTAATATAAAAAATATTTTGTTATGCCCATTAAAACTTTAAATTCCGGTCAACTGGCCGGGTCAAAAGCTAGTAGTACAAATATATAAAATGAGCTTAGTTTGAGTTGTTAAATAGTGAGGTAATTAGCTATGTATAATTAAGTGACCATATTGGCGATTGAGGGAGCCTAGTTGAGAGGGATAAAATACACATTAGCTTATATTTTAATATTAATTGCTATTTTGGTATATACCAATCTCAATCTTGTAATCTCTAAGACCACCCATAGCGTGGGTTGGTTTTGTGGGAAAAAGGGGAAATGTGACCATAATGTGGGGGGAATAGGGGATTAAATGGGTTTTGTGGGTTTAGTGAGTGGGAAAACCCACCAGATGAGACAAATGGTGGGGGGAAGTGGCGGATGGGAAAGGACAACCTTTTTCCCCCTTTTTTCTGATTTTAGCAAAGGCTTGTTTGGAAAGCTGTGTTTTTGTCCCCTCGTATTATTGTGATTTCGTCATTGATGATGTCATACTTAATTAGTGATGAAAAAATATATGTCCAAATTAAAAAAATTATATCGAAATGTTCGTATTAATTAATTATCACTAAGTACGTAATAATAATGATCATTATATGAAAATAAAGTGACAAAATCAACTATAGATTGATTTAACAAAAA
The DNA here is from genome assembly GCA_946122785.1 of Linum tenue. NCBI lineage: Eukaryota > Viridiplantae > Streptophyta > Magnoliopsida > Malpighiales > Linaceae > Linum > Linum tenue. The sequence continues at coordinate 26,813,630 of CAMGYJ010000002.1, read as the reverse complement.
AATACTAAACTGATTACCCACTTTTTCCACCACCCCACTGAGACCAAATCATCCAATTTTCCCTCTTTTCCCACATTTTCCCCAACCCACATTGTGGATGGTCTAATACCAATTATTTTTTGAATTCAATCTCAATTCCATTCTCATAAAATAAATAATAGATGAAATCGATAATACCAAATATCGACAAATTTGGTAAGGTACTCGTCATATCCCAAATACCGTACCAAACTTCCAGCCCTATGTCCAATCACTCATCATGACGAGAACAACTAAGAACTAAGGGGTCCTTTGGAGAAAAGGATTTGAGCCATTGATTTATAGTATCCTGATAGACCATTGATTGCACATGTTTTTACCCCTATTCTTGAGCCGTTTGAGATGTTGATCCTTGTGTTTTAAGCCGATTTCACGCGAGGTTGTGCGTTTATGTCATATTCCAGGGCTTAGCATTGGCATCGAGGCGAAATACCCGACCATGAGCAGAAATACTCGGCCGGGTATTATTTGGAGCAGACCGGGGAATTCAGGTTTTGGGCGTTTGAGAAGCAGAAGGGGGCCCAAGCAGTAATAAAAAATCCTCGAACGGGTATTCTTGGACTTGACCGGGGATTAACCCCTGTTCCCCGACGGTGCGTTTTGAAGATACCCGGTCTCCACCCAAAATACCCTACTGGCTATTCAGACCGGGGATCGCGGCAGACAACTTCTTAAGGGAAAAGAAGGGCAAAAGTGAAGGGTTCCGAGTTTTAGAGAGAAAAAGCGATACCTAGAGAGAGAAAGTGACGAACCTGATTCTGCAAGTGTCCTTGATCGATCTCCATCACCATTGGAGCCCGACTTGAGCTTGGAGAAGAGCTGATTAAGTGCCAGAAGCAGATTATCATCCTTCACAGTATAGTTTCCGCATCTGAGCTAGATTTCCCATCTCTCTCTATGGAGTAACTTTCTTATTCACCTGGGTATGAAGAACCCTAGATTTGTATGTTAGGTCTGATTGTATGAACCCAAGTACAGATTCAGTGATTTGATTATATTCAATTGAGGTTTGATTTGTTGAATGACATGAATCCTGATCAAATTCCTGTTGTTTCTGTTTTAACCTAGAAAGAGAATATCTGCCTAGGTTGATAGAGCACCCTTGATTGAAGGTAGTGAATTGGCGACTTTAGTCGAGGAGTCAATTCACTATTCTGTACCGAATTTACTTCGGTAGTGGAGGTTTGGTTCGTTAGAGCCTCAATCTGTTTACTCCGGTGGAGGTTAGTCGCCCGCTGGGGACTCAAATTGAGAGGGTCTGGAGACCTTTAGTCTAGACTGCAGATCGTTTAAGAACAATATCCGGGTGACCTCTCTCGACTTGAAAACAACCTTTTTACTTGTTTTGCTTGTTTGGATCTTCACTACACTTTCACTGCTAAATAATAAGAACTCACGGAGTAGTCATCACACTTAGGACCCAGGTTGACATTAAAACCCAAACCCGCTATACTACGCTTTAGGAGGTGGTTGCTGTTGGAACAATATAAATTTGGTAGAGAAGATTGAGAGCAATCAAAGGTAGTTTGCATTTATGATTCTCTGTTCTCTTTATACACGTTTACAGGGGAAGAAGGAAAAGTGGTTCAGAGTTTTAAGGAGAGGTGGAGAAGTGGTTATACAGTAGTGGAAAATAAAAATAGAAAAAGACTTTTATTCTTTTTCTCTAATACGCCCCCGCAAGATGGAGGTCGTGTCAACGACTCCAATCTTGGACCGAAGAAGAAGAAAGCGAGACGCAGCCAGCGGTTTAGTGAGCACATCAGCAAGTTGCTGAGCAGTGGGAATGTAGCGAACGATGAGACGACCATCCTGAACCAGTTGGCGAACAAAGTGAAAATCGAGAGCCAAATGCTTCATCCTGGAATGAAACACAGGATTAGAACTAAAACTGGTCGCCCCAAGATTATCAGAGAACAGTGTGGGCGAAACAGCCAAGGGTTGACACAGCTCGGTCAAAAGATTTTGCACCCACTCCAATTCAGCAGCAGCATGGGCGATAGCCCGATATTCAGCTTCAGTACTAGACCGAGCAACCGTGCGTTGCTTCTGAGACCGCCAAGAGATGAGGGTGGAGCCCAAGTAGAGAAGATAAGCAGATGTGGAGGTGCGATCATCCAAATTTCCAGCCCAGTCAGAGTCAGCAAAGGATGTAAGTCGTAACGGAGCTGGGGTGCGACGGATAGCAAGGCCATAGGAGATAGTGCCACAGACATAGCGGAGAAGACGCTTTAGACACTGCCAATGATAAGTGCTGGGGGAGTGCATGTACTGAGACAGTTTGTTCATCGAGAAAGCAATATCAGGGCGAGTGTAGACAAGATACTGCAGTGCCCCTAACACCTGACGATAGCGAGTGGCATCAGTGAGAGAAGTGCCATCACGAAGAGACAAAGTGGCAGAGGAAGCCAGTGGAGTAGAAACTAGGGCGGCGTCAAGCATGTGAAACCGGGTGAGGATGTCAACCATATACTTGTGTTGAGACAAAACATAGCCCGAGGCAGTGGGAATAACCTCGATACCCAAGAAGTAATCGACATCCCCTAGTTCTTTGAGGGAAAACCGGCTGGCAAGAGCATGCTGAAATGTGGAAAGAGCCGCGGAATTGTTACCTGTGAGCAGAAGATCATCCACATACACTAGGAAGTAGAGAAGAACACCAGAGCGATGATAGACAAATAATGAAGCATCAGACTGGGTCTTCTGAAATCCAAACTCAATCAGAAAGGAGCTGAGAGCAGTGTACCAAGCACGAGGAGCCTGACGAAGGCCATAGATTGCCTTGCGAAGGCGACACACATGCGTAGGACGCTGAGGGTCCACAAACCCGGGAGGCTGAGCCATATATACTTCTTCAGTAAGAGGGCCCTGAAGAAAAGCATTATTAACATCAAACTGCTTGACCGGCCAACCCTGAGATAAGGCAATGGTGAACACAGTGCGAACAGTCACTGGTTTGACGACAGGACTAAATGTATCCTGAAAATCAACACCTGGACGCTGATGAAAGCCTTTGGCCACAAGACGAGTCTTATAGAGATTAATAGAACCGTCAGTGTGATGCTTGATGCGATATACCCAGCGGTTGCCCAGGACATTATAATGGGGCTGGCGTGGGACAAGATCCCATGTATGATTCTTAAGCAAGGCCGCATGTTCCTTGTGGAGAGCATCATCCCACTCGGAATACCTCATAGCCTCTTGCACGGAACGAGGCTCAAGTGGAACCGGTGTGGACACAGTGGTGTTGAGGGCGGGAAACAACCTTTTGGGCCGATAAATGCCAGCCTGGGCCCTTGTCTGCATTCTGTGTGGGCGGTGGACAGGAGGAGGCACGGTGGACACAGCCGTGTTGGGCCGGGGCGAGGAGGGCTCAAGCCCAGGGGGAGAGGGCCCAGCAGGCCCAGGCACGGAAGGGAGAGGGGGCAGGGAGGCCGCTGTGGTCGCCAGCCCAGCAGGCCCAGCCGAGGGAGCGGATATGGGCCGAGGCCCAGCGGGCGCTGAGGAGGAGGCCAGCCCGGGTGCTGATGGCGGAGCAGTGGAAGGATCCGCGCAAGCGGGCCCAGAAGCCGAGGAAGAGGCAGCCGGAGATGCATGAGGAGCAGGCCCATGGAGAGGAATGTGAATAATGTTCGGGCCCATATCAAGTAACCATGAGTCCACTGTGGGGGGATCTGCACATTGATTAGTCGAAAAACCGGGGAAGGAAGTCTCAACAAAATGGACATGCCGGGAAATGAAAATGCGACTAGTGGTAGGGTCAAAGCATCTATAGGCACTACGTTGAGGGCAATAACCAAGAAAAATGCAAGGACGAGACCGGGGATCCAATTTATGAGCAGAGTAGGGACGTAACCAAGGGTAACAGAGACAACCAAACACTCGTAATTTATGATAATTAGGAGCAAGATTGAACAAAACAGTGTAGGGGATTTGACCACGTAAAGCAGACGACGGGAGACGATTAATCAAATAGGTAGCAGTGGAAAAGGCAAAGGACCAAAACAGGGCAGGAAGATTAGCATGATGAAGGAGAGTGATACCCGTTTCAACAAGATGACGATGCTTACGCTCGGCCAGACCATTATGCTCAGGGGTATGTGGTGGGGTAAGAAGATGAGTGATGCCATGAAGGGAAAGAGTAGAGCATAATTTTTGAAACTCGCCACCACCATCAGAATACAGACGACGAATGGTGGTGGAAAAATAATTTTCTACCATTGTGCGAAAAGCAAGAAACACAGAGAGCACATCAGATTTATTTTTCAAGGGATAATACCAAGTATAACGGGAAAAATGATCAATGATGATTAAGTAATAACGAAAACCATCAAAAGAGGAAACCGGAGCCGGGCCCCAAACATCCGTATACAATAAATCAAATGGCCTAGTGCTTTGCAAAGAAGACATGGCAAAGGGAAGTTTGTGACTTTTATTGGAAAGACAGGAATTGCAATGACTACTGACGATGGAGGACGATACTGGCAGGGACTGGGAACGAAGAAGACTGGTGAGAGACTGAGTAGATGGATGACCAAGACGAGCATGCCAGGAGGCGGAGGTTGTGCGAGTGGCAACAAGAGCAAGACGAACATTATCCACATCACTAGGCATCTCATAAACATCTCCATTATTTGCCCCCTTCAGCAGTGGCGCCCCCGTGCGAAGATCCTTCACAACAAAACAATCAGCAAAGAATTCCACCGAAATGGGATTAGTGCGGCAAAGTTTGGCAACAGAAATAAGTCTACGCTGGATGGCAGGGGCACATAATACATCTTGCAAATTAAAAGAAGACGTGGAAGAACGCAAATTAGTAGACCCAATATGTGTGATTTGCAAACCTGAGCCATCGCCAACAAGAATCTCATCCGGGCCATTGTAATCAGAATAAAGAGAGAGATTGCCCAAATCAGAAGTCACATGGTGACTAGCAGCAGAGTCCATTAACCATGGGCTTGAGGAAGAGGGGCTGCCTGTGGAGCCCATATGAGTGACGTGGGCCTGAGCCTGGCGGGCTTGGAAGGCCTGGCGGGCCTGAGGAAACAATTTAAAACACTGATGAACTGAATGGCCCTGCCGCTCACAGTATTGGCAAATGATGGGCTGCCTGCGGTGGGAAGAGGAATCAGCCGAGGATGGGCCATTATAAGGAGATGGGCCATTATAAGTGGACGGTTGGGCCCTGTGATAGTCGGCCCGTGAAGAGCCTGCCGCACGCGGGGACGAGGCCCGGGCCTGGGGACTGAAGGAGCGGGGAGAGGAAAACCCTCTCTGGCCACGAGAAGAAAAGGCAGCGCCGCCGCCACCCTGCCTCTGCTGCTGGTGAGAAAAAAACGCCGTGGGAACAGCTCGGCGCACCTGCGCCTTAAGGTCTGACTCGTATTCAACGAGTGAGTCGACGAGATCTTCCAAGGTAAGACCGGGGCCTCGAGCACGTACAGCAGCAGAAAAGGCCGCATATTCATCTCCCAAGCCACGAAGACAGAGCACCACCAAATCCATATCAGAGACCGGCGCATTCACAAGCGCAAGTTCGGCAGAAATACTTTTCAGATCATTAACAAAGGTCAAAACGTCATTATCGCCCTTGACTGTCTTGGCCAATTTGGTTTTCAGGTGAATAACACGAGATTGAGCACTGCTTGCATAGAGTTTTTCAAGGATGAGCCATGCTTCGCGGGAGGTTGATGCCGCAGAGACAAATGAATAAATAGATTCAGAGATTGAACAGCGGAGGGCATGTAGAATGAGCTTATCTTGGCGAAACCAATATTGATAAGCTGGATTGGTTTGTGTAGCAGCCTCAACCGTGATCGTACGAGAGGGGGCAGTGGTGGAGCCGTCAATAAAGCCGAACAGATCAAGCCCCATAAGCAGCGTCTCAAGTTGAGATCTCCAGGAAGCAAAATTAGTGGGAGTGAGCTTCAGAGGAAGCTGAGCCGCAGGATTGAACGTGACGATGACTGGAATATCAGCAGAGGTAGCAGAGTCATGGACAGTGGAAGCGCCAGACATTTTGGCGACGAACAGAGAGAACAGAGAGTGCCGATGAATGAAGGCAGAAAAGAGAAATCAAGGAGACGAAATTGGATCGATACTAGCTGATCGTTGCTAGCTCTGATACCATGTTGGAACAATATAAATTTGGTAGAGAAGATTGAGAGCAATCAAAGGTAGTTTGCATTTATGATTCTCTGTTCTCTTTATACACGTTTACAGGGGAAGAAGGAAAAGTGGTTCAGAGTTTTAAGGAGAGGTGGAGAAGTGGTTATACAGTAGTGGAAAATAAAAATAGAAAAAGACTTTTATTCTTTTTCTCTAATAGTTACACTTGGCCATTTTCTAGAATGACGGTAGGAGCGAGTCATATCCATAGATTTATTAAAAACTCATGTTTTTTTGGTAATTTTTTCTCGTGGATTCTAACTTTAAAGATTTCAAATCTCTGAAATCCAGAGATATCAAATCTCTCATAATTAGAGAGATTTTGTATCTTGATTTGAGAGATAATTCTTTTCCAAATATATCTTTTTTTATTCCACCGGTTACATCTTCTATATATATCTTCTAATTTTGGACTTCCCTCCACTCCTCAAAACAGCGGTAAACAGAAGCAACACCGTTCAACTTCCCTCCTACAAAATCTATACACTCGTTGCTGCCTATTCTGCCATGAAACTACAAGAAAGCAAGCTATAAAAGCTGACATGGTACTGGTGAAGGATGTTACACTTACAGATCTTTATTATCAGCTCCCAACAGAAGATGATTAATTGACCTTTCTCCAATTGAACTCACTGATTGAATTGTGGCCTATATTATGACTCGGATGTGCTGTTTCAGTTGACTATGTTGCTATGAGTGGGATGAACCACTAGTTTCCTTCTTTTATTTTTGTAATCTACAGCCAAAATGACTACAGCTTGTTGAGAAGTAGTATTTCCCATTTTATGAAGCTTGCAACATTGGTTTTCCCTGCTGCAATTTTTTATATTAGGTCATTTTTTGTTATTGGATGTTAGGGTAATTAGGCACATGTTTCATTTGAAAAGACAATAGTTGGCTAGGATAAACGTATTGAGAAAAACAATTGTGAATATTGTTTTTCCATTTGTTGGTTAAGGATAAATATGTAATTTTGTGCAAAATTAGAATTCTTATTTTTCATTAAATGTTCCAAATCTCAATTACCAAAGAATGAAAATTTTCAAATATTTTTTTTAAAAATCCGTAGAGTTAGAATCTTCGGATTGTTTAGAATCTATGGATTTAGACTCCAATTCTCCAAACGACCTAATAAGCAAACAAGGATTAGATGCGCCCTTCTACCATATCCGTACAAAACAATAGCGCATTTATACAGAATGATAAAGGGGCTCCTCTCAAATTAAATTTTCTAATTGATGATTATAAAAATCACTAGAAAAATGAAGGTAATTTTGAAATACTTACCAACTTTATATTGTTTCCCAGCAACAAACATGTATGAACCATTTCACGAAGTCCAAAGTCTCGATAATTAGCTCTCTGTCTTCCAGTCGAAAAACAACGTCGATGAAGACGTGACGGTGCACTATTTCGCGGTGGGGGATTGTAACTTTTCATTAATCACCATCCCAACCTACTCACGAATATATGCTTAGATGGGTGTGGATCATTTTTCTACTTCATCAACCACGTAATTGTTGAGTCTAACCCCGCCAAAATCCGTAAAAAGCTACCCCTGCTCAAGCTTAACGACAATGCTAGAGATGTAGATAACGTTCATGCCATCGCAGCCTCGTAGACAACAACAGTAACTGTAACATCCCTGCCCTCGTACTAGTATTACGTTATAATTACGTGGTTGTGATTGGGTTACAAAAATTAGTCTTTTGAACCAAAAAAAAGTGAATAGTGGAAGTGCTAGACTTAATTGCAAGTGAAGGAAAGTTTGGGGCCAAATAGACAATTTGGAGGGATGGAGAATTCTAGATAAGGGAGATAAAATCTGCCCATCCTCTTATCTCTCATTTCCTTCTCATCCCTTCCCCTCACTCTCTCCCACGTCTCTCTCTTGCTCTCTTCCTTTCACCTGGTTTCACCACCTCAAAAACCACCACCCCCTTTCAGAAACAAAGAGTGAAAGCTAGAAAGAAAAGCATATCAAGGAGAGGAAGAGGAAGAAGAAGGAGGCAAAAGGGGTGCTGCCAATTTCCGTCCAGCAGCGAGACAGCCTGTGAGAAGGACGATTCCGGACAATCAAACCGTTGGATCGTCCTGATATTTGTAGGTTGGGTTTCATACTTCTTTGGATACGATTTGACCGTTGGGATCATCGATATGATCTCTGGTTCATCGAGGAAAGTCGCTGGACAGAAGGGGTGCGATACTGTTTTTCTGCAGCAGGACAGTAGATTAGAGGTAAGATCCTGTGCGAATCCGCCGTTGGATCGTTCTAGAAATTTGGTATGAGGTTAAATATAGGTGGTTCTTCGAATGGACCGTTCAGAATGTAGTTTTGATGTCGGAGTGGTCATGAACAATTGTTAGAAGAAGGAGAGTTGGTTTTAAAGTGAAAAGAAAGTTGTTGACAGTTTTGAAATGTCAAGTTAAAATGATTTCTGGGATCAAAAGGCTGATCCAAATGGTCTGAAATTTGGATATGTTGTAGCCCTATGAATATAGTTTCAGTAGCAACAAGAATCAACGGATTTGGTTAAGTATCAAGGGAGAAATGATCAAAATGAGGAAGCATGGTAAAGTGTACAATCGTATGACTTCCCTTGTGGTCTTATTGACATGCATGAATACAACCATGATTATGATGATTGTATACGTGTCTTGGTGCTTGAATAACCTGGAAATCTTGTACATAAAGGTAAGGATCAAGCCGGGGGCTCATCCAAAGGCAAGGGCATAGCCGAGTGAAGACAAAGCTGTGAGTAGATTCTAATCTTAGATCTACCTCAACATAATCACAGTATTCGGGTCATGAAGCGGCCCGAATACATATCGGGGTCATGAAGAGGCTCCGGTATAATATGAGAATTTATGGGAAATGATATGGCTATGTGATATGGCTTGTTTGTGTTTATTCATTATCTGCATTTGGTATGAAGTTGGAAATGCATGAATTGTGAATGAGATATGGAAAGACATTTTGTTGATTTATTGTGCGGATTATGAGCAAGTAGTCGAACTTGCGAACCCGTCTTGTCTGTTCAGATTTGGAGTGAGCCATTAGGCTTACTAATCCTGTTCTGCTTGAATAACTCGGAGTAAGCTCTTCAGCTTACATTCCATTCTGTTGTGACTGAGGGTACAAAAGCACTATGAATGCTTTTGAGCCTATAGTGTCTAAGTGAACTATTAATGAAAAGAGGTGAATACTTAAGAATAAGTAAAAAGGTTTTATGATACCTCGGTACAGTAGTGTGTCCTGTTTGTATCGATGTGGTTAAACCCCACGATACTCCTGTTTGAGCGCTCGTGCTTCGCACCGTGCCGTTTGGGTGACGACCCACGGTACTCCTGTTCTGTTCAGTTAGCCGGGCTGGGGTAATCCCGTGGCGACTCCTGTTTTTGTATCGGTCCGGGTTGTGTCCCGCGATATTCCTGTTGGTGCGAGCACTCCTGTTTCGTGCCTTGAGCACTCCTGTTTCGTGCCTTGTGCACTCCTGTTCGTACCGGATGGGGTTTTGTCCCGCGGTACTCCAGTTATCTGATGGCTGTACATGGTTATCCTGCAGCCTTCCACTACTGTACTACCCGAGGAGTATATCATTTAGCAAGTTTGAAAGTGAAATTGTATAAGCAAAATGCCTCTATCTATCACACGTTGTATGTGTTTGACTGTGATGAGTTGTGAATATGGGAACTTGATTGATTCAGTGGAATGAAAAGTAGAATAAACAGCTTAAGTCCTGTTATGTGCTAGGGTGTTTCTGCCCAATACTGTTTTTGTATTGATGTCGATCTGAGCTTAGAATTTATTCACTGAGCGACGACTCATCCTTCGTCATCATTTTTCCTCAGATCAAGATCAGAAATAAGGTCTGTACTGTAGATATCGGGACTCAAGCGTGAAGGGAAGCCATGAGGTGGGCGGAGGACTCCGAACTCCTTAAATGTTTTATGTTGTGTGGATTTTGTAATAAAGCGGACTTCCCCGGCTTTCTGTTTTGACTGTGATGAAAATGTAAATTATGGTTTGAAGTTTGAAAAAAAAAATATATGTAAAGCTCGGGCCCGAGAATGTTTAAACTCGATGTATTTTACTGTTTCGTTTTGTAATATAAAGTAAGGGTTTCACAGTAACAATAAAGAGAGACAAATATGACGATGATAAAATTGACTGTCGTCACCATATTAAGAGATAGGGTGTCTCACCGAATATTGAAAGAGAGAGAAACTATGACGACGACGGTCACAAATATGAAATAACTAGATATATCGATAATGTCTATAATTTCCTCTTTGAAATTTCAAACTATAGATCTAGATCTCCATATCCATCCTTGAATGAAGGTGCTTTCTCATCCTCCTCAAAGTTGCTAACGGAGAAGAATAATTCATCTTAGTAGCTATGGAGTTGTCCTTTTAAGAGCAGTGACTATATATGTCCACCTTGGGCTCCCTTCACCTACTTCATTAACCATTCTGCTGGTACCTGATCTGGAAATGATTGAATCTTCCAACATCATTAACGCCTCCCCATCTACCAGTTATCTCACAAAGGCTAAATACCTTTGAAGGCCTAAATACCATCTTGTGGGAGAAACAAGGACAATGATATTAACCCAATATTTGTTAAACAATTAATTTCAAGAACATAGGTGTTCTCTTTGGTGAAAGCTTTGAGCCTCAAAAAATGGTTTGGTTTGGATGGTAGGAAGAGAATGTGAGAAGTGTTGAAAAATGGTCATGGAAAATAGTTGTTGGCCTATTCTATCCGTTGTGACAATAACAATAAAAACAAACAAAAAATAACAAGAAAAAAAGAAGAAGTCAGACACGCGACCACTGCCCCTTCTCGCGTGTGCGACTTAGTGTCGGTTGCGCGCCTGGCGGTGTGTCCCTCCCCTCCCTCCTTTTGGCGGCTACACGAGGGTCTCCCCCCCCCCCCCCCCCCCCCCCCCCTCTCTCCACACTTTCGTGTCCACATTGTGAGTCTTTTCCCCTTCTTTTCCTCTCACATGGGTAGTATAATAAACACCGCGAGACTCATCTCTGTTTCTCCCGTTCTCCATTTTTAGGGATGAAAATTAGAACCGTATCGATATATTTAAATTTTTTTTTGGTACAATAGCAATATAAATCGAATTAGATTCTTTCATAGTTAACTAATAATCAAATTAAAAAAAATCCAAAAACGACATCACATTCATTTTTTCTTTAACGATCAACCATTAGTAGGTTGTCAACCTACGGGTCAACCCGCTGGTTGGCCCAATTTGACCCTAACCCGATGAGAAAAATGGTCCATACACACCCGTCGGGTCGACCCGCTGCAAGGTATCAGATTGCAAGTTCAACGACATCATTTTTCTTTTGATTTGTGAAATGCACCTTTTTCGGTATTTCTTTTCGCATAACCCAATCTTTGGAATTCTAAGTTGAACATTGATGTTATATAAGTGTGTGAATTTTCACTATATGTTGGATTCAAGTACGACATGCTATTTTGGTCTAATGTTATATGTTATTACTCATATGTTAGATGTGATTTTATATAATTTATAAATGTATGAACAATATAATGACTTTTACCATATGTATGAGCTAAACCGGTCAGCCCATTAACCCTCAACCCACTTGCTTGACCGGGCCAACGGGCTAAACCGGATTGACAATCTTTCATCACATAATTGGTTCCCAGTTCGCCATTTCTTAGCTATTAAAACAATATTATTTACCGAGCAAAATGTAATTTTTACTTTATAAATCACATATAATTTTTTAGTTGTTTTTTTATTCCTTTGTGAAATATTTTTTAAAGAGTACTAAATTTTCTTACATTCAAGGGGTCGTTTGGAAGTTGCGATTGTTAAAAAGATATATTGTTGCGAATACATGTATAATGATTTACATGTATTCTCGAGTTCGAGGCATTGTAAAATACAACGTTTGGTATGCGTGATTGTGTAGTCATACCAGTTAAAAGATGTGATAAAACAAGGAAAAAATCCAAAACTACCACTATAAAAAAATTACAAAAATACCACACATACTCAACAATTTCCAAAAATACCACCCTTCCACACAAAACGCGCCTTGAAGGCGCGGTTATAAATCAAAACGCGCCTCGAAGGCGCGGTTAACAGTCAAACCGCGCGTTCCATAGGCGGTTTGACCCTTCATGTCTGTCAAACCCCGTTGCCACGTGGCGGCTCATGCGTCCACGCGATGGGGAAGCAATCTGACGGCCAAACCGCGCGCCAGCTTAGCGATCCGCGTCGCTCAGTCAAACCGTTCCCACGAGGCCGGTTTGCGCGTTGGGGAACGTAAACCGCGCGCTGGAGGCGCGGTTTTAGGTGGGGTAAAAAGACAAAACCGCCCCTCCAGCACGCGGTTTCGTCCCTATATAAACCCCTTACCCCCTCCCATTTTCTCCACACCAAACATCATTCCCCCCTCTCTCTCTCTAACTCCTCACTCTACCCACCCCCCTCCCCACCCAAGAACCTTAGAATTAGTTGTTTTGTTGGTTGCGGCTAAGTTCGATCTGCCTTCAAAAAACTGTTTCTTTGGTTTTCACTAAAAAACCGTGGAATCTCTGTTCGGATTCTGAAAAAATGGCCGATTTTATCCAAGAAGAGGGTCTTTACTATGATGATTATCAAGCGGTACGTACTCATTTTACCCAATTGTTGTTGTTATAATGATTTATTTAATTTATATACTAATTGATTTATGTTGTTGTTATACTATCGTAGGTTGGGCCGGATGTTGATATATACAATCAACGATATTATGTTGATCAAGGACCGACTGATCCGACTATTTTATACGATCAAGCCAATCATCGTTCAAGAGACGTTTGGAACGACCACAAGGTATATATTATTTATCATCACTTGTAATTTGTATTTTGTTAAAGTAATTTATTTGTTTGCACAATAATTTACTTAATTGTTAATCGTATTGATTATTTTTAATAATTTAAATCAATACAATACAATACTTATTTAGACTCTTTATAAAGAAATGCATGTCTAAGGAAATGGGGACTTAAGCGATCATCATGATCCCCCATGACCTGGGAAAATCGGGTTCTAAGCGATCCTCAGATCCCCCCTTTTTCTGTCAAAAAGACTGTGTTTCTAAGGAGATGTATACCTCTCCTAAGAGTCTTACGAGTGTACTTGTATTGCTTTAAATTATTGAAAATAATCAATACGATTAACAAAATAATATATTTGATTTTATGTGTATGTGTACAAAAAATAATTGTACTTAAATTTCGAAAATTATTTTAGTTATGTTAAAATTAATGTTTATTAGATAATGTATATTTCTCTAAAACAACCTTGATTTAATTAATATTGCATCTTATAATATATTTAAATCATCAATTTATAGTGAGAGTTAAATTCTTCTCTAGGATGCATACCATATAGTCCGCTATAAGGGCACAGCGAATGTGCTTGAATGGAACGACGTCATCTTGCCCTTTCTAAAAAGGGCAAGATGTGATTCGATTATGCACTTTAATGGAATCAAGATCGACCGCCAACTCATCACAGCATTGGTAGAGAGATGACGAAAGGAGACACACTGCTTCAATTTTCGTGAAGGCGAGTGCACCATCACACTTAAGGACATCGCCATCCTAACCGATTTGCCCATCGATGGTGATGTTATTTGTGTGAACTCTACGCCACCACCTAAAGTTGTTGCCAATATGAGTGGTTGGCAGCATTTTATATGGACGGTCACCGGGTTGTGTCTGCCAGAAAAGGGAGATCACGATGCGGATGGTAATCCACCATTGTCCAAGGGCCAAGTATCCATCACGTGGTTGACAGCGGAGATCAGGCGTAAGCACAACCCTGAGTTCGGAGGCATTCCCCTCACGGAGGAAAGTTCGGAGCGTGATAAAGACATTTATGCACGTATCTACATCCTCGGCATGATCGAAGGAGTTTTCTTCCCCAAGAAATCCAACAATTTAATAAGCAATTCATGGTTGAAGATCATACTTGGGCGTTGGGATGATATGGGAAACCTGAGTTGGGCATCTGCTTGCCTAGACATCTCTACCGCTCCCTCTGTAATGCTAGTGCGAGAGCGGTGAAGGAGATTGATGGGGCCATGTTCATCGTCCAATTTTGGGCTTGGGAGCATTTGCCATGGATTGCGTCGAAGGTAGACCCCGACAAGGAATGGGGACCCGACCATCCCCTACGACATGAAGCTTATGGTTGTAGGTAAATATTTTCTATCCCACTCATAGTTCTCACCTTTTTTTACTAATTGGGTATTTTATAACGAACCAGCTATTATGTATTAACATGATGTACTTTTTGGATTGAATAGGTGGCTTGGTGGAAAAAACATGCGACAACCTAGGAGCGCATAAGTTGGAGGAGTATCGTAGGAGGTTGGATCGCATTTGGGAAGCAGAGGTGACCATCATACAACTGTAATAAGTTACCAACATAAAATCACAAAGGACAATGAAAAGTAATACAAAACAAACTTACGAATTAACGTTAATCGCAAAAACTATATAATTTAAAGGTGCACAACTGAAATTTGAAGAAGGAGGAGGAGGAGTGTGAAGATTTTGAGGAGTGAAGAGTTTGAGTTCTCTAAAACAACCTTTTATAGGCGAATTTTGCAGTACAAACCGCCGGGGGGGGGGGGGGGGGGGAAGGAGCCGTTTTAGGTCTTCCATGCAGCCCCACCCCCGCATGCCGACATGTTGGATGTCGGGTGACCAGGCACAAACCGCGCCTTGGGGCAGCGGTTTACTTTGCACAAACCACCATTGGGGGCGCGGTTTATGTCTGCACATGATAAACCGCCGCCTAGTGGTGCGGTTTACCAAGCCGACATTTAAACTCTTCCTCACGAAGCGTTTTGTGGTAGGGTTAATATATAAACCGCGCCTTCAAGGAGCGGTTTTACCCGAAATTAAAAACCGCCTGTTGACCAGGCGTTTATGATGTAAACCGCTGCCTAGTGGCGCGGTTTATATATTGACCGCCCATTAGAGGTCCGGTTTTTAATAAACGGTGGTATTTTTGGAAATTGTTGGGAATGGGTGGTATTTTTGTAATTTTTTTTAAATAGTGGTAGTTTTGGATTTTTTTTCATAAAACAGAATATCAACTCAACTATCTCAATAATCTCAGCTAAAAGCTGAAATATAACAATAATTCATTTTGAGTAATATTTTCTGTCACATAATATTAAAAAGGGTTATAGGTATAATATGCCCCTCTACTATGACGTTTTATCAAACATGCCCCTCTACTATTTTTTACATCAAATATGCCCCTGTACTTTGAAAAAATTATCAATCATGCCCTTCTGTTAAAATTTCCATTGAAAAAATTGCCAATCATGGTTGAATTGAGATTTAGACGACCCGACATCGGCAAATGGGAGGGAAAATGTCAGTTTTGTCCCCTGTTTTATTTCACTGGGTCTTTTCAAAGTGAAATTATTTGAATGATTTGATTATACAAAAGAACCACAAAAATTCTAAAGTGAATTTATTAGGGTTATTTTAGTGGGTTCGACCTTGGTTAACGGTTTTTTGATGAAAATTTTAACAAAAGAGCATGTTTGATCATTTTTACAAAGTACAGGGGCATGTTTGATGTAAAAAATAGTAGAGGGGCATGCTTGATAAACGTCATAGTAGAGGGGCATATTATACCTATAACCCTATTAAAAAACAATCCATGTATTATAAACAATCAACAGTATAATTTATAGCTGAAAAGTAAAACTGCAACCCCCATTCAAATTTTCCTGCCCATAGAGTGATTTTAGGAAGCTGATGTGGCAGGGTGTTAAGCGGGAAAAAAATAAAACTCCCCGCCTAGAACTAAGAAACCGTCCCTCCCCACCTTTTCTCCTGTTTCCCACGTTATCATTTAATTTTCATTTAGTTTTCGTTTGACTGAAATTAAGCCCACCTTTGGTTATTAAGAGAGAGAAGAAACTCACGGAAAGGGAAGCGCAATTGCAACCACATTACAGAGAGAGAGGGGGAAAGGTGAAAGGGAGGAGAAGGAAGGAGGTTGCTTACCCTTTTACAGATACGATCTGCGGAAGGAATGGAAGAAGCGATTAGGCAAGCACAGAGGAGCTTCCCGTTGGCGGTAAAGTAGAAAGCGTCGGGGTTTCCATGGCCGGGGATCAAGGAGAGCTTTAGGGAGCGGAGGGTTTGGGGCTGCGATGGATCGAATGTTAGGGTTTGGAGGCGGCGGGAATTTGGGGTTCTGAGGAGAACCTGGATCGATTTGGGGTGCATATTTGCGGGTAAACTTTCTAGGGTTTGGGAAGACAAAATTGAATCGTGTAATTGAGGAGAGAAATCGGAAGAGCACAGTGTCCCCCGCCGCCACGAACCCTGCTTCTATGAGTTGAAGGCCACGTTTGCCGCAAGCCAACTCATTATATAAGGTAATCCATTGCCAATTATCAAAGCTCAAATTCCAGAGGAGGTTAGGTTCATTCTTTCCTTTTGGATTTCAGAGAGTGTATAGAATAATCACTTCATTCGACTTAGTTTCTCACTGAGGTAAATTCCATGTTTCAAATTTATACATGTCTTTGTGCCTTTACTTATCATGCGTGATTTACTGAGATTTTTTTTTTTATAGTTCTCAGTTTGTCGCTCTGCCAGCTTTCCTCCCGGTTTACTTGCTTCTGCATGGGGGGGGGGATCTTATTGAGGTTGAATCCACTAGCTCAAGAAAATGTGTTTTGATTGGGGGTCCCGTTAAAAGGAAAGTGAACTTAGATCCATTGACCGGCTGTTCAAAGGTGAGAACCTGTTCCTGCCGTTTACTTTTGATTCTTTGCTTTTCACGTTGTTCCGATCAAAACTCTGATTTTTTTGCTGCCAATATTGAAGACTTTAGGAGGAAATTGGAACTGATTCTAAAGTTTCAACGATAATTTGGGTTCCCAAATGCCTCCCAGGCGCTCCGACATGTAGCGTCATCCTCCGACCTCATGAACCAGTGGAACTTCGAATCGCATCTGAGTTCTTCAACGAGTGGCTCCCTTTTCTTTCCTAAGGTTTCCTTTTTGATGATGCTTGGATCAAAGTGAACTAGGGAGGAGAGATCTGCGAGGTGGATTGCCAAAATGGGTATGCTAAAATGGGTATGCTAAGGATATTTGATATTTATGGATTGCCAAAATGAGCATGGTAAAGTTTAGAACTGTGTCATATTTAATTTTTGCTTCTAATTGGACTTCAGCGAGGCTGGGACACTAGCGAGACGGAGGAGGATCTACCGATTTTGACACAAATCCAATAGAACCAGGTCTGTATAGCCTCTAATTGCTTTACCTAAATTCCAATTTCAGCTCTGTTTTTTCAAGCTCTTATATTGATATGATTCTTGGGTTTTAATCAAAGAATGAGAGGATGAGATTGGAGTTACAAGAACAGAGGAACCAACAGTTAGTGGCATTGCCAAAAGGAACAGCAGCTAGGGCGTCGGTGATGATGAGATGAAAGGAAGGAGAGAGGGTTCAAGTGAGTCGAATTAGAGCATTGTCTAAGGAATGTAGAGATGGAGAGCAACACGTGAGGATGGTGGCCACGGAGATATAAGCGGCAACAGTTTATCAACGACTCTCCTATTTTTTCTTCTATTCGATTAACCATGGGCGCAAAGAGATACATCGCAGTCAGTTATATTCCTTCAGTATCTCAGGCTGGTTGACCCATCAACTAAATCGAATTACAGGTGCAGAGAGATCCTCTTTTGGTAGGTTATTCTTCGCTTATCAAATTATTTTGCTGCCATGTTTCTTATTGAGCAACAAAAATAAGGTTTCTTATGTGCATATTTGAAGTTGTTGTGGGATTTGCATGCTATTGGTGACCAAGGAGCAGAGGAAGTTGGTGCACTTGAGCGGCAAGTAAGAAATGAGGTACTAGATACATCCCTTGATCCGCTTGAGTCAGGTAATTTTTCGACCCTCGAATATGTCATGGCGGTACTATTCGTTTCTTATTTCATTGTGTCTTTGTCGACTTCCTCTGTGGGATAGCACATTAGAACACTTTTTAAATGATGATGGAGTACTCATGGAACAAGTTTGCATTCTCCTTCAAGTTATGTTGGGGATTCATATAGACTTGCATTATCGACTCCATTTATTCTTTCCCATTCAACTACTTTGGGGTTTTTAGTTGGTTTACAACCCACCTTCATCTGTGATAGTATTGTAAATAACTAAATAAATGGTTATTTTTATTGTCTATATATACTACTCAGAATTATGAATTGGGTTGGCTTCCTTTTAGATTTGTTGTCTACATAACTCTTTACCAATCCTCTGATTCTAATGTTCTATCTCAACTTCAAATTTTGTGACGCTATTGTCCTCTCCTAACAAGAGTAGTCATATAGGTTAGCCTCTAGGCACTACAAACCCAAAAAAATCCAATGCAACAAAGTGAATAGGTTCCCTTTCCGGCGAATAGAAGGTATGCAATACCTTTGGTGTTTGTTTTAACAAGTTAATTGGGTTTGGTGTTCCTTGCCATGTTTAATGATACAAGTTGATATATGGATGATTGATAAGGATGGTTTGTTTAGCCGAGCAAGAATTCAGTGACTTTTGAGTTTTTTTTTCTTTCATGGGTGTTTAATTGAGTTCATTAGCTTTGGCTTCTTTTGTGAATGACGTGGATGTGAGATGTTATGTTGCCTCCTTGCAAAAATTCAAATAAGATGACTATAAAGGATCACTTCAGAAGCCTGCTATCTTGCCCATTAATTTTCCCCGGCTCTTTACAGGTGATGGATTGTTTTGTTGGAGTTTGCTTCTTTGCTTGGTTGGATACTGTTAGTGATTTTTGGATTAGTTCTGATAGCTTTAGCTTTTTGGTTTGTCCATGGTGAGTTATATGATGGTTTGTGGGGTTGTTGAAGGGTGCAAAGTGTGATGTTTAGATGATATAGTGTTCTATTGTTTGGAGGAATCACGACTGATAATGATTAGAGTTTGGTTAATTACTAGAAGAATTGGATATGAATCATGAATACTCTAATTGGAGATTGATTCTATGTATCTAGATTTTATAGGTATATTATGGTACATTGATTTAGTTGGTCCCCTTGGAGAACTATGTGGCTCCCCATGGTCACCTTACAAACTTCATTCTTCTCATTGTCTATAAGACTAGGCTTGGTAGGGCTTGGAGATGCGGCTTGCCTCTATAGGAACTGTTGTTATGAGAATTAACTTTGGTTTATGTTGATTGCTGACTACATATATTGACAACGTCTGAAGTAATTGCGATGGCTTGCGCAATTGAAAGCTCAACAATGAAGTAGTTTCAGCTCATGCCTTCAATGAACACTGAACGCTCTGCAACCACAAAGAGGTATTGGATTAAAACATACAGTGAGCTTTGTTCAATTAACGGACTCATTCTCTGAGCTTCTCTCCGGCTTTGATGGTGTGTGATTTCATTGTAAGTTTCACATGTCAAAGTGTATGTAAGTGCAGCAGTATCCTTTTAATGGTGCAGGTCAAAGTGGTTCCTTGGAGGTTGGAAGGAGAGGGATTGGTAGGAAGAAAGGTTCGAGTGATGATGCTGGTATTCTATAGGATTGCAGGCTGTTGATAAGTGCACCAGTATCCTTTTCATGGCACAAGAGAACCATTGAATAACCTGCTGAAGTAAAGAAGACAACGAAGCATATTGAAAGACATATTAGTTGAAATGAGTGTAACCTTCCACTATATATCATTTTCGAACTCTGTGTGAATAATGAGTATCGAGTAAAGATAGTGGCACGAGTTCGATGGCTTATGTATTTACGGTATCTTGAGAACACTCAATCACTTGAAACTGGAGAAAGAGAGGCTATGTGTGAATAATGAGTATCGAGTAAAGATAGTGGCACGAGTTCGATGGCGTATGTATTTACGGTATCTTGAACACTCAATCACTTGAAACTGGAGAAAGAGCCGCTACCGGTGGCTTCCGTTTGCTAAGAGTTTCATTCGCTAATGTGATGCTGAGACCTTGACCTCTATTTGATGAGGTGATTACAGTTTGCCTTTTTATGCTCCTAAAATTGTTCTATTTTGTTTTGGTTGTTTGCTCTAATTTGAGGTCTCATCCATGGTATTTGGGTTGGTGATTTGCGTTTTCATTGTAATTCGGTGGATTACAGGATTTATTTCCTAATGTTGCTTTGTTATGATGTTGCGGTTTGATAGAATAAAATGAGTTTATGGTAAGGTCGTGCTTTAATCAAAATTTTGTTTGATTTTAATAATCACTTTGGTCAGTCAGCTTTTTATTTTAGTTTTTTCCTACTACTTCAAGCTTTATATGGATATTTTCAGTAAGAACGCAACATACGAAAAAGTCAGATGGTGTGCTTATGACAAACACCACTTGCTAGAAACATAAAAACTCCCTGATTCTAGGTGGACACTAATTCTGCTTGACAACTGGAAGAGTTTCGAGTTGAAGGAAGAAATTGTACAAGGGATGGTTGTTTCGGCTAGATCATCACTCAGATGAGGTGAGACGATTATGTTTACTTAATTACACCAACTGAGTTGAATCACTTAATTCCATGAGTAATAAAACATAATTATGAAACAAACCAAATTTAGCCCCATAAAGTAATTTAATGTTGGATAGATTGTGAGGGGTTTTGCGAATTGTTCCTCTGATTTTGGTATGTTTTCAGGAGATTTGTGGCTTGATACAACAACATGCCACTTTCAAAAATTCATACATGAAGTCGCTGGGTTTTCTTGCAAATGCATAACCCGTTCTTTCGATTTTTTCAGGCCACAAATACCGGTATTTGTAGACCTAATTATTGGGTTGGGTTTGCCTCCTCATATAAGCTGCCTTAATATTACTAGGCCAATGTGATTTTAGCTCCTACGAATGTAACCTTGGATGTGAAGAATATAATACGCCTGTTTCATTCTTTTCCTGGGTATACCTCACTTTGGCAAACATATGTCTCCAACCATCATTATTATACTCATTAAAATTCACCGAATTCATCAACACTTACTTCCGTCCAACGGGTCGGGCTATAGCCGAATAATCGTTAAACTAATCTACATTACTTAAAAATTACTCTCAACTCTTTAATAATGTATTGAATAATTTATTAAAAATGTCCAAAATCATTTGAAAATATAATAAATTTGATTATTATGAAGTAGATAAATAAGATGAATTCATCCGACCTACGGGTCGGGTAAAAGCTAGTCTACACAATAAATAAAAGCCAAATGAGAAAACTTGAAGCCCCATTTCAAATTTCCTGCATCCAGAGTGAAAGTAGGAAGGACATTTTGGTCTTCACAATTACTTTTTTTTATTCATTAAAAAGACACTTACTAGGATTCGAACCATGACCATTTTAAAGAAAAACAAAGATCATAACCAATCACACTAAGTACATTTGTTGTATCTTTTTAAATTAAAAACATATAATTGCAGAGAGGAAAAAATCTTCCCCCATTTAAAATTCTCTGCTCCAGGAGCGTTTGTAGGAAGAGTAGAATAGGGAGTGTCAATTTTTTTCTTTTTCCTCTGTGGAACGGGCCAACTTACCGTACACATGCGGATTTAAACGGGTCCAGGAGTGTCAATTTTTTTCTTTAAGTCCTTTTATTTCTCCATGGTGGTAAAATATATATATATATATATATATGAAAAGGCAAAATCAATACTCCTTTTTATTGCTAAAAAGAAAAAAATTAACAATAAACTAATGCATGGATTCTAATGGGCTAACCACTAATCATAAAATAAAAGAGTTGAACGGGTCTGACCTACATGGGATTTGCCCATCAAGTAAAACAAATGAACATCATGGGTTTGCCATTCTAAAACAAGCTATTTTCTCTAGCATAATATATACTATGCTATTATTTTATATCTTAGTGGCTAAAATATAATGTATTTTAAAGTTATTCAATGGTTCAACTTCGACCAACTCAATTAGTCCAATTTTTATCATTTCAAATATATATTATGTAATTATTTGATATCATAATGATTAAATTATAGTGTATATTATAGGGAATCGTTTGGTATTTGTTAGTAAAAAACTAAACAGAAAGATCTATTTGGTTATTTTTAATATTAAAACGATCCTAAACATTTTCAGTTTCCTTTCGAAATTCTATAGTTTTATTCCCGAATCAGTGATGTGCAAATGGTGAATTGCAGTCATCTCTTTTCTTTCATTATTTTTTATTTTCAAATATAAAGTTTAAAAGTAAAGAATAATTAGAGTTTGGCATGGGTTGGTCAAACAAGCTGAATTTCAAGTTTTGGCCCATTTTGATCAAGTCTAATTTATAATCACATGGTTCTCTGATACCCTATAAAAATCTCAATCCAAACCAGTTTGGCAGGTGAGTCCGTGTTTACCACCATTTTCTAGGGATACAGGAACGGTGGTTCCTATTCATTCTTGATTTCTTTAGATTTTATCATGGCTTGGCAAAAAACCAGAAAACACAATGATGAGAAGATGAAAATTTATAAAGCAAATTAATCGGCCAACGGGCCGAGTAAAAGCTAGCAACGATTGTGAGATGCTCATTTCCCGAAAATCGGCTGGATATGCGATTTTTTATTCGATTTTCTGGAATTCGGTTTCTATAAAACTTACTCCACCTCATCATATTACCAGAAACAATATTGTTTCACAAGGTAACATGTACTTGATTTTGGTTCATAAGGCTGATTTTTGATTCGTTGCATCATTCATGTCTCTTTTCTACTAAAATTCACTATTTTTATCACGTGTTTCCCAAAAAAAAAAAAACTATACAACAATAAGCTATACACCCCATTACATTATCAAATTTCATACCTCATCTTCGTTCGGCCAAATGGTCGGGGCCACGCTAGTATTAAGTATAGTATCAATATAAAAAAATCGCAATTTACAAACGATCTATGAAGGGAGCCTACGGGACAGAAAGCCCAATAAGTAGAAAAGATTTGTCCTTCAGTAGGCCTAATTATGAAAGCCCACTCTGGTGGCCCAAACAGAGGCATTCCAGCAACAGTTTGGACTTTGGACTTGGGGGCACAAAACGACATATGAAGTCGTCGGATTAGCGTTCTACTTGCTGCCTAGGGTTTACATTGCATCACCGTCCCGTATATAAAGCTCGGGAAACTCCGGTTGAATGGTTTTAGGGGGCAGAAGAATCCGTTTCAGAAGGAAGGAAGAAGACAGGCTTAGCTTGGCGGAACAAAATGGTAAACCCTAATTTCATCTTCTCTCCAAACCGCAATTTGTGTGTTCAACGTGAGATTACAATTGGGGGTTACGAATACTTTGCTTTACTTGTGCTAGAGCATTGTCATAGCTTTGATTTTCTTCGCCTTTGTGTTTATGTGTTCTTCCTTCCTCACGTCCTCCAGATTTAGAACCCGAGTAGCCTACTGTGGTAGTTCCTTGGAAACCCAGAAAGTCAGTATTTTTATCTTGTTTTCATTTTGGGTCGAAGGAAATTCTTGGCTACTATAGTCTGGTGTCCACCTTGATGCGTAGTTGATACAGGAACGATACACAAGAATGATGGTTGGTGTCCATTGGATCCCAAGCCATGTGCCTGAAACTAATAGCCTCTGTTATATTTGGCAGCTAAGTTTTGTGTATGATTAGCTGTTTTAAGTTCTGCAGCTGCTTTTGATAAATGGTAGGTAGCATTAGGCAACTTGATGCTGTTTAATAGATCAACAGAATTAGGTAGCAAATGGTTCCTTGTCTATCTGGATACTGTTGTGCGTAGGTTATGGAGTATTTCGGGCACATTTTCTTTTGGTGGGATGTGTTCTAGTGATTAGTGAACATTGTTTGACAGCGTTTACTGGTTGCTTGTTGTGATGAACAGCCAAAGCAGATTCATGAGATCAAGGACTTCCTTCTCACGGCCAGAAGGAAGGATGCACGCTCTGTCAAGATCAAAAGGAGCAAAGATGTAGTTAAGTTCAAGGTCCGGTGCTCTAAGTACCTCTACACCCTCTGTGTCTTTGACAACGAGAAGGCTGATAAGCTCAAGCAATCTCTTCCCCCGGGTATGGACTCTTCCTTTGGTTATTCTAGTCTCGATAGTTCTTTATATTTTCTCTGCTTTACATACATCTGCGCTCAGTTTTAGTGACCCAATAGCACTGTTCTGTCATTGGTAACTCATGTTTTCCCTAGAAAACCAAAATTCAAGTGGTTATGTGGTACTTGCCACCTGCTGCATGTGCTGTGTGTGATTTATCTAATCCATATCTGTTACTGTGTTGCAGGTTTGAGCGTGCAAGACCTTTGAAGAGATGAGCTTAAAGACAGTTTTTAGAGAGGTTTTATCAACTGTTTGTTGCTCCATGAAATGACATTGTGATTCATGGTTTTTGTTTGTTAACTCTTTGGAGATTGGGCTTGAAATTGCAGAACTATGTAGCCAGTATGTTGCATGACTCGGTACAAGTTACACCAATTGCAGTAGTGCATTGAGTTGTTACAGTGATCTATTGCTCCTTTTTAGTTTCTACGAAATTAATGTTGATTGTGGAACAGTGATTATATTGAAAGCCTTTGTTAATCTGGAGGAAAATAGGGCTGTCAAGGTGTCTTACTGATCACTGCAGTAGCAGCCGCTAAAGAATGTTGGTCTGTGGCTGTTAACAGCCAGCGATTGACTTATGGCGAATGCAGCATATACCTTTAACAGGTTTATATCAGTAGATAGGAGGAAAATGAAACACGGATTGGAGTTTGTTTTTGCTGCAAAAATGCCACGCTAACTAATCAAGTAGTTCGGCCATGGAAGGACTTTTTTTTTTGGTAGAATTGAAGTCAGGTTCGGTGTGAACCAGTCTAGTTATCGATTTGGTTCGGTGTGGTCCGGTATGGACCAACTCGTTGCATACCCCTAGTCGCTAGATAAAACTGATAGCCGGGCTCCTTAAAGTTCCTACCAACCGAGCAAAATGCAAATAGCCGATCTTCCAAACAGTCATTGAACAGCAATCGACCCATTCTACAAACCGGTAAAGCCCATTTCAACCCAACCCCCAAACCCAACAAACGTCAACTGTTTCACGTTTTTCCTTTTCTTCCAACGTAACATAACAGCGTTTCACTTCACTTGCTGCGTTTCTTTTCTTTTGTGCTTTGCCAGTTGCAGTTCTATCCAAAACTGCAGCAGGAAGAAGGGGACTCTCATCTCATGTGCACCATATCCCCATCCATGGAGGCCCTGGTTCGCTCTTCCTTCACTTCGTTTGGTTCAGCCCTCAAACCCTCTCCCCCTCGCTATAAACCACCAACATTTCTGGCGCAAAGATCATACCTTTCTTCCTCAAATCCCTCCATTTTGAACGCTTTATCAGCGCCGTCTCGCTTCCTTCAATCCGGTATGGTGGTGGCAGCTTTCAGCACTCGCATCTTTCTCTTGCCGCCTCCGACTGTTCTGCAGATTTCCCCTTGTTCGTCTCTAATTTTCGTGGGAATGGAATGAATTGCAGTTATCCAAGCTGCACCAGAGGGTCCAACAGTGGAAGTTGGCACAGAGACGAGAGAATGGGCAATTCAAGGTATATTTGCTTTGCCCTTCGAGGAGAAGGTTTCTCTGCTCACAAGTCACAAGTCCTTCCTTTTCTGATGATGTAAGAAAGCTCTGCTCTCAGTTTTAACAACCACTTGATAGTTGATGATGCACGTCGGTGTTGGTATTTTTCATGTAGACTTTTACAGCTTAAGAAAAGAAGTGGAAGCTGCCTCCGAGCGGGCTGAAGACATTAGAGCCTCTGCTGGGCTGCAGCAGTTGGAAAAAGAGCTCGCTGATTTGGAGTCAAAAGCAACCGATAGCTCCTTTTGGGATGATCGAGCGGAAGCTCAGAAAACCCTTTTGGCTTTAACTGATGTCAAGGATAATATCAAGTCGCTCACTGACTTTAAAACCATGGTCTAAACCTCACTGCACTGCCTTTTCTGTTTGACTGAATTCTCAATATAGCATGATTTCTCAAATTAGTGCAATATTATCTCCTTACAATCCTTTGGCCTGGATACAGGTTGAAGATGCAGAAACTATAATTAAGCTGACAGAAGAGATGGACTCAATAGATTCTTCACTCCTTGAAGAAGCTACCTCTATCGTTAAAGAGTTAAATAAGGCATTGGATAGGTATGAGGTGACTCAACTGCTTTCTGGTCCGTATGATAAAGAAGGTGCTGTTATATCTATCACAGCTGGTGCTGGAGGCACTGATGCGCAGGTAAAGACTTCTCCCTTCTACAGTTGGTGTGTGATGGAATAAATTTTCTGGACTTCAGAGAGGCCAAAACCATCATCTGTCATCGTTCATCTTCGGGTTAACCGTTTTCAATACCCTGCTTATTATTTTGTCCTGCCGATAGCTTGGGTTTTGAAGCATTAGCTAGTAGTCTTAACTCAGATTCTGTAGCCTCAAGTAAGAAATTCGTAGTGAAAGGCTTGATAACTCTGCTTGATAGGACCTAAGAAATTGCAAAATCTTGATGGAAGTTTGATTCTATTTTGCTAGTAAGCACTGAATTTCCTTTCCCATTTTCTTCTGCAAAAATGTTTCATGATGTCCAGTGCAGGACTGGGCTGACATGCTTCTTAGGATGTATGTAAGATGGGGAGAAATTCAAGGATACAAAACAAAGGTGGTTGAAAAATCACCTGGAGAGGAAGCTGGCATTAAATCTGCCACGGTTGAAGTTGAAGGCCGTTATGCTTATGGTTACCTCTCTGGGGAGAAAGGAACACACAGGATAGTGCGACAGTCTCCTTTCAACTCTAAAGGTCTTCGCCAGGTAACTAAACTTCTAGATTCCCTTCTTGTTTGCCTCACATAGGATATTGTAGAGTACTAGAGTTGACTTCGGCTGTCTGTCTTAAGTAGATTGTCTTCCAAAAATATTAGATCTTAAGCATATGTTATGGAGGAAACAGACATCAAAGTTGCATATGTAGATCACAAACGCCATGACCACTTCCTGCATTAAACTGATTTTTCAGTATGCACATTGTGAGAACAAAGACCACTAGAATCAAAATGCTGCAACAACAGTATGCTCTGTGTTGGTGGAATCAAGTTTTTATGGTCTTCCCTAATTCGTTTCCTTTGTGCATATATTGTCATGTCTCGTTCGTGTTCCTTAATTCCTGACTGTAATCTTTGAAAATCAGTTTCCATTATGTCAATGGACTATTATGGAAATCAATATAATCGTCGTGCATTGCTTATACAACCAAGATTTATTATGAAACTTTGAAGTTAAAAAACCCAGAGAAGGAAATGATTTGAAGATGTACTCCCAGCAGTTGAACCCGGAAAAAGCTAGACAACACTCAATAGGCTGCCTGTCTCTTTTCTTCCTTTTTTGGTAGAAGCTGCCTGTCATTTTGAACAAAGGTCGCGTTGTAACTTGTAAGGCCAAGCAAGTAATGTAAAGTGATTGTGTAATGCACAGACAAGCTTTGCAGGCGTGGAAGTGATGCCTCTTCTTCCTGAGGAATCACTCGATGTTGAAATACCTGAAGAGGACCTGGAAATAAGCTTTACCAGAGCCGGTGGAAAAGGTGGGCAGAATGTAAATAAAGTTGAAACTGCTGTCAGGATTACCCATATCCCCACTGGTGTCTCTGTTAAATGCACAGGTGCGTTCTTTTAAACTTCACTTTGGCCTTCTTTTTTTTGCACTTGAACCAGAAGGTATTATTTTAGCAATAAAGTAGTAGGTATTCTATGGACCAATCTATGTTAGATTCCCCTAAACGCTAATCTGCCTGCTTTTTACAGCTCTAATTGATTAGGCATTGTTTCTTTGGTCTGCAGAGGAGAGATCCCAGCTAACAAACAAGATCAAAGCGCTTAGTCGGTTGAAAGCGAAACTGCTAGTGATTGCAGAGGAGCAAAGAGCCTCTGAGATCAAGCAAATAAGGGGAGATGCTGTGAAGGCCGAGTGGGGACAGCAGATAAGAAACTATGTCTTCCATCCCTATAAGCTTGTCAAAGACGTGCGCACAGCGTTTGAGACCTCAGATATCACTTCTGTGATGGATGGTGAATTGGACTCCTTCATCAAAGCATACCTCAAGCACAAATATGCTCTATTGATGTCTAGCTAATGGGCAGATTCTTCTCGTACATGTAGTCGTAGAACAATAATCAATCATCGGCAACAAGACTGGCATCTGTACTATATATGCTTTTCACTTTTCATTTTATTGCTAGGGTTGTCATGGTTGGCCATATGTATGAATGAGCTGCTGATGACACATTCCAGAATCACTTACTGTAATGAAGGCTATCGTAGCTGTACTTGCATGAGTCTTCCAAGCCGAGGAAACTTCACATTTTTGCATCAAGCTCTTCATAGATTCAAACCAATCTCGTCTCCAACTCAAACCGTCGACATTTTCTTTCATATGGTGTCAGGTTTATATTTTCATGATAGAACTATGGTATTGAATTAGTCCTTCCCTTCTTTCATAGCTTAACTACTATGGTTGCATCATCACCTTCTTCTCATAAATATAGTCCCCAGTTACAAACCAGAAAGTTGCTGCAGTAGCTGGTACAGGACAGAACAACGAAATGGAAGGTGTAACAGTGAAAACGAAAAGACAAGAATGGATAGAGGAGGGTAGACTTCTTTAAAGAGTAGTAGGGAGGAGTGAAGAGAGGAGACTTTATTCTCCTAATTTTCGAGTGAAGTAGAGAGAGTGAGAGAGTAGACCCACCACCAGTAGAGGTGGCAATTGGATTGGATTTATGGATTGGCGGATTGGAATGGTAGATCTATGGAACAAGTAAATTGGATCAAGTGGATTCATGGATTGGTGGATTAATCCATGGATTCAAATAACATCCAAGTGTTGGACCAAAATGTAAACTTTGAAAAGTTAAGCTACTAAAATGTCATAATAAAGAATTTTGGGAACCGAAATGTAAATTTTCAATGGAACTTTTTGTATGAAAAATACATTTTAGGCACCAAAATATAAAATATAAAAAGGGTAAATGACACATTTGGTCACTGAGATTACTAAATTGTGTCATGTATAGTCACTAGAAAAAATTAATATCAATTTTGGTCACTCGAATTACCGAAACTGGTCAAATTTAGTCACTCTCCCGTCAGTTTCCGTCCAACTCCATTAATGTAGTTCGACGGAAACTTTTGGGAGAGTGACTAAATGTGACATGTTTCAGTAATCTGAGTGACTAAATGTGACATTTTTCAATAATTCGAGTGACCGGAGTTGGACAGAGGCTACAGAAGAGTGACCAAATGTGACATGTGTCAGTAATTCAAGTGACCAAAATTGATATTAAATTTTTCTAGTGACCAAATATGACACGATTTAGTAATCTTAGTGACCAAATATGTCATTTACCCAATATAAAAATATAGGTACTAAATTGTAATTCCATTTGGATCCATAAATCCAATTAATTTTGGATAAAATGAATTGGATTTGTTGGATATTTAAGTGGACTGATTGGTGGATTGGATTGAGAATTGTCACTTCTATCCACGAGAGTAAACAAGAGTAGAGAAGATCAATCAAGTCATACAGAGAAGTGGCAATGAAAATTTTAGTTAAAACCGTACAATTTCATCAATATATGATAAATATGTATTAAATATGTAGCAAAAATATGATAATTCTTAATAAAATACAAATGCATGTGTATAATCAGATATTTGTATTGGATGGTTAAAAACCCATGTCCATTCATAGGCTAATTAGTGTATTATCATTTGATGGATTGAACCAATTGATGTATTAGGTAAATATCTTGTTTGGAGGTTAAGATTGTGTTTTGTTCCAAAGGTAAAAAAGTTAGTATTGAGTGATTGTGAAGAATCTCAACAAAAAGTAGAGATTGTAAATCCCTCAATATTGAGTGATTGTGGTAGGGCCTCCAAAAAGTAAATGCATGTATTCTAGTTCTATATAAACCAAAAAAACGACTTAATCTCACAAATACATGAATTAGATCAATACACCATTTGAAATCACAACTTCCAAATGACCCCTAAGTTCAGGTGACTAAGGGGGTCCTTTAATCATATGGTTAAGTGAATCTCAACCCTTACACCTCATTAAAATCTAATGATTCAAATTAATTCAATTGAATGAAGGACATGCTAGTAATTATACATTTCTTTATTTGAAAATTGAAATATAAAATATACTGCCGGTCCGTAATTCCGCATCCCTCCCTCGCATTGCCACCGCCGGATAGGGATTTGCCGGCGTTCCTTCCTGGCGCCGGTCCCTAGCGATGCAGAGCTCCTTCTGCTGGGAACTTTACCCTTCCCTGGCGATGGTGAATGGAAAAGGGAATGGGGAATTTGATGAGAGAGAGAGTTTTCGTCGACAAGAATTTCCCGACGCCGGCGAGAATTTTCGGCGGTGACGAGATTTTTCTGACGACAGCGGTAGTATTGTAATGTTTTTCGTTCTATTTTGTAATATTTGTAAGTCTGGTTTGTAATGTTTACAGACAATTCGGTTTGTATTGTTTGTTATTTTTGTCTATTATATTTGTAATTTTTATATATCTATTTTGTACTGTTAGTATGCTACTATTTGTCTGTTTCTTTTGTAATGTTTGTAAGCTTTGTTATTTTTTTGCACCATGTTTATCATTTTTGTCAACCATGTTTGTAATGTTTTTTATGCCTAAAAAATAATCTGGTTGATTTTTGAGTGAAACTCCTCTATATAGAGATGAAGCCTCCAAAGTCAACCCGAGTGTTTTTCCAGTTTGTATGGATTGTCGGTCTAGTTTGTCATTTTTGTCCACCATGTTCGTAATATTTGTATGTCTAAAAACAACCGGGTTGACTTTGAGACGGAACCCTCTATATAGGGATGGAGCCTCCAAAGTCAAACCGATTGTTTTTTTCCTTTTTGTATGGTTTGTATTGTTTTTCGATCTAGTTTGTATTGTTTGTACAATACAGTTCATACGTTTATAATGTTTGTAAATCTGTTTGTATGTTTTGTCTTTGTAGTTTGTACTGTTTATATGGTTTACTGATTGTAAATCCGATTTGTATACTTCGTAATTTTCCATAATACCCAAACTACCCCTGTCATTAATTAAATAGCCCTTCCCACTTTTTAATTGTCAGATTGTTGTGTCCAGATCTAAGGGCTGAGAGGGGCTTAGTCAAGTGACTAAGCACCCCCTTAGTCACAGGATCCGGACTCGTCCATCCATCACCCGCGATATTCAAATTCTGAGTTTTATATACCCATTATAAATCGTTAACCTTTGAATCTTAACGTACACGATTAGATAAATTCGAAAAAAAATACGCGTTTATTTTTGGGGTAAATGACACATTTGGTCACTGGGATTATTAAATTGTGTCATGTTTAGTCACTAGAAAAAATTAATATCAATTTTGGTCACTCGAATTATCGAAAACTGGTCAAATTTAGTCACTCTTCTGTCAGTTTCCGTCCAACTCCATTAATGTAGTTGGACGGAAACTTTTGGGAGAGTGACTAAATGTGACATGTTTCAGTAATACGAGTGACTAAATGTGACATTTTTCAATAATTCGAGTGACCGGAGTTGGACAGAGGCTACAGAAGAGTGACCAAATGTGACCTGTGTCAGTAATTCGAGTGACCAAAATTGATATTAAATTTTTCTAGTGACTAAATATGACACGATTTAGTAATCTCAGTGACCAAATGTGTCATTTAACCTTTATTTTTCTGAATCGCTATTCCCGGCGGGGATGGTTGCAGACTGCAGTCACAGAGAGGCTGGCTGTCTAACTTTGTTCCGACAGTGCGGCGGCATCTCTGGAGAGCCGACATGGGAACGACGGACACGTTGTTGGAACCACGATGGTGATGGTGATGGTGTTGCGCGCCGCGGAGCTCGGATTTCCTATGATGTTGGGATTCTGCGTACACCAACATTTTATTTTCTCCTCTTCTTTCTGGAAAATTACCGAAGCATTCGAAACTTTCAAATTCTACAGTCCGGCTCCGAAAACTTGTTTGTGTCTTGCATTCAATTGAGCCCATTTGTACTTATTTTGAGCCCTTCTAGTGTGCTCTATAGCACCCATGCTATAAAAAACAAAAAAAAAAAGGTGACCTGTTGAGGAGGTAAACCCACTAAATGACTGGTCCCACATCATTAATGGCAATCTTGTAAATAATGAATCAATGTATACAAGTGTAGGTACAACTTAAAGTTGTACCATTAGTATAGGTACAAGTTTCAGCTGTACCATTGAAGAATTTGTTTCACAAAGTGTAGGTACAACTTAAAATTGTACCATTAGTATAGGTACAATTTTGAGTTGTACCATGAAGGGATTTATTAGAAAGTGTAGGTACAACTCAAAATTGTACCATATTATAGGTACAAGTTTGGGTTGTACCATTAAAGAATTTTGAGAAAGTGTAGGTACAACTTAAGGTTGTACCATTAGTATAGGTACAATTTTTAGTTGTACCATAAGGGATTTGTTAGAAAGTGTAGGTACAACTTAAATTTGTACCATGGTATAGGTACAATTTTGGGTTGTACCATAGAAGGATTTTTAGAAAGTGTAGGTACAACTTAAAGTTGTACCATGGTATAGGTACAAGTTTGGGTTGTACCATAGAAGGATTTTGAAAAAGTGTAGGTACAACTAAAAGTTGTACCATTAGTATAGGTACAATTTTGAGTTGTACCATAAAGAGATTTATTAGAAAGTGTATGTACAACTTAAAGTTGTACCATTAGTATAGGTACAATTTTGAGTTGTACCATAAAGGGATTTATTAGAATGTGTAGGTACAACTTAAAATTGTACCATATTATAGGTACAAGTTTGGGTTGTACCATAGAAGGATTTTGAAAAAGTGTAGGTACAACTTAAGGTTGTACCATTAGTATAGGTACAATTTTTAGTTGTACCATAAAGGGATTTGTTAGAAAGTGTAGGTACAACTTAAGGTTGTACCATTCGTATAGGTACAATTTTTAGTTGTACCTTAAAGGGATTTGTTAGAAAGTGTAGGTACAACATAAAGTTGTACCATAGTATAGGTACAAGTTTGGTTTGTACCATAGAAGGATTTTGAAAAAGTGTAGGTACAACTAAAAGTTGTACCATCAGTATAGGTACAATTTTGAGTTGTACCATAAAGAGATTTATTAGAAAGTGTAGGTACAACTTAAAGTTGTACCATTAGTATAGGTACAATTTTGAGTTGTACCATAAGAGATTTATTAGAAAGTGTAGGTACAACTTAAGATTGTACCATTAGTATAGGTACAAGTTTGGGTTGTACCATAGAAGGATTTTGAAAAAGTGTAGGTACAACTTAAAGTTGTACCATGGTATAGGTACAAGTTTGGGTTGTACCATAGAACGATTTTTTGAAAGTGTAGGTACAACTTAAAGTTGTACCATGGTATAGGTACAAGTTTGGGTTGTACCATAGAAGGATTTTGAGAAAGTGTAGGTACAACTAAAAGTTGTACCATTAGTATAGGTACAATTTTGAGTTGTACCATAGAGGGATTTGTTTGAAAGTGTAGGTACAATATTAAGTTGTACTATAGTGTATAGGTACAATTTTTAATTGTACCATAGAAGATTTTTAGGAAAGTGTAGGTACAACTTTAAATTTAGTGTAAAGGTACAACTCTAGAAAGTGTAGGTACATCTTCTAGGGCAAAAGCTAATGATCTATCTGGATCTTCTGTAGCTGTCCGTTCCTGTAGGGCAGCAGCAGGAAAATAATGGTGTGGAAGAAGGGTTTCATGGATGATACTATTTGGGAACAGAAGAATTCAGCTCGTGATGATGATGATGATGTACGTTCTAATTGAGGTTTCTGAATTTTATTTATTTCTCAATGTTATTGCTTCGACATATACAAGTATGTTTGTGATAATTAAGAAAAGGACCTTTTCCTGCTTATGTACTAATTTGTATTTACTTTGTATTTACTTTGTTTGCGGTACATAGATACAAAAGAATCAGAAGCAACTGATTGTTGCTTCTTCTATGGCACTGCCACACTGATACATTGAAAAAATTCAGCGCATGGAATCCCATGTCGTGACTTTACATGTCAAAATTCTAACTTCAGATATAACTCTCTGTGTACAATTGAGGACAATGGAAGCAAAGAATCAAGCAGCATCAGCTTTGGCCCACTTCCAGACGCTGACGACACCATTTGCGTCCCCTGTGAAAAACAAACCGTCAGGCCCACTTCGAATTGCTCTTACTTCCTTCTGTGAGTAAATCCTTCCACGCTCTTCGAGTGTTGGCAACTCGTATAACCCAACACTACAGTTGCTCCACGAACAGAACAAGACTGGTTTTCCTTCGGAATCATTCATCCCACCAAGAGCAACTGCAACACTTTCCTCTTCATGTGTGTACAAAAGGCTTATATCATCACTGTCATCTTCAGAGCAACCCCAGAACTTGACCTTCTTATCCAGTGAGCAAGACACCAGGGCCGTATTCCAGCAGATAACAGACGTCACAACACCATCGTGTTTGAATGCACTCCTCGGTGTTCAAATCCCACACCTTGATTGTCCCATCCATCGAACCAGAATACAATCTTCTATACAAATCACCATTTATGCTAGCTCTGAGGCAAGTAACTGCACTTCCATGGCCTTTTAGGGAAGTAGCAGGCTGCTGAAATTGGGGATCGGCCTGCTGATCAGCAAATCCTTTCCAAACAAAAATTGCACCATCTTCAGCTCCAGCATACAAGGCATCCAACCCAAACTCCAAGGCATTGACTTGACCATTTGAACTTGTGAGGTCATGATAAACCCCTAATTTAAAGTTCCATGCTTTGACACCATTGGGGTAACCAACAAACACCCAATCTCCATCGCTGATCAAACATCCGATCTTGTAGTCACTAACATTCGCAGTCCCGGCAAGCAAACCAGTATGGCAATCCCAAGCACGTACCACTCCACCACTGGTTGCTGAATATAGCTTGTCAGATCCTGCAGGGTACCCAATCCCAGAAATAGACTTCTTTTCACCGTCATGCTCTTCTTCAACTAGTCTTGCTAGCATTGAAAATCCATCTCCACGGCACCATGAGTGTAGGAATTGACAGCTCTCCCCTCTGCCACAGTTTCCAGACATCCAATCTTGACAACAACAGCCTCCTTCTTCCTTCGAAGCAGCAGATAACAGACGTCACAGCACCATCGTGTGCTTGAGTGTTTGAATGCACTCCTCGGTGTTCAAATCCCACACCTTGATTGTCCCATCCATCGAACCAGAATACAATCTTGATCCAGTTCTTCGAAGACAAACTCCCTTCCGTCGTCTAAGTTCCTAATCTTGTACATGAAATCCACCTCCGAAGCACCATCTTCAAACGACTCCCGAGCTTCAGCTGACTAGCAAGAAGTAGACCGCGACAAAGTGTCAGACCAGAGGTCGGGTTCATCAGAACCAGAAGTTCTCAACACTGCGCTGCTATCATCCATCACTCTATCAACTCCCAATTCGATCTTCTCGGGACTTTCCTTCCCAATTCCTTCACCGAACCCCGGTCGAAACTCGGATTCATCTATCCGAGGAACCTCCATCGCCGATCCTCTACGCTCTCCATATTCTTACCCCAAATCTCGAACTGAGAATTAGCGAAAACACCGTTGCCGTCGGAATCGGAAGCCCAATCGGAGATGGAAGAGACCTCTTCCCTAGTATCGAAGAATCCCTCCTCAGCACTGCAACTCTCCATCTATAGTGGGGAATTCCGACTCCCCCAAAGGAACCCTTAAGAATTCAGATCAAGTGATGTTGTTCCGCCTTTGACATGCCGCATGCGAAGTCGGGAGCTTTGAGAGTCGAGAAACGGAACCCCCAATCTCTTTCTTCTCACAGTGTCGCCGTCACCATCGCCCCTTGATGCAGGTTCGTTGTCGCCGTCGCCCTAATTCAGATGCAGATTCGCCGTCGGCGCCAATCAATCCCGTCACTATCGACGAAGAGACGCTCTGAAATCCCACCGCGGAAGAGAGGCTCTGAAACTCGACGAGGCTCTGGAACCGGTGCAACATGTTACCATTCCAACAGGTAAAAAAATAATAATTAAATAACTTTAATCCAATGGCTGATATTTTATAACAAGATCTAAGGGCTATAGACATAGTAAAGCACTCATACTATATAGCATACTAAAAAGCCTCCTTATTTTTATCATTTATTCATTAAAGATTCTCATTTCTATTTGTATTGGGTTAATAATAGCATGGTTGGTCACTGAGATTATAAAAAACGTTCAAGTTTGGTCACTCGAAATATTTAAATTCATTGGTGGTACTTCAGTTTACTGAAAACGTTCAGATTTGGTCACTCTCCGTCCAACTCCATTAACTTTTGCTTATGTGGCGGTCAACTCTAAAAGTTGACCGTTAAATGTGTGACGTGGCAAATTAAAATTAATAAAATTAAATTTTTAAAATTTCCATTTCATTTTCACCTCATTATCACTTTTATTTAAAATAAATAAAAACCCTTAATTTCTTCTAATCCCTAATGCCAATATCCCCACCAGCGCCGCGACTTCCATTGTTGAAAAGAAATCCGATTACTCTGTCCTCCGCGCCTCCGCCTCAAGCTCCCGTCTCTCAGCCTCCCATCTCCGATGATGGTCTTCTCGCTCGTCCTCCTCACCTACTTCATGGTCGTCTCCGGCATCGTCGAGCCGCCGGGAATCGGATCCACCCAGGACCCGGTCAGCGGCACCGTGCGGCCCATCGTCTTCATGTCCGGCCGAGTCAACGGGCAGTACATCATCGAAGGGTTGTCGTCAGCTGGTTTCATATTCGTCCTCGGTGGGATCGGGATCGTTCTCTTGGATCTTGCGCTGGACAAGAATCGGGCGAAGAGCGTCAAGGTTTCGTATGCCTCTGCTGGGGTTTCCTGATCCATTGTGTTCTCCTATGTTATGAGTATGCTCTTCATCCGCATTAAGATCCCACCTTATCTTAGGTGAATGTTGTCATAATGCAGTTTTCCTTTGCAATGATAGGGTGGTAGATTGAAAGTAGAGGGCTTTTCGTCGTTGTCTTCCATAACCAGATGAGCTGGTTGTTTGTGTTTATTGTGTGCAATTTGATCATTTTGGAATGCTAGAAATTAAGCAGAATGCTCTGCAATTCTAGGCTGGGAGTCCGCGACGAATCGTAGCTTGATCTGTAATCTTTTCTCCAACATTAAATAAAAGTGATAATGAGGTGGAAATGAGATGACAATTTTAAAAAATTTATTTTTATTATTTTTAAATTGCCACGTCACATATTTAACGGTCAACTTTTAGAGTTGATTGCCACATAAGCAAAAGTTAACGGCAAGGTTGTCAACCCGCGGGTTGACCCGGACCCGGTCGAGCTAGTGGGTCAAGGGTTAATGGGTCAACCGTTTTAGTCCGGTTTGGCCCGGAAATATAGAAAGAGTCATTATATTGCATTTATCCTCATAAATTATATCAAATCTTATCTAACATATGAGTTCTAACATATAATATTACACCAAAATAACATATTGTACTTAGATCCAAGATATAGTGAAAATTCACACACACTTATATAACATAAATATTCAAATGTTCAACTTAGTATTCCAAAAATTGAGTTAGGCGAAAAGAAAAATTGGAAAATAGGCGCATTTCGCAAACTAAAGAAAAAAATGACACAATTTGACTTCCAACCCGGTACCTAATAGCGGTCGACCCGGCGGGTGCGTGCGGCCCGTTTTTCTCACCGGGTCAGGGTTAAATTGGGTCGACCCGTGGGTCAACCCGCGGGTTGACAACCTTGGTTAACGGAGTTGGACGGAGAGTGACTAAACCTGAACAGTTTCAGTAAACTAAAGTACCACCAATGGATTTAAATATTTCGAGTGGCCAAACTTGAACGTTTTTTGTAATCTTAGTGACCAACCATGCAATTAACCTCATTTGTATTTATCTTAGAATTTATTTAAAACTAGGCAAAATAAACTTCTGTAGCCACAACTTTCTTATTTGTGACAGATATAGCCACAACTTTCAATATACACAAAATAGTCACTTCCGTCCATCCCTCTAACGGTGTCACTTAACAGTACGACTTGACTAATGAAAGTGCTGAGTTGGAGTTCCACGTGGATTAAGAAGAAGAAAAAAATACTTCCATAGCCATAACTTTCACGTTTGTGACAGTTATAGCCACCACTTTTGATATACACAAAATAACCACTTTCGTCAATCCCTTTAACGGTGCCACTTAACAATATGACTAGAGAAGGACGCCTTATTTTCCAAATTGGCGATTCAGATCCCCAATCGCTAGATTGAAGAAGAAGAATGCCTTGAAGGCTTGGCGGGGTCACAGAAAAACAATGTGAAAGAGAGTAAGAAGGCTGATGGGAAGAAGCTGACGACGACCGAGAAGAAGAAGGCATTGGCGGCGACAGTGAAAGAGGAGATAGTGTCTCCAGTGGGGACAGAGAACGATGGGTCGGGAAGGAAGGAACGATAGTGTCTCTAGTGGCGACAGAGAACGGTGGGCGATTCAGATCCCTCCAATTCCTCGTTATTGTTGCGGGAACAGTTGTTCTTGTTTCCGATGAAGCTCGATTTGTCGCTGTCAATTGTCCTGATTCGTTGCATTCCCTCTCAAACAGAGACCAGAGAAGAAATCAAGGACAAGGTCGCGACTGTTTCGTATATTTTAAAAGTTTGTAAATGAAATGACTAGATTTGTTAAAAAATCATAAATTTTTTTGGCTATTTCTTGCATTTCAAAAGTTGTGGCTATAATTGTCACAAACATGAAAGTTGTGGCTATAGAAGTGTATTTTGCCAAAAAAAATTAAAGTAAATTATGATGTGTCAAACAACTATCAAAATTCTGGTTATTTCGTGTATTTCAAAAGTTGTAGCTATATCTGTCACAAACTTTGTGAAAGTTGTGGATATGGAAGTGTATTTTGCATTAAAATTATTCAATAATTTTTTGGCAAAATACACTTGTATAGCAAAAACTTTCACGCTTTTGCCAATAATAGCCAATTTTGGCGAAATACCACTTATAGCCACTTCCGTCCAATTCTTTAACGGTGTCAGTTAATAAGCTGACTGGACAAACGGAAAAGAGACTTGGCAAGTTTCTCTATTAACAATCTTGTGATGGATTAATTTTAAAAAATAACAGTAAAAATTGAAAAGAAACGGAAAATTCTCCACCCATCTCCCCTAATTTTCCAAACCATCATCGCCGCCGAATCGCCGACGCTGCTTCCCTCTTCGCTCTAGCTCGGGGTTGCCCAGCCGCAATACCCTCCTCTTCGACAAGAACTCCATTATCCCCGTCGCGAGACAGAGGCTATTCCATAAAGGCGGCGGCGAGCTCCTCTAGGACCACTCGATCCAATCGTAGAAGCTGGAAGTAGGGAAGAAGAGGGAGAGGTGGGCGGGCTGTAGATCTAGCGGAACTGACCAGAGAAAGTCGAGCGGGCTGTAGATCTAGCGGAACTGACCAGAGATCTTGACATTCTTCTCGCCCAGCTTCTCCTCTGTCGCCTTCCGGGTTGTTCATAGTCGAATCTCGTCAATTTGGGTCAAATTCCAACACCCAGAAGGAAGGATTTGGCCATAACAGAAATTCGCCTCATCTCGAATCGAGGCAAGGGCATCTCCAACCCGTCATCCGCCACTCTAACGAACAATAATCTATCCTGGCTCTCTTCGACTCGTGGGGAATATTGTTCAGGGAGGAGAAACGATTGCTGGTTGCTGAGAAATCGTTCCATGAGCAGATCGGAGAGAGAAAAAGCAATGTTTATGTATTTTTATCCTTTTTTCCCCAGTTAGTCCCCAATTAGTGAGGGTCCGTGTCATTATTTTCCCCAAGAATGGTAGAGATTTTTTTATTTATTATATGACGTGTTATTATTCGCTTATGTGGTGCTGATGTGTCACTATATGCTTATGTGGCGATGACGTGTCCGCTGAGTTAGCGCCTTGTCAGCAAATCGTCAAATAAGTTGACGGTGTTAATAACACCGTTAAAGTATCTAACGGAAATGGCTATATTTGTCATACAACAACTTTAAAAACTGGCTATAAGTGGTATTTCTCCAAATTTGGCTATTATTGGCACAAACGTGAAAATTTTGGCTATACAAGTGTATTTTGCCTAATTTTTTTTACTTATACAAGAGAGGCCGTATGCAAAGAGGAATACGAGAAAAGGAGAAGAATCAACAGATAAGTCATACACCAAACTATACTTAATCACATACAAGTCGCACGATACCTAGAGGCTACCAAAGATCAGACTAAAAAAAGGGCCAATGTAGCCACAAGTGCTAATCAGGTTTGGCCAGGGTGCTATTACCATTGAAGTATCGATTCGCTCCTTCAATCTCTAGATCTTTCTTGCCAATTTGATGACGAACTAGGCATTAATCAACAGACAAGTTATACATCAAACTATACTTAATCACATACAAGTCTCACGATACCTAGAGGCTACCAAAGATCGGACTAAAAAAAGGGGCCAATGTGGCCACAACCCACAAGTGCTAATCGGGTTTGGCCAGGGTGCTATTACCATTGAAGTATCGATTCGCTCCTTCAATCTCTAGATCTTTCTTGCCAATTTGATGACGAACTAGGCGTTAAGTACTTTTACATCTTGCAAGGGTTATTAGAACTTATTACTTCACTTCCTCCGTGCGTTTCTTCTTCTTTGTCGTCAAAATTGTCGATTACTTGCATTCGCTAAAGAGTTCATAATATTATTCTACGATATCATACTAGATTATTATTATTATTATTATTTACAA
Organism: Linum tenue; assembly: GCA_946122785.1. NCBI lineage: Eukaryota > Viridiplantae > Streptophyta > Magnoliopsida > Malpighiales > Linaceae > Linum > Linum tenue. Next base: position 26,772,492 of record CAMGYJ010000002.1, on the reverse strand, counting down.
ACGATAATCACTTGTATTGATTGGATCAAAAGATATTACATCCTGGAGATCAGCCAGGCCTGAAAATCAAAATAACGACTCATAGCCGGAAATAAATCAAGGGCCTTTCTAGCCACCAAGTGGGTTACCCTATTGTTACTCCGACCTACAAAACGAACATTAAAAGCACTATGATCTGCAAACATTCCAATAAGCTCTTCCAAAACCGCCCCAATGTGGACATCATTCGCATCCCTCCTGATAATCTTATCAACGACAATCAGAGCATCACCTTGAAAACAAACGTCCTGCAAGCCCAACTCCAGACACCAAACTAATGCTTCCCGCAGGGCCAGCACCTCAGCCACCAAAGGGTTATCAAACTCCGGAAACTGCACGCCGCGTGCCAGCATCACATTCCCTGCGAGGTTCTTAATCACGATCCCTCCTGCCGAATGAGACCCAGGTTTGGTTGCCCCATCCCACATACAGGTAACTGACTGCACCATATTGGCCAGACCCGGAGGAAAGTGAGATGGGGTCCCACCCACAACCTGGTCCACGGGGAGCGTGACCCATTCTTGGTATTGCTGATAGTACTGTCGGAGAAGAGCAGTTATCCCAAATTGCTTCCCTTCAAAGACCACCCAATTTCAGGATCGCCAGATGCGCCAAAGGACGGCAACTACTGCCATAACCAGCTGGGGCTGATCGATAATGGACATAAACTTCTTCAAAAAGAGGGGGAAGGAGTGGCGAGGCAGCCCTTGACCAAGATGCCCCAACCCAGCCTGGTCCCAAAGGGCCTTGGCTACCCTACAATCTAAGAATATATGCTCCATCGTTTCCTTCTCAGCCCAGCAGACAGGACACCGAGGCTGAACATCAATGCCTTTCTCAATCAGCGCTTCAGTAGTTGGAAGAATTCTAAGGAACACTTGCCAAAGGAAAACTTTAAGTTTAGGGGGAATTTTCGCATTCCACAACCGAACCCAGCTTTGCTTATCCATCCAGCTAACCACAGATCTCCACCGCCCCTCCTGCTTATTCAGCAAAACGGCAAGATGATAGGCCGACTTAACAGTAAAGCTTCTATCAGCTGTCATATGCCAAATAAGCTTGTCTTCAACATTACAGCGTGGAAGGGGGGTAGCCTTAATCGCACAACACACAGTTGGATCAAACCATTGCCGGACCTTCTCATCCCACCACCTTCCTTCCCCTGGGCGTATAACCGCCGCTACCATCGGCTCACCCCCCCCCCCCTTTGGAATGACCATGGGGTTATAAACCAGGCTGTTAGGGTGATGGAGGGGGATCCAGTTAGACGAAATAAGAGAAGCCGACCGCCCATTTCCAATCTGCCAACGGAGACCACGGAGCAGCAATTGACGTCCATACAGGATACTCTGCCACCCCCATGAGGGACGGGACCTAGGGGTCGCTGTAAGAAAGGTACCATGGGGTAAATATTTCCCTTTATAGACCTGCGCCAAGAGCGACTGGGGCTCAGCCAGGATTTGCCACCCAATTTTAGCCAATAAGGCTTGATTAAACTGCTCAAATCTTCGAAATCCCATTCCCCCCTCATGCTTACTAGTACACATAGTACACCAGGACACCCATCGAATTTTGGAATGACCCCCTCAACACCCCACCAGAACCGCGCCACATGCCTATCCAGGACTCGACATAAAGACAGAGGGAGCTTAAAACAGGACATCACATGAAGCGGCAAAGCTAAGGCAACTGTTTTGATCAGAGTCTCCTTAGATGCCCATGATAACGTCCTCTGCTTACACCCTTCTAATCTGCTTAGCAATTTCTCCTCCAGGAATCGGAAGGTAGCCACCTTTGACCGAGCAATCAACGTGGGGAGTCCCAAATGCTTATCCTGAACCCCCACTGCCCCAACTCCCAAAATTTCGGCCAGGAAATCCTGATAAGCCAAAGAGATGTTCTTGCTAAAGCAAACCGCCGACTTTCCCAGATTAACCCTTTGTCCACTTAACTCCTCATAAGTGTTGAGCACCTCAATAAGGTTTTCACACTCCAGCAGAGAGCCACGGAGAAACAAATAGGAGTCATCTGCAAAGAATAGGTGCGAAATCCGGGGGGCGTAAGAGCAAACTTTACTCCTTCCAATCTCCCTTCCGCAATGGCCTGCCGGAGAAGAGCCGCAAACCCTTCCGTACAAAGCACAAAAAGCAAGGGGGACAACGGATCACCCTGGCGAAGACCTCTAGTCGAAGTAAAGAATCCGGACGGAGTACCATTCATTAGCACTGAGAATGAGGCAGACCGGAGACATTCCTGGACCCATCCACACCAGATCGCGTTAAAGCCTAACTTCCTCAAAATCGCAAGCAGAAAGGGCCATTCAACTCTGTCATAGGCCTTTTCCATGTCAACCTTTAGAGCCATGTATCTAGGGGTGTTCAAATGGTTACCATGGTTATAACCAAACCAATAAGGTTAAATTCCATTAACCATGGAATACAATATTATAACCAAACCGTCCAAACTAATACAATAACCAAATTAACCAAACTAAAGTTTAATCGGTTTGGTTAATTGGTTAACCAGATTAACCAATATAAAATCACATTATCATTGACGATGAAAATCTTCCGGTTAATGCAACAATTCGCAATTTATATAATGAATAAAACATAACAATCAACACGTAGTTATAGTTGACTCTTAACAAAAATACATGCAACTAAGACAATTATTTTACGATTAGTATAGAAGTATTCACCTAACAAAAATTTATCACAATGGTATGGGTTAATGAATTGTTGTGTTTGTGTAAATTGACTTAGTCTCTTAGCAATTATCATAGGCTGGAAATGACCTTTTTCACGTTTTCATCCATCATAATGTATGAAATTTATCTAAATTAGGCATCCATATGTTGTGGTCTACATTTTACATATACAAATATACACTATATGAGCAATATTGAGCTTTATATTTTATGAGTCTAAAAGGGATGAACGTTAACTCTTGAGTGGTTATGCAAAGTATTAAGTATGTGTATATAATATATGTTAGATATATGACTAATTAACCCCGGATCTTGAGGTAAATTGGTCACCCTGAAACCCCGGATCCTGAAGTCCAAAGTCATGGATAAAATTCCTAAGGGGGATGGACGGGGTAGGAGACCAAACCATCTTTTTCGTTTTCATGCAAAGTGACATTAAGATCCCCAATGACCACAAAAGGCAAGCGAATGTCATCACACAGCTGACTAAGAGCGATCAATTGATTGGCTTGAATGGAAGCATGACAGCTAAGGTAAACACAAACCACCACATACGAAACATTGCTTTCATTAATCCGAACACAAATAAAAAAATCTGAATGATAAAACACCGAAGCATCAACTTCGGGGGACAACGCTACAACTAAGCCACCATAAGTATCAATGGCATCAACAAAAAAACAAACCTTGAAGAAAAACCTAAACCCCTCATCTGACGGGTAACTACTCTCCGGCTCGATCTTGTTTCTGAAAAGAACACAAGGTCCGGTTTATTGGAACGAATTAAACCTACAGCAAATTGGAATGTGAGTGATGGCCCAATTCCCCTCACATTCCAGGCGAGAAGCCTCATTTATCTTCTGGGGGCCATTCTTGGCTGGCTACCTCCACCTTGTCATCAATAAGAATTTCCTCCACAAATTGCTTCTTGGGGTTAGGAGGTGCTTCAATCACCCCCTCCACCTCGATCAGATCTCTCTTGCGACCACTATTTCCAGGATCCAAGATATTGGTCCCATATTCATTCAATTTCCAAATCATCTCTTTCTCAGAGACCATAGGAGATTCGCTTTTCTTACTCACTCCAGGACTCCTAGCCTCCTTCCCCTCAACAGACGGATTAAGCGTCATGCCCGCTTCAAATGCCGCCACTACCTGTCCCACACGGTTCTGGGTACTCCTGGCCACCGCCACATCCGCTTTTCCCTTGGCCCGACTTCGAATTTCGAAACACTGCTCCTCCTCCTCTTCCGACGATGCCGCGAAAGGGTCCAGCGCCGCCCCGCCAGCATCTTCCCCTACAGACGGCGATGGTGAGGGCTGATGGTGGCTAGGCAGGACCCCAACCCGCACCGGCACGTCAATCAATTGCTCCTCCTCCACCAGCGAAACCGGATTCTGAACCCGTCGAGACTGGGCCACTCCTTCCGGCTGATTGCGTGCACCGCGACTGTTATCCGCTTGCGCAGTCTTCGCCCTCTGCTTTGTAGATTTCAGAAGACGTCGGAATTCCCCAGGAGGAGAGAGCATCACTGGATCAGCACCTTTGATCTTGGACGCAGCCCGTCCCTTCGAAGTCGGGGTAGAGCAAGTTACGCCCGATTCCTGGTCGCCATTGTGGACGGAGCGCGTGGCATGAATAGGCAGAGGAATATCCTCCTCCGATTCCTCTTGAAGGAGCAGCCTCCTGCGGTAAGTCATCCGCTGGGTGGGCTCAGAGTTCCTAGACCCAGTATCATCACTGCCCAGGTGGGCTGGCTTGGCCACCACAGATTCCTGGGCCGGCTGCCTCGGTACACGGGCCTCTGCATATCGCTTCCCTTTCGGGCCAGTACCCTGAGTCCGAGCACTCTTGGGCCCGTGATCATGGGCCCGACTTGGTTGCCCCGCCTTCTGTCTTGCGCCACGGCCCACTACCGAATCCACACGACGATCACTTCGTCCTCTGCCTTCCACCGCCTGCGCTCCCATCATCGGGTTGGGTGGGGACTTCCGAGCAGCACGCCCCAACTGCATCCGTGGCGATTTCTTCAAATTGAAGCCACGCGGGCTTCTAGCCCTGTTCATCCGCACAACATTTCCATCATCAGCCGCCAGTACCCCTTGAGACTGCCGCCCCTCCGGAACACCCACCCGATTGCCCTGCTTGCCCTCTTCTCGCTGAATACCGGGTTGGGTGCGATCCTCACGCCCGTCCAGTTTCTCCCGAATTTCCTTGATAACCCAAACTAACTTGGAGCCGCCATGATACGCAGGCATCTCATCATCATCATCATCATAAATCCTAGTCCCGGATTTCTTGGTTGACATGTGGGGCCCGAATCGTTCTTTGCGGGTGGGAGGATCAAAAGAGCAATCGCTCATCATGTGGCCCACACGACCACAGTGGAAGCAGAATGAAGGGAGATGCTCATACTTAAAATTGATCCAAAAACACCCAGTTTCCTCACTAGATGCCAGGACTTGCGAACGCAGAGGTTTAGAAAAATCAATCAGCGCACGAACTTTGACGAACCATTGATCCGTATCCATACAGGCAAACACACCTGATTCAAGGACATGGCCAATGGCATCATTTGCCATCTTCCTTCCGAACTGTTTAGTTTAACAGTCTTCCTGGACGCCCCATAGTTGAACACGAAATGGCACGATCGCAAGTTCATCGAAGATTTTCTTCGAAAGGTTCGGCATCCAGGCCCGGACATGAAGAATTTTGTCCGCGATCACCCATGGCGATCTTTTCAGCACCCAGTTCCTCGAACCTTCACTGGGCAAAACAAACTCAAACAGCCCATGTTTTGCCACCATAACCCGAATCTTCCCCTTCCCCTGCCAAGGAACGTTGAGTGATTCCTTCAGCTCGGCTACCATCACATGAGCAGTTGTAAACAGCCTGCCCACCAAAGCGCAAGAGCTGCGGAAGCGCGCCGGCTTAACCTCTGCCAAGGAAAATTGAATCACCTGGTCCTGCTCGATGCGCGCCATCGTAGAACCCAGAGAGTCCGCAAGAAGATGCTTTGGAGTATAAGGTTGAGTGCAGTTACGTGAACCTGGGTTGAACAGTTGAAGCGGATGCTCACGTTGCTCCCCTCCGTCACCAGAATATTTCTATTTGAATTGCTTATGCAAGTAAATAGAATCCTGTACGGGTTTAAATAAGCGAGAGATTGCAAGAGCCACCCGCTCCCAGTTACCGCCTCTAGGTTATGGGAAAAGGAGAGACGTCCACCACTAGGGCGTCGGTCAAGAATGAGACTCTTTTTCAAATTAAACTGAAGATGGGCTAGAATCCCACCAAATCCGGGCAAGCGGTTGAAGTCCTGGGATTTCGTTTTTGGTCGATCCCCCGTACACCACGCCGGCTGATCGTTATCGTCACCGCGACAAGGACGACGGCAGGCTATCACCGGAAAACCTCGTAGAATCGCAGATTTCTGGACGAGACATTCTTTCCGGGAAACCATCGGGGGTCGCCGCCTAGTAGGGTCTATCCATTGAGGATTATTATAAGAGTTGTTTCGATCATCCATCATTACGGGATAGCTCTGCGATTTAGTCGCCTGTTCAAAATCAAGGATGACCGAGGAGGGTAGCGAGAATCGCCACACCTCCACTTTGGATAGTTTTGGACGTTTGAAAGCCGCCTCAAACCTATTTCTATCCGGAAAGCCAGCAAGCTTCCTTTTTTTTCCCGATCCAAATCCTGGATCTTCTTATAGAGGAACTCCCTCCGGGTGTATTAGCACCATGCCGCGCTCCGGTGAGCCTCTGTTCTGGGTCAAAAACCGACCCTTCTGAATGCACCGCCGCATTCTTTTCTTGCTTTTCGCCAAAGCCTTGATTGAGCAGGCTTACTTTGAGCAATAACAGTAGCGCCGAAACTAGCAGCCGGCCAACTCTCCTGCAAAGCTCGGCGACCGAGCTGAGAGCGCTCCGGAGCATTTTTTTTTATTGCTAGGAACTTTGATTAGAGTTGCCAATATCATACTAGATTAGAATCCATGCTAAATCATTTTTCTCATTTATTTCTAAAATAGAAGTAGTTGGAATTATGTTTGTTGTTAGGGAAATTGTTCACGTATACTATTTTCTTGCAACACAAGCAAACACATAAGATTAAGAAAACATGCAAAGACACATGCAAGCGTCCTAGCCGATAGAATTCACTATCTCTCCTTAAAGAATCTTATTCCCCTCAAGTACCCAAGGTTGTGGAATGATTCCTCCCAGGATAGAAAGGACGTACCTTTTTCGGCGTAGCGGTACCTCAAACCCCGGAAACACCATCGAACGCAGCGAAACGGCGAGAACCACACTTGACTCTATTTTCTCTTTGAAAAAGGAATGCAGAAAAACTAGTTTTGGATTTTGGCAGAGTTTCAGTATCGGGAAAAATCCATGTAAAACTCGTCATTAAAACAAGAGGGTGTATGGTGCTATACATAGAAAATGAAGGGATGCATTGAAGGGAGGCAACTCTTCATATGGGTGGTTACACCCCAACCATTGCATTGGTTCGTTTAAAATATTTCAACCATTGCATTGGTTCGGCCTCATGGAAGTTGGACCGGTTTGGTTATTCCAACCGCCACATCGGTTCGGTTCGATTTGGTTCAACTCGGTTTGGTTCATTTGGTTACACAAACCAATTTAACCAACTAACCACATATTACATCAAATCGATCGAATTCGAGGCCATGCCTTCTCACATCTTACCAACATGGTACTTCAAGAGACTCTCTTGAAACTTTCCCCTTTTTATTTCCATTCACACCACTAAAAATCCCAACAATCCCCCACATGAATGGAGAATGTTGTACTTTAAAAACTATGCAAAAAAATCATGTGATTCTCGACTAAGAATTAGTTGCATCGGAATAGGTAGGTTTCCCTTTGAACCTTCCTTAGTGAACATATATCGAGTATACTCACCAATCGGTAGATGTGATATCTTTGAACCGTCGGTTTTGCTTGTATACTAAGACAACATATGTCACACACCTAACTCTTATCCGTTTACTGGTTCTCATTGTTGTGTTCGTTTCAGCCATGAACACCGCCTGGTCTCATGAGTGCTTAGATAACTGGCCTTCTTTTATTCTCCTTGAAGCGGCTCCACTTCACACTCACATAGGTGATTTCTAAACGTGTATTCCGAAAATACACTATTTGATCACATCCTGTGTCAAACTTAGAAGCCATTAAAAACCTTCCATCTTTAGGTTTACCCTTATAGCTGGACATTGTCTCATCATGAGAATGGACTTTGAATAATTTGACAATGTCGGACCATCATTCACAACTTTGTTTTCTCCTTGAACCTAGAGGTTGGGTCTGCCAATCCTGCTTAGGTAGAGTTACCGCCATGAAGATTTTTCCTAGGCCACGAGTCCATTCCCTTGTGCACAAGTGCGTTTTATTAACGCCAGTCTTTGCGGGCCAAACTACTCAACTTCACCGGTCTTAGAGTTTAACTTGGACGTTTTCCAAGATACTGCTCCTCGTTAACCATAAACGCCTATCCATTAATGGACTATGGCTTTTGGTTCACCCAGTGAGTTCCCTTTGGGTACAATACACCAAAGACTCGTCTCTTTTCAATTCACTACACATCTTGTGAGCTTGACTTGATTTTATTGTCTTGCAATAATCATAACACATGCCAACGGTATTGAAGTCTCTCCACTTCATTAACCTTAGAGTACTTAACCTTCACAAGTATCTCTTCAAATGTAGTGACATTTATGACTTAGCTTAGAGTTTATGTTAAACTCCTAAGTATTCACATCACTTCACTTTGGAATCACCCAAGCGACATTCCACATTACTTCTCCCCAATTTATCCCCCACATTTCAACTATTTCGCCATAGTTGTTGAAACCAACGTTTCTAGTTTGGGGAATGTTGTTCATATACATTCATGTATATGGTCAAAATCATCTCTTTGGGAAGAGTGGATCAACATCAATAAATATTCTAGCCTCTGACATAACGTCAATATATGCTAGAGTTTACTCATAAGTTATACCCTTGGACTGGGTTAACTCCACAAGGTTTAAGGACACTCACTTTCTCATTGGACACCTTCATACTTTCAAGTATGACTTTGTTTACCTTTCCACTTTTATCTTATGGATAGGTTTGCGTCCCATTGTAGGGTCTTGAGATAGTAGCCGAAACAATAGCTAGTTCTTCTCCCCCACAATTCTATTCTTTGCCAAACATCATGGAATAATCCCATTTATTTTCCTTGGTTTTACTTATTGAACTTGCCAACCACTATATGTATCTAATTATTTACCAATGGTATGATCTCACTCGATTAGCATACCACAAACAATTCAGATTTTATTAGAAAAATCATCCAATTACTTACCAATGGTATTGATCAAGGCAACTTGAGACATCATAAGTAATTCAGATGCATTCCAGTAATGGAAATCCCATCTAATTACTTTCCAATGACATTTCATATATGTAACATGATATACACAAGTAATTCAAACGAATTTCTAATTCAATTGTCTAATTACTTTCCAATGGTATAAACTTCATAAATATACCATAAGTAATCCAGTCTTTATGTTCAATAAGATCATCTCAATTGAGCTCTCATGCCAAATTGTTTTCCAATGATATACATCTATATATACCATAAACAATTCTGGCAACTAGCTCCACGTTGATAATCATAGTCATCTTGATGACGACCATCATTTGGCAAGCTTATTAAATCCCTTTAAGGATCAATCATAGCTTCATTTTCCTTGCCCTCGTGGCATAGGAAATATCAAGTCCTAAACCACATACATAATAAACAAATTATTATGTCATCACAACTATCACAGGAACTAGAATTCCTTATCACTTATGGCTTACTCGTAATGCAAACCTACTCTTTCAAACTATGTCCAACATACTATGAACATTACGTTTGCAACCATTACGGCTTAGATAGACTTGATTCACAAGTCCCCACTAGCCTTGCACCATAGGTTTTACACACCTATGATTGTTCATATTCTCCCACTAGATAGTTTACTACTATCCAAACCACCTTTACTTAGAGTCCATGAAGGATTATCATAAGTACTTCCATCATCTCATGCATCACCTTGAATGAAGTCCAAATTAAATTGGCACATTTATCATTCATCCATGCCACAAAAAAATGAAATGGACCAATGCAATAAAAGCATTAAAACTTTGTGGTTAATTTTGGAACCAAACAAACTCGTAAGGTTTTATCCAACTAATTTTCCATTTGGGAGATAAGAACATTTGTCCTTTATTCATCATGTAAATACACGACTTACATAGGTACACATATTAATACCATATGTATATATACACACGCATACATATGTCTACTCCTCAAAGGAGATTACAATACATATACAAGAATCCTAAGGATTCTTGGGGTCGAAGTCAGGATCAGAGAGGCATTCATCGGTCTCTATGTCGGAGTACTCCTCTTCGTTCTCCGATTCCTCAACTTCCTCTTCTTCCCCCATACTCTCCATCGAGTCCACATGGGTGGTGCCCACATCATCCACATTAGGACCCATTGAGTACCAATCATAGATGGGTATTCCATCTAGAGTCCAATAATTGGTTGGATGCTCTCCACCAATGTCATTATATAGCACATCCCCGCTATCGTCATAAAAGTCGAACCATTCTTCATTCTCAAACTCCATTTCGGGAGTAGAGAGATCAATAATCTCCGGATCTGATTCGATATTGATGACCTCTATGACGTCATCGTCATCATCCTCGTGAGTTGGACTCCATACTCCGGGGGTGCTACCAACCATTTTCTGTTCTAACAGAATGAACACACTGATTGGAACACACACAGTAACATCAAATAATGACCATTGTAATGAATAAAAACGGACACACGCTGTCACTGTAATTGGCACCGACATCAATTGCATGCATAATGATAATTATATCACATATATATAAATATATTATACCATAAAGCCATCGAATGCATGCATGGAGTAAATATGTAATATATATACTCGTACATAAAATGGAAGAGAAACAAAGTAATACCTGATTCTGGTATAATTGCCGAATGCCACTGATTTTGGTATAAATCTTTTTAAACAGGATACCAAAAGGTCACAGCAATTTATAGTGACGATGCACTTTCTTACCGAAACCATACAACGTTTCAGTACAAGCAGTTGCATGAAGAGATAAGACAACTACATCATGCATGAGACTAATCCGGCTGCAACTGTCAAATTTTTTGTCACAGAAACTTTATCCATGAAACTTTATTCATAATCAAAACAACCAAGGAAGGGGACGTGTCCTTCAATCCATGTTCCATCCATGCAACTGCCAAATGACACTGTTTCCATGCCATTTTTTGTTTCGTTCTTCTTTTAGAACATACACCAACCCTCTTCTAATTACACAAAGAACAAAACAATGGTTGCCGAATATATATATATAAAAGCATTCAATATATACGGAGCATATATATACACGGAACACCAAGAATATATAATTGCACAACGATTATATAACCAATGCAAGTTATATATTCAGTACAGGAAAGGAAACATGTAATGATCCAATTATATATATATGTGCATATATGGAGATCAGTTCCACACAGTGAATCATGCATGGTTCTGATGATGACCAGATTTATACAAAGAGTTAAACCCTACTGCATGCATGAATTGTCATTCTCCTAAGGCAAACACACAAAGATAAACGACGAGAGACAATTTCATGCGGACCAAGACAAATTGAATACGTGAAACATATTAATAAGATTCTTTAAGATTGTTAGGGAAATTGTTCACGTATACTATTTTCTTGCAACACAAGCAAACACATAAGATTAAGAAAACATGCAAAGACACATGCAAGCGTCCTAGCCGATAGAATTCACTATCTCTTCTTAAAGAATCTTATTCCCCTCAAGTACCCAAGGTTGTGGAATGATTCCTCCCAGGATAGAAAGGACGTACCTTTTCCGGCGTAGCGGTACCTCAAACCCCGAAACACCATCGAACGCAGCGAAACGGCGAGAACCACACTTGACTCTATTTTCTCTTTGAAAAAGGAATGCAGAAAAACTAGTTTTGGATTTTGGCAGAGTTTCAGTATCGGGAAAAATCCATGTAAAACTCGTCATTAAAACAAGAGGGGGTATGGTGCTATTTATAGAAAATGAAGGGATGCCTTGAAGGGAGGCAACTCTTCATATGGGTGGTTACACCCCAACCATTGCATTGGTTCGTTTAAAATATTTCAACCATTGCATTGGTTCGGCCTCATGGAAGTTGGACCGGTTTGGTTATTCCAACCGCCACATCGGTTTGGTTCGATTTGGTTCAACTCGGTTTGGTTCATTTGGTTACACAAACCAATTTAACCAACTAACCACATATTACATCAAATCGATCGAATTCGAGGCCATGCCTTCTCACATCTTACCAACATGGTACTTCAAGAGACTCTCTTAAAACTTTCCCCTTTTATTTCCATTCACACCACTAAAAATCCCAACATTTGTTTGGGTAGACAAGTGCCATCATCGTATATTTTTCTATATATAAACCTAACCTAGTCCTCCCTTGGATCTAAACGCTTAATCAAAGATCAGGTTAGCTGCTTTTGAGCGCTGATCCTCCTTGATTTGAGATGATGAGGCCCTTTTTAAATTCATGACACCAATCCCCGGATTTTCTGAAAAAAACTAAAATAGTATCAACTTGAGATTATAAATAAATAAATATATATAAAATACCAAACAATTAAAAGTATCGCGGCGAAGCCGCACAGCAAAAGCAACAAAACCACCCTTTAACTCACTCGTCGTCGTCGTCCCGTTTCCTTGTCTGAAACTCCCTCTCCGCCTCCACTCTGTTGTTCTCTTCCCTCGCCATCCAGCAAATCGTATCTCATACGCGCTCTCCCTTTTCTCGCTCTCTTTTCAAAATTCAATTTTTCCCAGTCTGGAGGGCCCTTCCTCCTTGTTTGCTCCTTTGTTGATTCCTTTCCGTCATTCACTTTTGCTTCAATCCCACTCCGGCTCTTCCTTACTTTTTTGGGTTTCTCTCGTTTCCTTCACTGAGGTTCCGGAAATATGCCGTTTCAGTTCTTCCTGTTCCTACTCCCGGGAAACATGTAACTCACTCACTCTATTCCCCGCCGAAAATAGAAGAATTACAGTAACAGAAGATGACCACCGGCAGGTAAATTCTTTTCTGGGCAAAAACCCAACTGCGGTCTCTTAAATGACTTCATTACCTCTGATCTATTAGTTTCATCAACTGTATGTGTTCTTCTTTCGTTTCCCTTGTTGAAAAAGGGTGAGTTGCAGTGTGGATTTGGGTTTAGAATATCTGGGTGGGACTTCGATTTGTTCTTGTGAAGCCAAACAGATGGTTGATGGCTGGGAGGCTGACTCATACCCATCTGTTTTCTTCACGAACTTGTTATTGGCGGTTTCTAACCCTTACGGTTTCTAGCATTTAAGTCGAGGACGGAGAAACCCAGAACAAGCAAACGTGCAGTCAAAGAAAGAAATGATCAATCAATTCATATATATGTTTCTGTTGCAAGGATTGGTTACTTTCTTCGGAACGTGGCATTTAAGGTTGAATTGTTATTGTCAATACTAAATCAAAATTCTTTCTAGCCGCGATTCCCTTCGTTTTCAACTCCAGGACGGAAATAATGAAGCTTGCTTTGGCCTTATCCATCCTTCACTTTCCAAATCACTTCTGAGTAAACTGTGGATTCTGCTATGCTGCTGTTAAATTTTGTCCATCTTTGAGTAAGCTTCTTTGTTAGGGTACATTTAGGGAAGAAGCTTCAAAAGTTGTTTGTTGTGCTGGGTTTCTGGCAACGGGTTGAACAATTCAGAGACAACCCATCTGCCCCAATTGATTTTTTCTCATTTTTTAAAAAGAAACAAATCTCTTGCTTATGGTGAATGCTGGACACATCACACATGTTCTGCATTTGACTTTTCAAGTTACCCATTTGCTGATTTTAATACCACAACAATATTAATAATAGTAACATTGGGAGGAAGTGGCATATACGTGAGCAAGTTGTAATCCCAACCCATCTGAAAATTGGCTAGTAATAGAAAGGTCAAACTCTAGCCATTGTGTCAGGCGATGGAAATTACATCATTTGCTTTGTATCACAGTGAATTGGCGATGAGTTGCAGGCTTATGATGAAATGGATGGAGGCTTGAGTAGCAGCAAGTAGCAGCAGCAGAAGGAAAGAGACAGAGAGATATGAAAGGGGAATCATCTGGGTTGATCATTGGGATTTCAATTGGGGTGGTAATTGGTGTGCTTTTGGCTATTCTGGCCTTCTTCGGGTTTAGGTATCACAGGAAGCGATCCCAGATTGGTAACAGCAGTTCTAGGAGAGCAGCCACGATTCCAATCAGAGAAAATGGAGGTGATGCTAGTACCATCATGTCTGATTCAACTATTGGTCCGGATTCACCTATGAAATCCGGGGGTAGAAATGGGATCTCCTTTTGGCTTGAAACTTTTAAGAAGAGCAATGTTGTATCAGTTTCTGGAATACCCGAGTATTCTTACAAGTATGTTCACTGGTTCCCTTTCTCGTCCTCCTCGCACACTCTTCTTCTCCTTTTGCATGATCTGTAAAGGCTTTCTGGCATTGGCTTATGTTAGTGGTGTTGAATAGTGATGACTTCATCCCAATGCAGGGATCTCCAGAAAGCGACAAGTAACTTTACTACTGTGATTGGACAAGGAGCATTTGGTTCTGTTTATAAGGCTCAAATGTTGACTGGTGAAACTGTGGCAGTCAAAGTTCTGGCTACCGATTCTAAACAAGGGGAGAAAGAGTTTCAGACTGAGGTAATGCCGGAAATACTGAACTAGTGGATATATACTACAGTTGCTCTAACAGCATTTGCCTGTTAGTTGTGAAGAATATTACAACTTGCTTATTCAACTTTCATGGAACTATTGAATTTGCCTAAGTCCATCTGCTAAAAATTTATAAATCCACTTGGCAGCCCTTGGTAACCAACTTGAGCTTTTAACTAGTTGAAGAATCTGATAACTCAAATGCTGGCTTTCTTGAGTTCTCAGTTTTGTGATCCAATTATGTTTCCTACCTGCTTGTGTTTTGGTTCTCTGTACTTGGCTGTCGAGGAAAATATGCTTGGTAGGGGACTACGATTGTGATTTGTAACAGTATATAGGCTCTGTGCCAATAAAGGTTAAGCTTCCATACAAAAAATGCAGAAAATAGAAGGTTAAGCTTGGTAAGTCTAGTAGCTATTACAGCTGGGATGATATGGGGTAGAAAATTGAAGGTTCAGTGGGATGATATAGGGTAGAGTATGGGGGACGTAGCTGACATTGAAGAAATTCTAAGAATATGCTCTTCACCAAGAGATTTTGTAAAGTCAAGATAATGCTCGAACTATTTATTTTTGCCAATCCATATTGGTGATCACTGTTTAACCCTTTAGTTGTCTTTGTCACCGCTTCTAGGTTATGCTACTGGGAAGATTGCATCATAGAAACCTAGTCAATTTGGTTGGTTATTGTTCTGAGAAAGGGAGACACATACTGATATATGTGTACATGACCAAAGGGAGCTTGTCTTCTCACTTGTACAGTAAGTTGGCATGAACTCTTCAACCGTTTGTTGCATGATTTGTTAATGTGCTTTAGAGAACAATGTAACCAAACACCGGAGATATTAAAGAAGGCTGTTTTGCCCTTAATTGACAAATTTTATAAGTCTACAATTAAGGATATGGAAAGGAAGTTTCTTGAAATGACTGTTTTTTCTTCTCTAAGCAGGTGAAAATCATGAACCATTGAAGTGGGATGTGAGGATTAATATTGCTCTAGATGTTGCTAGAGGCTTGGAGTATCTCCATGATGGGGTGAGCCTCTCTCTTTAAATTAGACTCTTATCACTGTGTGCATATGTCTTCTGCACTTCTCAATTTAAGCCACACAATACTCTATATGCTAACACCCTATTTCTATCTTCAGGCAGTCCCACCTGTGATTCACCGAGACATTAAATCATCCAACATTCTGTTGGATCACTCAATGAGGGCCAGGGTAATTAAGTCTTCTAATGCCTTGTTCAGATCCCTATGTTTTGCTGAATGGCACATTTTGTTTAACTTAAAACCCTTCCTGCTCCGCCTTGTCATTAACTTGTTGGAATTTTGTTTGTGTGGCTGTGCTTGGTTTACGTAGGTGGCCGACTTTGGACTATCGAGAGAAGAGATGGTCGATAAACACGCTGCAAACATAAGGGGAACTTTCGGATACCTTGATCCTGAATATATATCAACTAGGACGTTCACAAAGAAGAGTGATGTCTACAGCTATGGGGTGTTGCTTTTTGAGCTTATAGCTGGCAGAAACCCTCAGCAGGGTTTGATGGAATACGTTGAGCTTGTATGCCCTCTCTTTATCTAAAGTTTACTTCCTTAATTATCAGCCATCACTATGATGTGAATAATAAGAAGCCCAATTTGTTGTCTGTGTGTTTGGCTTTATTTCTCAGGCAGCAATGAATACTGAAGGGAAAGTGGGATGGGAGGAAATAGTGGACTCCCATCTGGAAGGGAAGTTCGAGATGCAAGAGCTGAACGAAGTAGCAGCTCTTGCATACAAATGCATCCAGCGGCTGCCGAGAAAGCGGCCTTCGATGAGGGACATAGTGCAGGTGCTATCAAGGATCCTGAAGGTGAGGCACAACAGGAAGCACCAGCTCAGGAAATTCCTCTCCGCCACGCCCGAGGAGGTTTCCATCGACATTGAGCTGCCCGAAATCAGGACCCCGACATCGGAACGCCAGCACCAGAGGGAGGAGTCCATGGACAGCACTGACACTTGTGAAGTTTAGCTAACGATGCATTCTCATCGCAGGCATGATCTCTTCTTATTCTTGGTTCGTTTTGATTCTTTCGATTTGTACATGGGTTGGGTTTGGTTGTTGGAAGGGATATGACATGACCACCTCCTTCACACGTTGGTTTCTTGTAGTGTTGATCACAACGTTAGAAGCTTTTTTGGGTGTCCCAAGTGTTAGTGGATAGGGTTTTCATGTAAGATATATACATAATATATAGGTGCTGTGAAGATTCTATGGAGGGTTGGTGTTGTTTTTGAATGAAACAACAACACATCCGATTGATTTTGTATATTCAAGTGGCTTGAGTAATAGAAATGGAGAAATCTGGATTTTTACCCTTTTGTTTTTGCACATGCGATGCACTGCCCCAGAGAGTTAAGCTGTTGGTTGGTTTTGATTTGAAGGAAGCAGCCAACTCATTGACTAGTGGGCCGCCATGTTGTTTGGTCGTGCTTCGTCGTGTTTACTAAAGATGGGATGGTCAGGTGGGGCAGCTCAGCGGTCGTTGTGGTCATGGAAATGGAAGCCAGCCTACCGCTAGCGTACAATACAATACTATACTTTTTTGACTTTCTTGAGAGAGACAGACCAGACCAGACCAGACATCCTCAAATATTATATAGCTGCAGCTTAACTTGCATCGTGGCCTCGCGCTTCTTATCTTATGCAAGGGATGTTGGGTTGTCGTCGTTAAGTATCGTGACTTCCTGCAAGAAAGAAACGGATATTCAATCAGAAACTAATACCAAAAGAGCGCAAACTCTATCAAAAGTATGTGGCACTCTATGAACAGCTCAATTAGCTGTTCGAGAATTCATCCAAGAGAACGTATGAGACTAGCTCGTAATAATCGTGCAATATGAGCTTACACATGAAATAAGATTTTACACCCTTTTTTAGAGTTGACAGATTGGCAATAAGAACCTAGCAATATAGGGATATGAAATTCCTTAGTACGTACAGCGGGAGGAGCCCTTTTGCCAAAAATGAGTAACCGCCGCCTAAGTCTCAAACAACCAATTCAGTAGAGCAAGCATCTTGTCTAATGACAGCGTCAAAATTAATATTCAGGAATCTCATAGACCAAGGATCAGGAGGGGAAGGATTACGTACGACAATAGGAGGGGGTGGAGAGATAAGGCAAATTCTCCAACTTGAAACAAAATTTGAGCTGCAAGAATACGAATGTATGGTTGAGTGAGCTCAAACCATCTTAATACGAGATTTTCAAATCTTCCAAATCCAAAATAACATATACGTAGGACAACCTTGCATCACACCAAGACAGAGGTGGCAATTCTCAATCCAATCCACCAACCCATTAAAAATATTCACCTAATCCAATCCATTTAAATCCAATCCATTTGATCCAAATCCAATTGGATTGATCCATGGATCCAAAATGGCAAATTACGGTTTGGTACCTATACTTTTTGTATTTTACATTTTGGTACTCAAAATTTAATTTTGTATACGAAAAATATCATAGGAAAATTACGTTTTGGTACCTAAAAATTTACATTATGACATTTTAGTACCTATACTTTTCACATTTTACATATTGGTCATTGGTCGAGGATGTCATTTGGGTTCATGGATAATCCACCAATCCACTTGATCCAATCCGTAAATCCACCAATCCATTGTATCCAATCCATTTGATTCATGAATCTACTAATCCAATCCACCAATCCATGAATCAATCCATTTGCATGTGTGTCACAAGGCGAGTTCGATCCATGCACATCGAGCTATGTTCGGTGCTTTTTGGGTCGATGAGCCTGCTTTGCTTTCCCTTATGGTAGATAGCTGAAGTGGATATTTTGGTTGAGGGCTTTACCCGTTAGTTTCATGTGGACTAATTTTGTTGCAATGGCCGAAAGTAAGGCCCATTATGTTGAACGAATGGGCTAAGCCCAACATGAGATGGGAGGAGGTGACGGACTAAACTTTATACGGTGGCGGAGGTTGTCGTTTGGCATCTGCTAGAGAGCGAGCTGCGAGCAGGCGTTATCCATTCCCTTCATCTTCCGAAACTCACTCTAGCGAGCCAAAGAACTGCAAAGAGGAGGAAGCAGCAGTAGCAGCAGCATTACGACAGAGGGAAAAATGGCAGCCCAAGCTGCACTTCAAGCCTCCATGGCTTCTCTTTCGATATCCTCAAGCTCTTTCTTCGGGGACCGCCTCTCGTTTCCTTGTACCTTCTCCCCTTTAACCGTACGCCTTTTATCCCCCTTCTTCCAAACAAATTTCTCAGCTTTTGTGTTGGCTTCTTGTCATTCCTCAATTCGTTCGTGTACCCATCTGAAATTTCACTGCTAGTGCTTGGTCCTTCATTTGCTATGCGGCAATTCAGCAGGATGGGTGAACTGTTTCAGTTTCTTGTACTGTGTGTTTCCGGTCCAAGCCTCTGAAAGCAATTTGCCCTTGTCATTTCTTCAATCAAATTGTTCAATTTCCAGTATGGAATGTGGTTTGACGATGATCTGTCTGCTCCATGTTCCCGCGCAGGTCAAGTCGCCGGATAAGCCATGTCTCATTGTTGTAAAGGTAGCGCTCTCTCAAGTCTCAATCATAACGAGCTCTAGTGATTTTGCTATTAGTGAATCAGTTGAACTATAGAATTATGTGTCCCCATCATAAAGAAATCACTGAATAAAAGGAGAAGACTTGCGAAATTGACATTATCTGTTGAACAACAGGAGTTTGTAATAGCTGTGACTAAGGGGAGATAAGATAGAGAAACATGATCAATTTACGACCCTCCTGTTTTCAACCTGAGCGAGAGCAACCCATGTTTTGATTGATAGTTGTCTGCCTGTCTCTTGCTTACTTTACTTATAGCTAAAACGATGGGAGCGGAAGGAGTGCAAGCCAAACAGCCTTCCCATCTTACATAAGATGCATGTCAAGGTGGGAGATACGGTGAAAGTGATAGCTGGAGATGATAAAGGGAAAGTTGGAGAAATTAAAAAGATCTTCAGGCACAACAGCACTGTGGTCGTGAACGATATCAACTTGAAGACCAAGCATATGAAGAGCAGAGAACAGGATGAACCTGGCCAGATCATTAAGGTGACTCCACCATTTTATGTTTGGTGGGAAAATCTATGGTCATTACATCCTCGGTGGATACTGTAGACTCAGCATACATAGGTTACATTTATCTCTTCATGAATGCTACAAAACTGGCTTGGATGCATAATTTGTTTCATATGTAAGATCGAGTCTTTTTTCTCTCTTGAACTGAAACAATATTTATGGACATCAGTAGCAAAATACCTCTGCAGTTTTCTGTTAAGCTTGCTTTCTTCCTTTCTGTTTGCTTGAATTAGGTGCATATCTTGGGACTTCTAGTTTGGCAGAAGCTCAGGCCTTGTGCAAAGAGAGAGGATGTTTTTTTTCTTCTTCTTTTTCCTTTCCATATCCTGCTTTCTTTGAGACCCAACTTGACCTCCATCTTCGCATATTCCAGATTGAAGCACCCATCCACAGCTCAAACGTAATGCTGTACTCAAAAGAGAAGAATGTGGCGAGCCGTGTGGGTCACAAAGTGCTGGAAGACGGGACGCGAGTCCGGTACTTGATTAAGACAGGTGAGATAATCGATACTGCAGAAAATTGGAAGAAACTGAAGGAAGCGAGCGAGACAGCTGAAGCAGCTGCGGCTGCTTGATGGCATAATTGACATTTGGTGGTTTTCTTGTAAGGCATGGTCTTGTGTCTCCATTTCCTGTCTGTTGTAGTCATTTTTTGCTGCAAGTCCTTCATTGATCTGTGAAAATTTATGAAAAGTGAATGGGGTTCTGAGGATTCAAACACTACATATATGTAACTTGTATCATCTGAGTCATTTTTCGCCCTTTTTTGAGTTCTTTCTGTCGGCGCATTTTAGGTGCTTGGCAGAGGCCGGAGAGTCTGATAATGTATTGGTAGGAAGAAGGAACCACCACAAACAATAATGGGTGCTTTGCAAATGTGGTATTGTGTAGCAAAAATGATATAGGTTATTTGAAAATGTGGTATTGTTTAGGTATTTCAAATAATCACCCTCGATATTGAAACAATCTAAAGTAAGTCAATTAGAATAACTGAGCCTAAAAAATCGATATTTTTCTTTACTATCAAACAAGTTATTTTTATCTAAAATAATAAGAATGAGTTGTTTGAGTCCTCATTACAACTACTTATCCAAATTATTATTACTAGATAAATGGCCCGCGCTATGCAGCGGGTTGTCAAGGAAAAAATACCAGTCAATTAGCGTTAAAGACGTTCATCTTTCTTAAATTCTTGGACGTTCTTAGAGATCAAACAAATGTTTTAAATTTTTTATCTTTAGAAATACCAAAAATAATATGGGATTGAACTTTGGTCATCTCAACAAAATGTAAGTGAATTATCCTTAATATATATAAGACCTTCCATAACAATCCCAATATACGATACTCAATTCAAAATTCTTAAGGTTATAGATAATAGAAATTGAAAAGATGGCACTGGAATGTGACGGGATAATTTCATAGTATATGATAATATGAAACATGAAAGATACTAAGTTGCACGAAATAATGAGAAAGATTGTTGATATAACGAGAAGGATCACTAAAGCTGAACTGATTTTGATGGGGAGAATGAACAACCCTTGAGTTATACGGGGCAAACAACTAAACCCTTAAAACACTGGGATAAAATAAGATTAAGAAGTGCACACTATATGGGGCTCATCATGAAATATTCAGGAAATTAAAAAATCCATTAAATAGGATTCTACTTTAAAAAAATGAATGGTCCTTCGCCTTAATAGTAATCAAGTTCCATGTGAATGTTGAGAAAATTTCCTAATTGATTAAGCAATTAAATTCACTAATTAACTATCCCCAACAAAATAGACACTAAAGATATCAAAATCAATTAACAAAAAAGTATACTAACAACAGCTAAAAGGTCCTAAAGATGAGGTTGGTCGTCCCATCACAATATGGACAGTCTTTTACTTGACAAAGCTATATTAAAATTTGTGGCATTTGAAAATACATAACTTCAGCTCAATTTCCATCATCGACAACATTCTGCAGTTGGCTTCTCCCCTCTGCAGAAAACACAAAAAAAACCCTGCAAATAACACTATCAAAATCCAGAAAATATTAGACCTTTTACATTTTTATCATTTCATTTTTAAAAGGCTTTGAACCTGAATAATTTGTATCCAATAAAGAGAACATCCTATCTTTATTTAGGTTAGCTCTGCATAAGTATATATTGTCTCAAGGTGCAATTATTCACTGGATACTACACGCTTTCATGGTACACTACAATGCCTACTAACCATTCCCACTTTCAACATTTCCTGCACTTCATAACTTCATAGTCCAATCCATTCAATTCTACCTATCCATAAGGGGAACAAAATCCCACCAGAATTTATCACAACAAACTATATATAGCTATGAAGCAAGAATCAACACCTCTTAGATATCACTTTTTTCCAGCTCCAGAACAACATTATAGGTCCAAAGTGTAGTGACATACTGCAATCAAGACAATTAAAGAATAGTAGCACGAGTCTCACCTTAATAGCCACTTAAATAGCTTCCAATGAAAGGAAGGGGTTATGCTAGCTTAGTATGTTAGGAGAAGTTGACAGTGTAGAGAAAACGTAGAAGACAGACTATGGAGAATACCATAAACAACTATACAGCACTTAATAATAAATCTAATCTATTGAAAAGTTTACCAATTTGAAACAGACCATTAAAGCTCATCAAGTGGATGAATAGTAACTGAAGACAAAAAGTGGAGAATAAAAGAAACTGCAAGATAGATTGAGGTCTAAGAAGAAATATCTGCACACAATACAATCTAAATCCCACATATAATCTGCTTAATTAGCTTTGTTATTCCCATTTGCAAGATTCCATCTCCCATTTATTTTTCTTTTTAACCAAATATAAGGGAAGACAGACAGGGATAAATAAATTTCATTATTTATCTAATGGAAGGATTAGAAAGAGAGATTCAAATTGGAATACCAATCTCATGGAAGGAAGGGGCATACTACCAAAGCATCCATTGACCTGACATCTATACCATCGATTCTAAAGTGTTCAAACCAAACTTTTGTCAACCGTTTGTTTTATCATATGAATTCCAAAAGGAACATCCTCAAGCTCAACTTATATGCATGGGAAGCTAATTCATGGTCCTACTCTAATTCAAGGTAGTAATCAAGAAATTAGAAAATTTTAAATGACATGATGTCAGAAACACATTTATATATGGTTTCTATTATTATATTAGGTAGGATAATTATAATTATGGTTAGTAGAGATTTAGTCGTATTAGGATTATTGTTAGGGTTTCCAGTATTTACCCTATAAATATGTACTTTGGGTTTACGTCATGATCAATCAAGCAGAATATTAAGAACAGTCTCCTAAACCCTAGTTTATCCTCTCGACTCCTAATTTCTCGTCTCATCCTAGTCCAAGGCCTCGGCCGATTCCCAATTCGATTCTTTCTCATCTAAATCCCTAATTCTTTCTCTCAAACCCTAAATCCCTAATTATCACGAGTGCCGAAGATCAGTATCGAGGATCCCTAGAAGCGGGGTTCTCACACATGACCTTCTTACGTTCCTCTGCCTCTCCATATCACAGTCAGAGTGAATCAAACTGTTGAGAGTGCATTTTGCTGGGAGTAATGCCACGATCACTGTGTTTTCCCAACCAACCAACCACAAATTGACTTAGTTGTTGAAGCAACTTTTCTACACAACTGCGTTTTTGGGAACACTGTTGGCTACATATATGGGTAGCAGAACCCTTATGAGGAAGAAATGGGGTTATCAACTAAACGATATTATATATGCTGACATAACTTAAAATAACCAATGAGTATGAAAGAATGAACATCTATGCAATTTCTTTGTGTTATCAAATTCTCTATGTTATTATTTCTGCCTCAAATCACAGCATAGCATTAAACTGCTGCCATTACATTGGAAGCACCAAGTTTGTTGAGAACATTGTTATAAACGCGCTGCTACGGATCGGGAAATCGCCGGAATCGAAAAAGCAAGAATACGAAAGCGAGAATCGAAAACACGACACACGATTTACGTGGTTCACTAACACGATGTGTGTTAGCTACGTCCACGGGCGAGAGAGAGCCGATTTCACTATATCGAGGAGATTACAGATTACAGAGGAGTATGAGAAGTATTTATAGTATTTCTCCATGTGGGTCTAAACCTAATCCAATCTGACAAAGGAAACGGTTACAGACCAGGCCCAGAACCTGAACCCAAATAACAGCGAGACCCCCGATTACCAGTTGTAGCGGCTGATAGTCTGATTCAAGTCATATCAACAAATCTCCACCTTGACTTGAATCCTCTTCCTCTGAAATCTCTGATGTACTCTGCTCCTTCTCTCTCTCCCGCCATCAATGCCCCGTAGGGCGGAGTCACCCACTCAAGACATTCAGCAAGTCCAAGCAGTGTTGGAACTTGCCATGTGGAACCGGCTTCGTGAACATATCAGCAGGATTATCCGCGGTGCCAACCTTCTTCACCTTAATCCTCTTCTCTGTCATCAAGAAATGATATCTCACATCGATGTGCTTAGTCCTCTCATGGTGGACTTGATCCTTGGCCAAGCATATTGCACTCAAACTGTCACAATACACCACTGCCTGATCATGATGTAGACCCAGATCACCAACCAGTCCCTTCAACCATATTCCCTCCTTAGCAGCTTCTGTCAACGCCATATACTCTGCCTCAGTAGTAGACAATGTCACCGCAGACTACAGAACTCCCAAGAGTGAATACATAACCGGTCATCGATCTCCTCGTGTCAACATCTCCAGCATAGTCCGAGTCAGAATACCCAGACACCAAGCACTCTGTATCACTTCCGAAGCTAATCCCCACATCAGGTGTACCCTTAAGGTACCGGAAGATCCTCTTCACAGCCTGCCAATGCTCCTTCCCAGGTTGTATCATAAACCTGCTGACAACACTAACAGCATGTGCAAGATCAGGTCTAGTGCATACCATAGCGTACATCAAGCTACCTACTGCACTAGCATATGGGACTCTCGACATGTACTCCTTCTCAGCCTCTGACTGCGGTGCATAAGCTGAGGATAGATGAACATTTGAAGCACTAGGAGTATTTAAGGGCTTTGCTGAAGACATGCCAAACCTTGACAGTATCTTCTGGATGTAGCTCTTCTGTGACAAGAAAAGCTTCTTCTTCGACCTGTCCCTGTAAATCTCCATACCCAAAATCTTCTGAGCAGCTCCCAAATCCTTCATCTCAAACTCAGCACTGAGAAGCCCCTTTAACTTCTGGATATCAGACTTTGACCTCGCAGCTATGAGCATATCATCCACATACAAAACTAGATATATCATCAAACCATCCTCTGCCTTGCTGTGATATACACAACAATCATATGGACTTCTGCTGTAGCCCAGCTCAAGCATGTAACTGTCAAATCTCTTGTACCACTGCCTCGGAGATTGCTTAAGTCCATACAAGGACTTCTTCAACTTACAAACATAGTCTTCTTTTCCCGGAACCTCGAATCCTTCTGGCTGAGTCATGTAAATTTCTTCCTCCAACTCTCCATGTAGGAAAGCTGTCTTCACGTCTAGCTGCTCGAGCTCCAAGTCATAATGTGCCACTATTGCTAGTAGCACTCTGATCGAAGTATGTCTGACCACTGGTGAGAAAATCTCATTGTAGTCAACTCCTTCCCTCTGCGAGAAGCCTCGTGCAACCACCCGAGCTTTAAATTTCATGCCCTCTTTAGAAGTGATTCCATCCTTCTTCTTGTAGATCCACTTGTTTGTAACAATCTTCCTTCCCTGTGGTCGTTTGACTAGCTCCCAAGTTTGATTCCTGTCATGGGATTCCATCTCATCTCCCATTGCGGCAAGCCACTGATCAGCTTCACCACCCGAAACTGCTTCTCTATAGGACTGTGGCTCTCCTGCATCCACTTCCTCAGCAACCTGAAATGAATACGCCACCATGTCCTCGAAGCCATACCTCTATGGAGGTACTCCTGCAGTTGCTCTCTTCGGTCTACCGGAAGCAATAGACTGTTGAGCTCGTGCACTGGACTCTGAAGTTTCTGGCTCTGCAGAGACATCCTCATCATGTTGATCTTCTCCACCTTGGTGCTCAAACTCACTCTCATTGAGAGTTTGCAGCTCCACCTGCTTATCAACATTCATGCTACCTTTCAGCAACAATAACCTTCAACATGGGGTTAAACATAGACTTCTCATCAAATATCACATTTCTACTAAGTATAACTCGATGCTCAGAAGGTTACCAGACTCGAAATCCCTTAACTCCATCTCCGTAACCCACAAATACACCCTTCTTTGCCCTTGGGTTCAGTTTACCCTCATCCACGTGATAATAAACAGGACACCCAAAAACTTTCAGTGAAGAGTAATCAGCAGGCTTACCATACCACACTTCATAAGGAGTCTTACACTCGATACCTGTGTGTGGTCCACGGTTGATCAGGAAGCACGCCATGTTTACTGCTTTTGCCCAGAATCTTCTCTCTAGTCCAGCATTAGAGAGCATGCACCGTGCTCTCTCCAACAATGTCTGATTCATCCTTTCTGCAACGCCATTCTGCTGGGGTGTATTTCTAACAGTCCGATGACGGGCAATCCCTTCATCCTTGCAGAATTCGTTGAACTCAGAACTGCAGAACTCCAGACCATTGTCCGTTCGTAGCTTCTTGATCTTCTTCCCGGTCTGATTCTCCACCAATGTCTTCCACTGCTTGAACTTCGTGAAAGCTTCACTTTTCTGCTTCATCATGAAAATCCAAGTAAATCTCGAATAATCATCAATAATAGACAGAAAATACCTGCTGCCTCCAATGGATTCAACTCGTGAAGGACCCCAACAGTCGGAGTGGAGGTAATCCAGTATTCCCTTCGTCCGGTGGATACCCTTCTTGGGAAACTTGCTGCGATGTAGCTTCCCAAACACACAATGCTCACAGAATTCCAAATTCTGCACCTTGTGCCCGCAAAGAAGATCCCTCTTCGATAGAACTTGCATCCCCCGTTCACTCATATGCCCCAGTCTCATGTGCCAGAGAGTGGTCATATCTTCCTGTTGAACCTGAGACGATGCAACTGCAGCAGAACCAGACAACACAAACCCTTGTAATGTATACAAGGTCCCACGCTTCACGCCCTTCAGTACCTTCCTCGAACCCTTGCAGACATACACAACTCCACCTTTTCCTTTGAAGCTGAAACCCTTGCTGTCGAGTAGACTCAAGGAGATCAGGTTCTTTGTCATTCGTGGAACATGCCTGACATCATTCACGGTACAGAACGAACCATCATGTGTCCGAACCTTTATGGACCCGATTCCAACAACCTTGCAGACAGCTCCATTAGCCATGACCACGTTACCACCATCTATCTGCTCTTAGGTTGTGAAGCAATCCCTGTTCGGAGACATATGGTATGAGGCTGTAGTATCCAGAAACCACACATCACCACGACGTGCCTTCTCATCTACAGCCAAGGCGAGATCGTCTTCAGAACTGCTGTCCACTTCTGCCACGGCAACTGAACCTTGTTTCTTCTGTTGCCCTCTTCTCTTGGGACAGTTGTACTTCCAATGCCCCACTTCCTTACAGTTGTGACAAGCATCACCTGGCTGTGGACCGGGACCCTTGGAATTCTTGCTCGAATTCCCTTTACCAGATTTCTTCTTTCCCTTTCCACCTGTAACAGCCAAACCCGATGCCTCACCACCTGTACCAGATCCGGACGCCTTATGTCTGATCTCTCTCGTATGAAGAGCAGACCTGACATCCTCCAACGACACGCTTTCTTTACCGGCAATAAGAATCAACGAAATTCTCATATGAACTCGGCAAAGAAACCAGCAGGATTAGGGCAGCATCCTCGTCATCAACTTGAACATCTATATTACGCAGATCCAGCAAAATAGAGTTAAGCTGTTCGAGATGTTCCCTCAAAGGCGTACCTTCTTGCATCCTCAAGCTGAACAACCGTTGCTTGAGATGCAGCTTGTTGGTTAGAGACTTCGTCATATACAGACTCTCCAGTTTCAACCACAAGCCCGCGACAGTCTTCTCAGCAGCGACTTCAATGATGACGTCATCAGACAACGATAGCATGATGGTCGAGTGGGCCTTCTCCTCCAGGGTATTCCACTCATCGTCATCGACCGCTGCCTTCTTCTGTTTCGCAGACAGCGGCCCCCACAGCCCTTGCTATTTCAATAAAGCCTGCATCTTGATCTGCCATATAGCGAAGCTGTTCTTCCCCGTGAACTTTTCGATCTTCATGTTCACCGACGTCATTCTTCTGAATCGAAAACCCTAGCCTGATTTCCAGCCGCGGCTCTGATACCACTTGTTATAAACGCGTTGCTACGGATCGGGAAATCGCCGGAATCGACAAAGCAAGAATACGAAAGCGAGAATCGAAAACACGACACACGATTTACGTGGTTCACTAACACGATGTGTGTTAGCTACGTCCACGGGCGAGAGAGAGCCGATTTCACTATATCGAGGAGATTACAGATTACAGAGGAGTATGAGAAGTATTTATAGTACTTCTCCATGTGGGTCTAAACCTAATCCAATCTGACAAAGGAAACGGTTACAAACCAGGCCCAGAACCCGAACCCAAATAACATTGAGCCCATACGTCGTAGCGGTTGATAGTCTGATTCAAGTCATATCAACAAACATATTGGTGACCAAGTCTTTGAGCATTAGGGGTGGCTTAAAAACTACTCTGTGAACCTTGTATTAGTATCTAACACATCAGATTATCGTAATCAAACTAATTAATTAGCTGCAATCATTCTAGTAGAAGTAGAAGCGTTAATTAGTAACAAAAGACCATTTGCCGAAGAGCCACCAAACTGTAGTAAATCATTCGGTTTTTCAACCAAGTATATCTCTCTAATTCCCATACAACAAACATGGAATTCATAACCTCCTGATGATAAGTATGGTTAGATGGTGGAAAGGGTGAATTGGATTATAATTACTATTTAACACCATGATTCACCCAACTAAATTCATTGATCCATCAACCGAAAGCTAAGCTAGTCCCAGTCACTCTATTAGATGATAGGTATCCATCTGTAAATAACCAAGTAGCTTAGGATTAGTTTAGTAATAGTAGAATGTAATTAGGACTAATGATGTAATTTAGTTAGGTTGTTACAACGGTCTTTCCCTCCGTTGAACTCTGTAACCAGAGTATAAATTCAGCTTCACAAGCTGGACTCTGCACGTTTTCACTCATTCAATCAAGAAATTCTTCCTTCAATCAGAATTCTAGCATGGTATCAGAGCTCAACTGAGCCGATTTCGTCTCACTTCTCTCGCTTCCGAATCTTCTTCTTCTTCTCGTAATCGTTCTCCTATGGCGATTCACGATTCTTCCTCTTCCGGCGACGATGCCCATCCTGCAAATCCCCACACTGGAGGTCGTTCCCTTGGCATCAATGGCGTTCTGTACAAAGGCATTCCGATTTCCGATCCTGCCTCACCATTCTTCATTCACCCCTCAGAGAATTGGGGGCAATGTCTTGTTTCTCAACCACTTACCGAGAACAATTTCTCGAGTTGGGAGCGCTCCATGATTCTTGTCATCGATGGCAAGAACAAATTAGGGTTCTTGAATGGCAAAATCCCGCAGCCGAGCGATGATTCTCCTCTGTTGGAGCCGTGGAATCGCAACAACAAGCTTCTGCTCAGCTGGATTCAACGATCTGTGAATCCCACCATTGCTGAGAGCATCCTCTACGTGACCACTGCTATCGGTGCTTGGACAGAGTTACGAGAGCAATTCTCGCAAGGAGATTCCTTCAGAATTGCAGACCTTCAAGAAGCAATTTTCAATCTTAAGCAAGGTACTCTTAGCGTCTCTCAGTATTATTCCAAGCAACGAGCCTTGTGGGATCAGTTAGCCAATTATAGGTTCATCCCCGATTGTGAATGTGGAATTACCTGTCACTGTGTTTCAGCCTCTCTGCGTAAAGATCACATGAATGACAAGGTGATTCGTTTCTTGAGAAATCTCAATGATAGCTTCAATGGTCCTCGGTCCACAGTGATGCTACTTGATCCTTTACCTCCCATAAACAAGGTGTTTGCTATGATGGTTCAACACGAAAGGGAGAATGGATTGCTACCTAAACCACAGCCTGCTCATAACCCTGCTTCAGATAGCATGGCGTTTTTCACTAAAGCAGCTGGACAGCATCTGGGTGTTCAGGGTGTTGGTCAGGGTTTCAAGAAACAAGGCAAGAAACCTGTGTGTACATTCTGTGGATACACTGGCCACACAGAAGACATTTGCTATAAAAAGAACGGTTATCCTACTGGATACCCATCTAAGAAGAAGCAGCAGCCTCCTCGTCAGGCCAACAGTGTTTCTTCTGAGCTTACTCAGCCTTCTAATGGGGCTGTCATGATCAATCAGTCTGACTGGCAGAGTTTCCAGCAGAACTATCAAAGGATGCTTCACATTATGCAGCCTTACTCTCAGTCACCTTCTTCTACTCAGCAGACTGCTATCCAACCAACCCAATTCTCTGCTCCTCCTCAACAGCAGCAGTTCTTCCCACCTCCATCCTCTTTCCAAGAGGCATACACTGCCAATAATCCTGCTCACTACTCAGCTTCAAATGATAGTGAGGGTTCTGGTAAGCACAACATCATCAGCAAAGCAAATTCTGTTGTTTCTCATGGCTTTGAACCTACTGAGCAATCAGGTATCATTCATTATGCTTTGAATGTGAACTGCTTACTTACCAATAAGTGGATATTAGACATTGGGGCTACAGATCATATTATCTGTTCTCCCCCATCATTTTTTACATTCCAAACCAGTACAGAACACCTATGTTCATATGCCAAATGGTAGTAAAGTGATTGTTACAGCAATAGGAACTGTCAAGTATTCAGAACATCTGATTCTGTATGATGTTTTGCTCGTTCCATCTTTCACTTTTAACTTAGTTTCTGTTAGTAAACTAGTTCGAAGTTCAACCATATGCTTATGGTTTCATTATTCCCTGTGTTTTATCCAGGCATACCCCAGTTTGACAATGATTGGAACAGCTAGCTTAATTGATGGATTGTACATCTTACATCATCCATCCCAAACTGCTCAACTCCAACAAAATCTGATTCTTAACACAACTCCTGCACTACCTGCATCTTCTCCTACAGTGGCTTTTTCAACATCACAGCCTTCTATTGACATCTGGCACTACAGGCTAGGTCATATTCCAGCAGCTAAACTCAGGACTCTACATTGCTTGGATAAATCCATTTCTGTTCTTTCTGATTACCATTGTACAGTTTGTCCTAAGGCAAAGCAGAAGAGACTTCCATTTCCTACTAGCATTAGCAAAACAGCAGCTCCATTTGATGTTGTACATGTTGACATTTGGGGAAATGCCCCAGTTACTTCAATTCAAGGTCATTCATATTTTCTGACAATAGTTGATGACTACAGTAGACACACTTGGATTTTCACCATGAAATCCAAATCTGAGGCACGACCAACTATTATTTCCTTCTTTGCTTTCGTTGAAACACAATTTAACAGCAAAATTAAGGTCATCAGAACTGATAATGGTCTTGAGTTCCAAATACCAGATTTTTACAAATCAAAAGGAACCATTCATCAAACCACCTGTGTGTATACCTCTCAACAAAATGGAATTGTTGAGAGGAAACATCAGCACATACCGGCAGTCACTAGGGCCTTACTCTTTCAAGCTTCACTGCCTCTACAGTTCTGGAATTTTGCAGCAATGCATGCTGTTCATATCATCAACAGAACTCCTACCACTCTTTTAAACAATCTTACTCCTTTTGAAAAGCTTACTGGTTCTCCACCCACTTTGAACCATTTAAAAGTTTTTGGTTGCCTTACATATGCTGCAACTATCCAAGCAACCAGATCCAAGCTTGACCATAGAGCAAACCCTTGTGTTTTCCTAGGTCACCCTCTTGGCACAAAAGGGTTCAGATTATACAATCTCACCACACACAACATTTTCACATCACGAGATGTTTCTTTTCATGAAACCATATTTCCTTTTCAGCAAGTTAATCAAAATTTGACCTCCTCAGTTCTTCTTCCAGTTTTTCCAGCAGTTTCTGAAGACCTGGAATTTACTAAAGCTCACACCATTAACCCATCTCCTGTTCCTTCTCAACTGACATCATATCTCCCTTATGATGATCCAGTTACCACTACCACACTTCCTGATTCCTTACCTGTGAATCAACCTCAATTAAGGAGGTCTACCAGACCCATTATCAGACCTGCTAAACTGAATGATTACAAGTGTAATCTGATCAGTCAAGCCTCATTAATCTCTTCTGTCACTTACCCTATTCAACAAATGCTTACTTATCGATCTCTGAGTCTCTCTCATCGCCATTTTGCCCTTTCTATAACTCAAGTAAGAGAACCAAAGACCTACAAAGAGGCTGCTAAAAGCAAAGAGTGGCTAGCAGCTGTCAACTCAGAATTTGCTTCTCTTGAGAAAACAAAAACATGGGTTCTAGTTGATCCTCCTCCTAATGTTCCCATCATTGGCAACAAATGGGTTTTTAGACTCAAATTCAAACAGGATGGGACAATAGACAAGTATAAAGCCCGTTTAGTAGCAAAAGGCTATACTCAGACACCTGGTATAGACTACATGGATACTTTCTCACCTGTTGTTAAAATGACAACAGTCAGGATACTTTTAGCCTTAGCATCCATTTACAAATGGCATTTGGAGCAGTTAGATGTCAATACAGCATTCCTCCATGGTGATTTACATGAGGATGTGTATATGAAATTACCTCCAGGTTTGAAAGTTCATCCATCAGATCAGCACAAGGTCTGCAAACTTACAAAATCACTATATGGCTTAAAACAAGCTAGTAGACAGTGGTTTGAAAAACTTGCAGCTACCTTAGACTCTCTTGGCTACCAGAAATCCCACAGTGATTACTCTTTATTCACTAAATACTCTGGATCATCATTCACAGCTCTACTAGTATATGTTGATGACATCATACTTACTGGCAATGACATGGATGAAATCAAATATGTAAAACAGCAACTAGATACTGCTTTCACAATCAAAGATCTTGGTAAATTAAAATACTTCCTTGGAATGGAAGTTTCAAGATTAGAAACTGGCATTCATTTATGTCAAAGAAAATATACACTCGATTTGCTGTCTGACACTGGTTTCCTGGCTTCTAAACCTACAACTACTCCTTCCATTCCTGCAACCCATCTCTCTGCTCATGATGGTACTCCACTAAATGAACAAGATCATAGTAGTTACAGAAAACTCATTGGTCGACTCCAGTATCTTTGTAATACACGACCTGACATTTGCTATACTGTCAACCAACTGAGTCAGTTTGTTGATTCCCCTACTTCAGCACACGAACTAGCCACCCACAGGCTCCTTCGCTACCTCAAAACAACTCCTGACAGAGGATTGTTCTTTCCTTCCAATTCTTCTACACGACTCACATCCTTTTCGGATTCAGATTGGGCTGGTTGTCCCGACACTAGGCGATCAGTAACTGGCTTTTGTGTGTTTTTAGGTAATTCCTTGATCAGCTGGAGTTCGAAGAAGCAACAAACAATTTCGCGTTCCTCCACAGAAGCTGAATACAGGGCACTGGCGGACACATCTCAGGAACTCCAATGGATGACTGCGCTTTTCCATCAGCTTCCAGTTCAACCTCCGCTTCCATACACCATCTACTGTGACAGTCTCTCTGCTGTCAAAATGACAGAGAACCCTGTCTAGCACGAGCGCACCAAACACATCGAAGTCTACTGCCACTTCACCCGCGATCAAGTTCTTGCTGGCAAACTCAAGGTCCAGCACATCTCAACGACACTCCAGCTGGCTGATTCATTCACCAAAGCGTTACCTGTCCACACCTTCATCGACCTTATATCCAAGCTAAACCTGAAGTCTATCCATGCTTAGCTTGCGGGGGGTATTAGATGATAGGTATCCATCTGTAAATAACCAAGTAGCTTAGGATTAGTTTAGTAATAGTAGAATGTAATTAGGACTAATGATGTAATTTAGTTAGGTTGTTACAACGGTCTTTCCCTCCGTTGAACTCTGTAACCAGAGTATAAATTCAGCTTCTCAAGCTGGACTCTGCACGTTTTCACTCATTCAATCAAGAAATTCTTCCTTCAATCAGAATTCTAGCACACTCGTCCCAGTCATCGGCTTCACGATCCCCTTCTCTCTTCCTCCTCCATAGCTGCTTAAAGAAGAGTGTGCATCTGGGGGAAGAAGAAACGCCGGGAAGAAAGAGAGATGATGACTGGGACGATCATCAACTGATCATTGGTTCGCCTTCCCTTACGATTTAGCTATCAGATCTGAAGAAGCGGACTCGAACCAACTCTTGAGGAGTTGAGATTTCCAACTTCACAGAGGTCAGGAATATAGATCGGCGACAAAGCAGGCTCTTCCTCTTCCAGGTCCATCTTCCACGACAACCCTTTCCTTTACTTTGTTTCGATTCCATGGAAAAGAAATAGGAGAAGAAGAAAATGTATGTTCCCAAGAATCGGAACGCAGAGAGAAAGGACGGAAAAAAGGGTCGGGTCAGTAACCCACAGTAACCCCTTCCCTGGTCCTCACGTGTCAGTCACTTTTTATTTAAATTAAATGTGAAAAAGACAGTACGGTAAAATTGCACTTACTCCTATTTATTGCTGATGCTCATTTTTGACCGGAGCATATTAGCGCCTCCTTCTCTCTCCTCGCAAAACATTTAATTTTCCTTCCCTTAATCTTTAACGGACGATTTCTCACTCGTTTTAAGTCGAAATTAATTTTTTTTTGCACAGTTAGATCAAATTAATTGTGATCTTCAAAATGATATCCACTTTGATATTTTTTGGACACAAAAAAATTTGTCAGTTATTACCAGTCTATACCATATGGTATTGATTGTACCATATGGTATTGACTGGTATTAAACAAGAGCATGGTATGGTAATATTTGCTACATGAATATATATTTCGTTACCACCCAATA
Source organism: Linum tenue (assembly GCA_946122785.1). NCBI lineage: Eukaryota > Viridiplantae > Streptophyta > Magnoliopsida > Malpighiales > Linaceae > Linum > Linum tenue. The sequence continues at coordinate 26,737,669 of CAMGYJ010000002.1, read as the reverse complement.
CCATATGGTATAGTGTGGTAATATCAATATATATTTCGTTACCACCCAATACCATATGGTATAGTGTGGTAATATCACACAATACCATATGATATAGAGTGGTAATATCAATATATATTTCGTTACCATGCAATACCATACATTACCATATGGTATTGGGTGGTAATATGATAATATCAATATATATTTCGTTACCACCCAATACCATATGGTATAGTGTGGTAATATCAATATATATTTCGTTACCACACAATACCATATGGTATAGTGTGGTAATATCACACAATACCATATGGTATAGAGTGGTAATATCAATATATATTTTGTTACCACACAATACCATATGGTATAGTGTGGTAATATCACACAATACCATATGGTATAGAGTGGTAATATCAATATATATTTCGTTACCACGCAATATCATAAATTACCATAGGGTATAGTGTGTTAATATCAATATATATTTCGTTACCATGCAATACCATACATTACCATATGGTATTGGGTGGTAATATGGTAATATCAATATATATTTCGTTACCACCCAATACCATATGGTATAGTGTGATAATATCAATATATATTTCGTTACCACCCAATACCATATGGTATAGTGTGGTAATATCAATATATATTTCGTTACCACCCAATACCATATGGTATAGTGTGGTAATATCAATATATATTTCGTTACCACATAATACCATATGGTATAGTGTGGTAATATCACACAATACAATACAATACCATATGGTATAGTGTGTTAATATCAATATATAATTCGTTACCACACAATACCATACATTACCATATGGTATAGTGTGGTAATATCAATATATATTTCGTTACCACCGAATACCATATGGTATAGAGTTATAATATCAATATATATTATCTAAAAGAAAAAAAAAAGAAGGAGGTAGAGAAAAAATCGTCTTCTATCGCCTCTCATTTCCTCTTTCGCAATCAAGAACACCAAAATGCCGAAAAATGAGAAAGATCGAAATTGAGGCCAACGAGATGATGAAGAGAAGAAATGCAATGAAAGAGAGTGGCTGCAATTTTTATTCGTCTTGTAGAAAAAAATAAAGAAGAAGAGAAGGGAGCAGATTTAGATCTCAAAAGGAGATTGAGAGAAAAAAAAGGAAGAGAGAGGATCTGGAAAAGAGATTGGGAGAGAAAAAGGAAGAGAGAAGGAAGAGAGAAAGATAAATGAGAGTTGCAGAGAAATAATGGTTTCTCTTTCCTTCTTTGAAAATGCAGCCATTTAATACGAAATAAAATAAAATAAAGAATTTAATATATTAACGGACAAAACTACCCTTCTCCACTTAGCGTCCGGCCCAACCACACGATTGCCTGCCTCCTAGATCTACGGTCACTATTTATTACTGACCTGTAAATAACCATGTGGTTACTGACCCTATCTCCTGCCAGGAATGAACGGCCCAAAAAAAGAAACAGAGTTCAATAGGAGAGAGAAGACAGACACGTGACTTAGGGATAAAAATCCAAAGGTTGAGATTAGCTAACATAATTATTAATCAACTGCTTAAATTAGCCAGCACAAAGTTAGTGAACTCGCTCTCAGTCAAAACTGGCCGTAGGAAACCCAAATCCCAAAGCGAACAGTAACATCGATTTTTTCTTAAGCAACAGTAACTTCGATTTATGGTAATTGTTCATTACTTGTGGTTTAATAATTCTAATAATAATAATTAGTTATTATTATTAGTTAGTACTTCAAAAGAACAAGTAAGAATATTACTGTGCATTCGTGTCAAATTAATGGGTATTAAATTTTTTTTCCTCATTTTCCCTACTCTCTCACATAGAAACCGGTAGGGGTGGAAGTTTGGTTTGTGGGTAACCCGCAAACCGCACAATTTGTGGATAGTGGGTTGGGTGTGGGTAGCAAAATATTGATTTTTGTGGTTAGTGGTTAACCACTACCCATAACGGTTTACCCACAAAACTCACACTAGTTATATTTATTTCTTCAAATACTTTGTAACCCACATTAACCACATTAGTTATATTAGTTTGTGAAACTTGGAAGACTAAGAATTAAAGTAGCTACCAAAATCAAATACACACTTATTCTATAAAACAAAACCAAGTCAATGCGCAATGTTCATGTGAGATATTTTTATCAAATAAACATTGTCCGTGTGGTATATGTTTAGTGTATAACAAACCCAAGTCCATAGATATAGTCAGATAAATTAGTCGATTTGTTAAAAGAGGGAATAATCGATAAAGGTTAGTTTGATACCCAAAATAATCTCCATTTCTCCACGAATTCACGAACAACACAACATGCAACCAACTACCAACAATACAAGTCTATAATCGAGAATGGAGAATAAGCATATCATTAAAAGCGGGCGCCTCCACTTATCGAGCCATTTTTGTGTTTTGCTGTTATTGCCATCGGAGGAGCCATGACATGCAATGATGTTTGTCTGGTAACAGGTCACTCTGCCTCTGCGTTATCTTCAAACCTCTTTACAAATCCATCTCTTCTAAATTTACACTAACAAACCTATTGTATTCGAGATTTATAATTTCTTTAACACTTTATTAACTTTCTATTATGTATGTTTTTGTTTTTGTGTGAGAAGAAACACAACATCACTATTTAATTACCATATTATTATATTTAATGTGAAAATTTTGTGGGTATCCACAACCAACCCGCAGCGGATTGTGGTTAACCACTACCCACTGCAGGGCGGGTTGTGGATAGCATATTTTTACATTTGTGGGTGTGGTTATCCGCAAAATGTGGGGCGGGTAACCACACCCACCCCAATTTCCAACCCTAGAAACAGGGATAAAAACTTCGTATTTGTCCTTTTCCCTTCTCCCTCCCCACCAACTCATCTCTCTCTGCTGGGAAAGAAGAACAAAAGAGAAAAATAAAGAGTCCATAAAAAATAAAAAAGGAAGGAGGAAAAGTTGTCACATTCTCTCTTTGAATTTTTTTTTTAATTTTCTTTCTCTCTTCCCCTTTCTCTCTTGCATGTGGCTCCGGTCGTCGAATGCAGCGGCGACATAGGTTGACGACGAAGGAGGAAGGGGTCGGACAGTCACGACAATGACGCGAAGTCAGAGGTTGCAGCGGCGTCGTAGATTGACGGTGAAGGAGGCATCAATCAGTTTTTGGTTTGGGCCGGCGATGGGGATGTGACAATGAGGATATAGTGGCGAAAGAAAGTGACAGAGTAAGTTTATAAGCTTGAAAGCGTGATTTTAACTACATTGGCAGCAGTGGGCTCGGATCTATCCTTATGAAAATTCGGTTTGTGTTTAATTTTGCCTTTGTTCTTGCTTGATTATTATTTTTCCTTTTTGTTTGTTCTTGACACTGCAACACTAGTATAAAAATAAATGTGATTCCCTAATTATTTCCTTTTTACCAAACGTGGAATCACTAATTAGCATCATGTGTTTAATGTCTTTCTTATTTATCATGTGCATTACAGTTGCATGTAAATTAAGGTGATTTTGTTATCAGTAGCTTCACACTGTCTAGAAGAGTCTGGAATTGAAATGACCAGTGAAGAATCCTACTCGGAACCCAAAAGTGAAACCATAGTACAAATCAAGATGATTTTGTTATCAGTTGCTTCACACCGTCTAGAAGAGTCTGGAATTGAAATGACCAGTGAACAATCCTATTGGGAACCCAAAAGTGAAATCATAGTACAAACAGAACAATAAAACAAAATCCAATAGTAATTTTCAAACATTGTTTTACATTTTTTTTAGTGAACCATCTATTGTTCGAAAGAAAGTTGTTTCAGTTCTTAAACAAATGTCGAAGGACATTGATTATGTCACTCCATTCGTTTAGTAGTATTACTTACAAATTCGTGGACAAGAAACAATATAGATTTAACCTTAAGTTCTACTAAAAAAATTTACTTTTCTATTTATAATGCCTATGAGCCTATCTATAAGTATAACTACAACTTTTAACCCATGGCGAAGCGCAAGCGAGCGGGTCTTGCTAGTTACTTATAATTAGTAATGATGTTCGAGTGTATTTATATAGAAGTATTGCAAAAGTGATCAAAGTTTATTATAGTTACCAAGTTAGTTGATTAATTCTTGTATCGTAAGAGTTGGTATTGTACAAGGATTCTTAGTGTCACAAGGAGTCTACGATAAATAACTCGTCATTCTTTGTGATTTTCTAATTTGTGGTCCGTTATTAAACGTGAGAGTTGCATTCTTACATTTGAGTTAGAAAAGACACATAAATGGGCCAACCAAAGGGGTTGTTCTAGAGAAGGAAAATTTTGCAAGGAAGTTGAAAGAAAATCCTTATGATTTGAAGCAATCACATATGGAGTGGTACAAGAGGTGTGATAATTTCATGAACTCAGTGTCGGAGGATTTCTGGTTTGGGGATCATAGAATGATATATTGAGAGTGTACTTCAGCATCTTCAGATGCATACTACGAATGTTGTAGCTAAGTTAGAAATAATATATTGAGAGTGTACTTCAGCATCTTCAAATGCATACTACGAAACAGATGAGTACTCCTTCAATTGTGCATTTCCACCTCTTCAATATGTGTCTACAATCTGGGAGGATTCGAGAAGGACTAATTGATTCGGATTTTGCTAGAGATTTAAATAAGACAGACAGGTCTACATGTTATTCTGGGCACATCTATTAAAGGCGAGTAATTGTCGAAGAATGATTCATCTTATGAAGAACAGATGTTTCATGATGGAATGGAACAAAACACATTGATGTGAGCTATAGCTACATTAGATATGACATGGTCCACAACATAAGTGGAAATATGAAATATCCAGCTAATATGAGCAGCAAAGCTAATTTCTACGACTAAGTTCGAGCTTGGCTCCAAATTAGTTACTTCGTATCAGTGACTCACTAGTTCTACGGAATTTTTTTATGCACGAGGAGATTATATTAACTTTTTTTTTATGATGGTGGTGATAATTTATTAATAAAGAGAACCCAGCAAACAAACTAACAAGTACAACCAGAACAAGTACTCCAACACAAGTTGTGACAAAAACATGCCAAACAAAAGCAAGGCCAGTACACAGGCAACATCAAGAAACAACAAAGCAAAAAAGCACAGAAGAGAAATTCCCTATATCCCAGGAGCACCCAAAACATAACAGAATGACTCCCTTAACAAAACAAAAAAAAACTCACGAAATGCACACATGGAGCACACCTCCTGCAAGAGAAGACCTGAATCTGCTTTGGATTGAAAGAACCTCCAAATGACCAGCGAGCCAGCAACTCTGTGGGCAAACGATGATGAATAGACTGTTAACACCTTTGAATGGTCATGAGAAAGGGAATCAGAGGGCATCCCTTCTCTCTACCCTTCTCTGTAGCGCCATAATCCATCGATCAACAATTGTTCTGTCCACTTTTCCTGCTGTGACTAACCAATCAATAATCATCCTTCCTATCCTGCCGCAAACAACTTGCAGGGGTGTTGCTCGATCCTCGAAAATCCTGTTATTCCTCTCTAACCATACAGACCAACACAATGCATGCAAAAGGACTTTCGTGCACCACTCTTTTGGGCCAGAAGAATGTTGATGAGGCCACCTCTCGATCACACCTCTTATATTTGTTGTTTGTTAACGAACCACGTTCGAAATTTCTACAAACTCACCAATGAACAACCACACCCTCCTTACATACCTACAATGAATGAATAGGTGATTGATGTCCTCCTCACTTGTCAGGCATAGCACACACCTACTGGGCATACTCCATCCTCTCCTTTTGAGCGAGTCGTGTGTCAGAATCTTCTGATGAAACACAAGCCACATAAAAGTACATATCTTGACGGGTGCTTGACGTTGCCAAATTACTTTGTATGGGAAACCTTCAAGCTGCCTATACTTTTCCTACGCTAGTTCTTTGTAGAGAGACTGCACTGTGAAGCCAGTTGTTGGTGATGGAAGCCAAACAACTCTAGGCGGTCCTGCAAAATGTAGAAGACCAGTGTAGGATGAAAGTAATTAAATCAAACACTCTCTCTCCCTCCCCCCCCCCCCCCCCTTTAAGTTATGATTTAGGGGAATTTCCCAAACAACTCTCTCACTCACAATATGAGCACTTTGTGCGATATCAGAGGTCCTGTTTTGAAAAGTGGCAACAACAAACACTCTGGGAAAAGCATCGGCGAGAGTGATCCCACTTATCCATCTATTATGCAAAAGCAACGTCCAGTCTCCACACCCTGGATCAATGTAAGTGAATCTCCAAAACAACTAATTGAGCTTACTAATTTGCCTCCACGAACTGCAACCCACAACCCCACTGTGATTTCCACTCGCCCATTCAGACTCTACGTTCTGAAACTTTAAGTTAATAAGACATCTCCACCACGATTCTCTTTCTATAGCAAACCTCCATATCCATTTGCTTAGAAGTGTTTGATTCTGCAATACAATATCCTTGATACCAATACCACCTAACTATTTAGGGGCCTTGCATAATTCCCAAGCAATAAAATGAGTCCTATGTTCCTGCCCTACTCCTTCCCAAATAAACTGTATGATTATCTTCTCCAATTTTGCTACCACATTCCTTGGTATACTGAATAGGCTGGCCAAATAGAGAATCTGACTTGCAAGACTGCTATTAGCTAAGGTGATCCTGCCTCTCAAGGACAAGAAATCACTCTTCCAGCCCTCAAGTTTTTTTTTGCATCCTAACAATGACTTGGTCCCAGGCTGTGTGAGAGTTAGGGTGTGATCCGAGGGGTATTCCAAGGTAAGCTGTAGGCGAACAACCCCAATCACATCCAAATAATTCAGCAAGTATTTCAATATGTTCAACTTCCCCAATTGGAAATATTCGGCTCTTCTCTAAGTTGATTCTTAATCCTATGATACTTTGAAAGCATGCCAAGACAGCCATAATATTCACAACTTGTTCTTCTGTGGCATCGCAGAATATGGTAACATCATCGGCGTACAATAAATGTGACACCTCCCCCTGACTATCTTCTTCATTCATAAAGAAACCTGCGATATCACCAACCTGCCTAGCTTTATCTAACATGAAGGATAAGATGTCCATCACCAAATTAAAAATAAATCGTGATAGTGGATCGCCCTGCTTCACCCCTCTCTTCATGTCAAAATAGCCAGCAACCTCCCCGTTCAATACACCGATACTTTAGCCGCCTTGAGACTTGCTTCAAACCATCTCCAGAATTTCACATTTAAACCCATTGCTCGAAGAATATTATCAACACATTTCCAACTTACTGAGTCGAAAGCTCTCTCGATATCCAGCTTCAGAACAATTCCTGGCCTCCCATTCTTCTTCCTGCTATCAATCAACTCGTTTGCAATCAAACATGCCTCCTGAATTTGCCTTCCTTTTATCTCGGCAAAAGATAAGGGAAGTTAATAGGAAAAGAAAAAAATGTAAAAGAAAAATAATTAATTTTTTCAAATAAAATAACTTTAGATATTCATTAGAGCTATATAATTAGTAAAATGAAAACTAAAAAAAATATATCTTATTTGTACGTCGTTGTCTATATATTAGTTAGTACATCTTCAACTAAATTAATAATTTCAACATTTTAGTTTGATTATTCATGTTTTATTATAGCTTATAATAAATTTAGGTTAGAATTTGCATACTCAATATAAAGCCTTCAATTCGAAATGCACCTTTTTTCTCTAAAGCACTCAAATATTAATTGAGGATTACTCTATCTACATTTCTTTTTATTAATTCATGTGAAATATTTTTATTTATGAAATTGAAAGAAATAACAATTCGTCAATATTGTAACTATCTTTTTGTTGGAATCAATTTATGATTATCTTTTGTCAAAAAAAAAAAAAACAATTCGTCAATAATTAGTGACTGAGAAATAGGCCTTCCGAGTTCCAATTACAACCCAAGTTTCCATCCCATTGCATACTGACGACAGTTTTAGCAACTCCCTTTTCTCCGCATTTTACCTTTCCTCTAAATCGTATTGCAATGCATCATAGAAATATACTACTTTCAACCGTGTTTCATCCTCTTATCGAAGTTAGGCTACTAAACCTGCAATTTGTCTCAATTACGGGGGGGAAAAATCGTGATCTACAAAATACATAGCTCCAAACCGCCAACAATTGTCACTTATTGATGTTCAATTGGTATGTCATGGCAAAAATCACGTAAACTCTATTATTCATTTCCTGGCTTTTCAATTCATTATCACCATCTATAAAGTTTTGCTTCTTAATTCAATATTAGTATCTTACTTTCATTATATTCGCAACTAATGAAGGTGACAATTGTAATGATGTTGATGCATTTATGCATCATCTTGGTGTAGTTTACGTTTCCCTCTATTTTTATTATTTTTCGATAATGTTTATCTTTGTTGTTATTTTCTTTCTTTTTGTAGTTTCATCTTGCCATTTAAGCAAATGAATTTTATTTTATTGGTTTCTCTTTCTCTTTCTTTCGTGGCCACACTCCCTGATATTCTAGTAATAGAATTTCATCCATTTCCTCCACATTTTCCCCAACTAATATCTTCCCCATGATTTTAGCAACAAAATCCATTTTTTTAATCCAAGCACAAATACGTTAATACCCATCCGAATTATGCGGGATGAAGAGCACCATCTGATGTGGCAGAAATTTTCTGTTGACATTTCCTTATTTATTTGTAGATAATCAATTTGCTATGTGCTATTATGGTACTAATTACTTATTAAATAGTTTATAAACCATATATTATAAATAATATATAATGACGCTCTTTTCACGCTCTCAATATTAGATTCTTGTACAATAGACGCTCTTACGCTCCCTTCTCGATCTCGCTCCCGCTCTCGCTCTTACGCTCCTGCTCTCTTTTCACGCTCTCAATATTAGATTCTTGTACCAAAATTCTCAACTAAACAAGATTTTTTCAGGTTTTGTTTTCGAGGAAATGACAGCTTCGTTTTCATTTTAATTTTGTTTTCTATTGTGGCAGCTAACAGAAATAGAATGGCAAGTAAACTACCCATAAGGTTAAGGATGAAATCCCAAAATACATATGTTTTTTAAAAAAATTCCCAAAATACACATGTTTGGACATCACTGCAGGTAGGGGTGTCCATTCGGGTTCAGGTTTTCGGGTTTACCCAAAACCGACCCGATTAGATACATTTTCTGTTTTCGGGTTTGGGTTTGTTTCGGGTTTCGGGTTTTTCGGTTTTGCTTATCGGTTTTCTGGTTCCGTCTGAAAACCTCCGAGGATAGAACTAAGCCCGTATTCTTAGGCATTCGGGTTTTCGGGTTTCGGTTTTGCTTTAACCAAACCCGAACTCGATAAGGAATTTTCGGGTTTCGGGTAACCGAAAGACGAAAATCCTTATCAGGTTCGGGTTCGGCTTCCAGTTATTTCGGTTTCCGGATTTCATGTTTTTTGGGTTTTGGTTTGGGTAACCGAACCCTACACTAACTGACACCCCTAACTGCGGCTGTCAACCGCAGTGGATGCATTCACCGCGGCAGACGAAAGCGGTGAATGCATCACCGCGGTTAACAGTCGCGGTGAATGCCAAACGTAACACCCAAACTTCAAACAAACGTAACTTTGCGCTCAGTTATCCAATTGTAGCGATTTTTTTTATTCCACATAACTTTTCAAGATCTTTCAATCTGCAACAAGTCTTCATCTAAAAAAATTGTCGTTTATTACCCCGAACGAGCAATTTTTCGATTTTGCCAAACTTTGGAAGGCCATAACTTTTAGCTCCTCAATCCGAACATCATAAAGTTTTTTTTTATTGCACATAAATTTTATAAAGTATGTATTTTGTGATTTTTTTTTTTAAAAATGTGTATTTTGAGATTTTTTCCTAAGGTTAGAGCTTTCTTTAGCACTCTGTTTTTTAAAATAAAAATGTTTATGACTTTAATGTTTTTTTTACTTTTTTTGTAAGGGTGACAAAAGGGGTATGCCATCTTGTATTTACTAGCACAAGGCCCGGCCCGTTGGCCGGAAGAATTTTGTCGAGAAATATGGTATATAATAATGGATATAATAGATAATTTGAAATGCATGAAATGATTGTTTTCTATCTTAGTTATGCACATAACATTTTTTAAAGTGATCCACTTATGCATAATGTGTTTAGACCTCCATGAAAAGAGAAAAAAAATATAATAGGGCTAAGATCAGGTGACTAAGGGGGGGTCCCTTAGTCACTTGCCTAAGCCGATCTCAACCCTTCAACCTCATTAAAATCTAATGGCTCCAATTAATTCAATTTAATGAAAAGTAATGAAGTAATTGCATGCTTCATGATTATTTTATATTTTAATAATTAAAAAACGGCGACACGTCTTGTCCTCCCCGCTGCCGACCAAAATTTCCCGGCGTACTCCCGCCGTCCAGGATTTCCGGCGGCCACCATATATGCCGTCCATTTTTTTTGTCCCAGAGAGAACCCTTGGTTCCTGGGAAATATATTCCCCTTCCACCATTTTTTTGTAGAGAGAGAACCCTCGGTTCCTGTGGAGAGAGAGAGAGTTGATGGAAATTATTTGGGATGGGAATTATTTGTTGGCGCGGGGAGGGAGATAGAGAGTTTTCCGGTGACTGGAGGAAATTTCCCGGCGATAGTGTTGGATTTGTGATGTTTGCTGACCTATTTTGTAATGTTTGTATAGATTCGGTTTGTATTATTTGTCATTTTTAGTGACATTTTTTACGGTTAGTATGCTTTGTACTGTTTGTCCATTTATTTTGTAATGTTTGTATGCTTTGTTATTTTGTAATGTTTGTCGGTTATTTTTGTAATGTTTGTAAACTTTGTTATTTTTGTGCACCATGTTTATCATTTTTGTCAACCATGTTTGTAATATTTTTTATGTCTAAAAAACAACCTGGTTAAATTTTGAATGGAACTCCTCTATATAGGGATGGAGTCTCCAAAGTCAACCCGGGTGTTTTTTCCAGTTCGTATGGATTGTCCGTCTAGTTTGTCATTTTTGTCCACCATGTTCGTAATGTTTGTATGTCTAAAAAACAATCGGGTTGACTTTGAGACGGAGCCCTCTATATAGGGATGAAGCCTCCAAAGTCAACCCGGATATTTTCCAGTTTGTATGAATTTTTGGTCTAGTTTGTCATTTTTGCCCACCATGTTTGTATGTCTAAAAAACACCCGGGTTGACTTTGGGAAGGAGCCCTCTATATAGGGATGGAGCCTCCAAAGTCAACCTGGTTGTTTTTTTTTTGTATGGTTTGTATTGTTTGTCGGTCTAGTTTGTATTTTTTGTACAGTTCATATGTTTGTAATGTTTGTAAATCTGTTTGTATGTTTTGTCGCTCTAGTTTGTACTGTTCGTATGTTTGTATGGTTTGTACTGATTGTAAGTCCGGTTTGTATACTTCGTAACTTTTCATAATACCCAAACTACCCCTGTCATTAATTAAATAACTCTTCCCACTTTTTAACCATCAGATTGATGTGTCCAGATCTAAGGGCTGGGAGGTGCTTAGTCAAGTGACTAAGCACCCCCCCCCTTAGTCACCAGATCCTCTCTCTATAAACATTACATATAATTATTGAATGAAAAAAATATAACTAATTTTCATTCATTACTTAATTAAACCATATAATCGCATATTCTCATTATCGCTAACTGCTTATGCTTTTTTGCAATAGATAGTTCAAAATGTGCCTTAAAACGTTTGTTTCCAACCGTGTAAAAGAATAGTTTGAACCAAAGGATTGTAAAATCGTATCGAAAAAGTTGGTAGTAGAGTAATTTATAGTGAAGTCATCATTTAATTGTCGTTCAACCGTTTCATATTGTTAAATATCACCTATCGATTTAGCCTATGATGTGAAGTTTCATGGTCTAACCGCCGGTACGTACGATCTTTCAATACAAACTTTAAATAAAAAACAACTAAAATATTGACATTATCAAATACCCCTTGAATCTCATAAATTATAATAATCGTATTAGGGAAAAAATCTTCCAAATGATAATATTGACCCTGGTTAAGCATTGTACTGACCTTGGCTCGGACCATCGGGCTCTACTCCTGGCTGATAAACCCTTCGTTCGTCAGTGTAGGCCTTTGTTCCGGTTTGATGCCAGGTGGGCGGAGAACCCAGAAGTAAGGGCTATGGTCCAGTATGTTTGGCATGAGCATATTTCGGGTTCCCCGATGTTCCAGCTCTGGGAGAGACTCAAGCGTGTGAGACACCTCCTCTATGATTGGAGCAGGGCTGGGACAACCAATTCTCTTCGTAATATCAAGACTCTCCAAGTCGAAATTGAGCATATCAAGGCCCAGCATCCAATTAATTGGGAGGAGGTTAGAATTTTAGAGGCAGATCTGGCTCGCCAGTGGGACGCTGAGGAGGAATACTGGCAACAGAAGTCTAGGGTACACTGGTTGAAGAAAGGTGATAAAAACACCTCCTATTTCCACACGGTCACAAGAACTCGCCGGAAACGGAACCATGTGGCTGGACTCTTTAATGAGAATAATGAGTGGGTTACTGAGGAGAAAGGAAAAGCCGATGTCGCCTGCCAGTTCTATCAACATCTGTTCACGTCGGAGAATAATGTGCAGAATATGGCTGAGAGGGTGGCAGAGCTTCCAATTGATAGCAATGTAACACAGGAGATGAATGATATGCTTACGGCGGAGGTTCTGCCCCAAGAAGTCCGTCAAACAGTGTTTAAAATGGGTTCCAAGCAGGCCCCAGGCTCGGATGGTTTCACGGGAAAGTTTTTCAAAGCATATTGGGATATAGTAGGGGACTCGGTGATTGAGGCTGTTTGTTCTTTCTTTGCTTCAGGCAAAATGCTCCGAAGCTTCAATCATACGTGGATTACATTGATACCCAAGGTAGACAATGTGGAGAACATGCGACAACTGCGACAACTGCGACCCATCAGTCTATGCCAATTTGTGTACAAGATAATCACGAAGATCATGACTGCTAGGCTTGCTGATATTCTCCCGAGCATTATCTCGGCTGGGCAAAATGCTTTCATTCGTGAAAGGCAAATCATTGAAAATATCTTGGTTGGTCATGAATTGATGCACTATTTAAAAATCAAGACTCGTGGTAAGAAAGGATACATGGCTCTAAAGGTTGACATGGAAAAGGCCTATGACAGAGTTGAATGGTCCTTCTTGCTTGCAGTCCTGGAGAAAATGGGTTTCAATTCGGTTTGGATTGGTTGGGTTCATGAATGTCTTCGGTCTACTTCGTTCTCAATCTTAATGAATGGAGCCCCATCGGGCTACTTCTCGCCCTCCCGGGGGCTCCGACAAGGGGATCCTCTGTCACCCTTGCTGTTTGTGCTGTGTACGGAAGGGTTTGCTGCTATTCTTCGGAAAGCAATTGCGGAGAAAAGGTTGGAAGGGGTCAAGGTGGCTCCTCAAGCGCCTCGGATTTCTCATTTATTCTTTGCGGACGATTCTTATCTGTTCCTTCGAGGAAACCTCCAGGAATGTGAGAATTTGATTGAAGTTTTAAATGATTATGAGGAGCTGAGCGGCCAGCGGGTTAATCTGGATAAATCTGCGGTTTGTTTTAGTAAAAACATTATCCCCGCTGACCAGGAATTTCTGGCCGCGGTTCTGGGGGTGGGAGCGGTAGGGGTTCAAGACAAATACCTGGGACTACCGACTCTGATTGCTCGTTCGAAGATGGCTACCTTCCGTTATCTGGAGGAGAAGTTGCTGGAAAAGTTAAAAGGATGGAAGCAACGTACGTTGTCTTGGGCAGCTAAGGAGACCCTGATCAAATCGGTTGCTCTCGCTTTGCCTTTGCATGTTATGTCTTGCTTCCGGCTGCCCTTATCGCTCTGCCGGCTCCTTGATAAGCATGTTGCACGGTTCTGGTGGAGTGTGACGGAGGGTCAGTCGAGGATTCATTGGATGTCCTGGCGGAATATGTGCAGAAGCAAGCACGATGGGGGGTTGGGTTTTCGTCGGTTTGAACAATTTAATCAGGCTCTTTTGGCGAAAATTGGCTGGCGAATTCTCCAAGATCCCCAATCCTTGCTGGCTCAAGTTTATAAAGGAAAATATTTCCCTAGGGGGACGTTTCTCCAGGCTCAAGCGCGCTCGCGTCCTTCCTGGGGGTGGCAGAGTGTTCTCTATGGGAGACAGCTGCTTGAGCAAGGGCTTCGTTGGCAAATTGGTAATGGAGAGTCAGCGCCTTTGCTTTCCTCAATTGGATTCCTCGGCTGCATCCTGATAAGCCTGTGCATAACCCTCAGGTGCTCCCGGAAGAGGGTGAACCTGTAGTGGCAGAGGTCTTAGTCCCGGGTGGGGGGGGGGGTGGTGTGAGGCTAAGCTGCGGCAATGGTTTGATCCGCCAACCTGTCGTGTGATTCAGTCGATCCCTCTGCCGCGCCGGAACATGGAAGACAAGCTTATTTGGCATTGCACATCGGAGGGAGAATTTTCTGTGAAGTCTGCTTATCACCTGGCGGTGGATCTGGATAAAAGGAGTGGGGGATGGAGAGCCACGGTGAGTTGGATGGATAAGGCTAGTTGGGTTTGGCTGTGGGATTCGAACATTCCCCCGAAGTTAAAGGTGTTTGTTTGGCAGATTCTGAATCGTATCTTACCTACCACGGAGGGCCTCATTGAGAAAAGTGTGTCCTTCCTCGCTGTCCAGTTTGCTGGGAAGCGAAGGAGACTATGGAACATCTCTTTCTGGATTGTCCAGTGGCCAGGGCTGTATGGGATTTATCAGGGTTGGAACATGTTGGGCAAGGTTTGCCACGTCATACTTTCCCTCTGTTTCTCAAACGGCTGTTTGCCTTACTCCGTCACCCTTCGATGATCATGGCTGTGGTTGCGGTGCTTTGGCGGATTTGGAAGTCGCGGAACTGGGTTGTCTTCGAAGGCAAGCAGTTTGGGTTCCCGGCCTTGATGCGCCAATGGCAACAGCAATGTGAGGAATGGGCGCGGGTGCCAGTAGACAGGGTTGAGGGTCTTCGCCCCACTGCCCATACTCCGGGTCAGGATGATGAATCCCTGATGGTTTGTATGTGGGATGGGGCTACGAAGGCAGGGTCCCATTCGGCTGGTGGTATGGTGCTTCTGGATTCGCATAGGGCGGTCTTTCGAGCCCAGGGTGTTCAGTTTGGAGTAATTGATGATCCTCTGGTTGTGGAAGCGCTTGTTCTTCGTGAAGCAGTCTTGTGGTGTGTTTCCCAGGGGTACCAGGAGATGAGGTTTGAAGGAGATGCCAAGGTCATTATTGACAAGATCAACCAAGCAGATACTGGGGATAGTAGGATTGGGATGGTTTTGGAAGAAATTCGAGATTGTATGGTGCTTTATCCGGGGTTTAGGGTGCGCTTTGTAGGACGGAGGAACAATAGGGTAGCCCATGTTGTGGCTAGAAAGGCCCTTGCTTTGTACCCGTCTACTTGTCGCTTTTTCAACTTTCAGACCTGGCTTTGTTCCAGGATGTAATCCTATCTCTTGTGAATCAATATATCTGATTATCTTTTGTCAAAAAAAAAAAAAAGATTTAGTATTTTAAATTAAAATATAAAAAATATGTCAAATATAATGTCATCTCCTAAAATAAATCAAAACTCAACATAATAGAGCCAAGAATATCTACTAATCAAAGCAGAAGGACAATGATTTCACACGACCTCATTTTCCTCCTCTTTTAAATGTGTCCTCTCACTCTTTATTTGTCTTCCTCTTTGTTTTTCCATTTGTTCTTCCATCTCTCTCTCTCTCTCTCTCTCTCCTAGCTTTGTGTCTCACAACTCTCCCCCTTTTCCCTTCCTCTTTCTTCTCACCGTTTGGAATCGAGAGAAACCTAGAAACAACCCAATTACTTCTCCAATTTTGCGTTCGAAATGCTTCTTCTCCATTCACAGTCGATAGTGTGAATCAGAGCACCTGAAACCTGGAGAATAGATGGTCGCTTATTCATCGACGAAGCATAGTAGATTAATAGCTTGTGAATAAACTAATTATTAAAAGTGATAAAAAGCATAACTCGTTAAACCAATCGAGTGAGTGTATAGTTAGTTTATCGCTTAAAGTCTTAAACCATTGTATTTATATAAAGAATCAAAATGCATAATCATGTTCATCTTCACTTTACATGTATTTGTCGTACAAATTCATTACACATAAAAATGGTTTTGAACCGACACTATATCAAACTAAATCTCATCTTATAATTATTGGATCCATGTCAGATTAGCAAAAGATCTAAGGCTATTGGTCAACCGGATTGAAAATTTAAACTAATTTAAGAATTATATATCGCTTCCAAAATGTTCAATACTCTCAATTCAATATGCAATATTCTATTCAAACAAATTATATATGAGTTTAAATACCAATTTCTTCTTCACTTTACTTGCTTCTAAAACTATTGTTGACGTTGTTTGTTATTACTTCAAGCCGTAAAAAAGACTTTTCAGCTATTAGTTAATCAAGAATGAATTTATAAATGAATTTTTAGTTGTATATATTGAAAAAGGTTTGAGTCTCAAAATAAACAATGAATGTATTTTATAAACCTTTTAGAACATGAGCCGTCACACGTTGATGTGAAAAACTACTCATTAGTTCAAATTTTACATGTTATGTTTAGATTATATTGTTTTATTTTTATCAAATGGCGCATTTCTCCATAAACACATGAGTTCACTAATATAGACTGTGTGGTGCTCGAACTTGTGTGCGAGCCCTTGAAGTTTAAGTCTGGTACGACCCATGAAGCATTCATGCTTGTACATGACCGATCCATATACATTGTCTTCATGGTGAGATCGACCATGTGTCTAGGTATAATTATATGCATTGTAATAATTAAGTTTCTACCTATTCACAAAACCAAGATAAAAATAGTCATAAATGCACCCAGTATTCGATTAGACTACTCGATGAAATACTACATTTGAAAAAACTACAACGGATGTAACAAATAATAATTATACTTCTAAATCATACATAAAATATTTCAAACATCACAAATATTAAGATTTATTAATTATTATAAAGAGTAAAAATTGTATACGGAGGTTAATTATAACTCATTTATATGTTAATGCCCTATAAATTGATCAACACATCCGATCTAAAACTGACGAAACGAACATCACATTAAACTCGATATCATCTCATTGTTATTGGGTCCATTCATGCCCGACTAGCAAGAGTTTAACGTTTAGCAGTTAACCAGACTAAAATTTTAGATAACCAGTCACCTATAGTTTGTACAAAATATTATTGTTTCGTATTAGTTCTGAAAATTCATATTAATTTATAGAATTCTACATCGCGTTTGCATATTCAATACTATAGTTCGATATGGAATATTTCAAGCAATGAAATTTGTGTTGCAATTTTAAGATTACCTGTCATTTTATAGGTTATAAAAATTATAAATCACGTGTTAAACTTTGCTTTTCAGAAGATTTAATAGGCTAGCTAACCGTGAACAGTCCTCTGCTTTTCAAATCTTCGCTTAGTGCATGTTTACAATCTATGAGGATAAAAACAAATTTGTTTAGTGTAATTGGTTGTGATTATTGTTTTTGTTTGAAGAGACCATGGTTCAAATCTTGATATTATGAAGTAGATCATAATTGTGATGACAAAAATACTCTTCCTACTTTCACTCTCGCTTCACGAAATTTGAAATAGAAAATCTTAAAACATTGAATATATCTTATAGAAAGAGCTTCTTCAACCAAGTAGGAAATGTATTTTTACCTGAAATTATTATATCTTATAGAAAGGGGTAATTGTGAAATCGGAACTCAAGTAACATTGATTCAAACATTAAATAATAAATTGTATATGTGGTTCAACTTAGTTGATTATAAATTATAATGCTCTTTTTTCATTCAAGTGACCAAACATGAACCGAGTACAATGACCAAAATGACCTTTCTAAAATCATTATGAGGACACAACATTTGAAATGAGAGAATTCCAACCAATATCTATTTTGTAGATTGTAGATAGACAATAATTTTTCATCGTAGTGTCATCAAAACTGCCCTGCTTTCCTCTGTCGGTTGCCTGATCGCAACATTCTTAGGTTTGAGCAGGAAAACAACGCCAATCGAACGATTCAATCTCATTTTCTTCTCTCCAATCGAACTGCATCCAGCTGCAGCTCCGTTTGAATTCCCCTATCCAATATAAACTCTGTATATTCTGGAATTCGGCGTAGTCGGTTCCCGGCCATGTCGAGGCGGAGCCACACCAGGGAAGTGGGTAGTATAGCTTGCAGGGAGCTCGACGATCTAGGGGCTGGAAAGGAAGGATAGCTGTTTGACAATCCCAACCTTCTCTGCGCACTCTATACGCAATCGCTGCTGAGCCTTTTGCAAATTGTTCTGATCTTCTTCCAGTACAGCATTTTGGTGTTTGGGATTGAAAAAAATTGGCGGTGCTTTGCTGCAGTTGGTCTATCCTGGGCGGATTTTCAAATTAAGGGTCCGGGGAACTAAGAAAGATATGATGAGTGATACATCTCTAGCAGAGGAGGTTTCCATTGTTATGCCAGGAGTTATTGCTCGTTTCGATGGCACTGTCATTCAGGTATGTAATGTGTGTCTATGTATGCTTGGAGGACAAAAGGTTGTTCTTTTCCTTGTTGAATGATGACCAGAATATGAATTGTTTACTCGTTCCATGGTTGGTTAATTGAACGCTGAAGGAATTGCTTAGAGATTGGTTTCAAAATGTGAATACCCGGTTTTGGGATGACAGTTCAAGAAAGAGAGACCCAGAGGACCAAGGAAACTCTCACAAAGCTTTACCTTATCAACTATGGAGTGTTAGCAAGCATGGGTTGTGTATCGATGGGGCAATTACTGGAGTAATGCCACCACCACTTCTTGAAGTTCAGGTGATCATACTTTTCCCCCATTCAGCCCAGTTCCTGTAAACGCCTTTTTTTTTTTTATATAAGGGTGATATAGGTTTAAATTTTTGTGATTAAGGTACTACTGAAGTGATTCGAACCTGGGACCTCCAAATTTTAGGCTAGTGGTATTACCACTAGGCCACACCCTTGTCGCCATCTTAGTTCGAACGTGTCTACCACTAATTGCATCTATGATTTCATCGAGTGGATGCTTGAGGAAGATTAAAACTGGTTAAGTTCCTTTGTTGACTTTTTCGTCTAGTGTAGAATGACTAGTTTCGGTAGGAACTGCTGGTGATGCATCAGTTCTGGGTAAATTGATTTCAGCTACTTTTATTGATGGGCAGTCGAGTCAGCGTTACTTTTCTTTTGTGCAGTCACTGTTGGCGAGGATGCGGTAATTGCTGCTTACAGGTTTGTAAGTTTGCCATTACATTATTTTATTTTATGTCTTACCTTCTCTTACAATTGACCCTATAATAATGCATAATCTCAATGCTGAAGTAAAATTGTCGGACTGGATGTAGAATTACGCCTTTTGTTCTTTCAACCCATTGGTTTAGGCAACGCTGATGAGTGATTTCATTAAGAAAAAGGGAAGGGTAAAATGAAAAACAGAAAGAGAACACAGAACTTAGTATTATCACATGCTAGCTCATCCTCAAACTGAACATGAGTAATACGACAGCTTCCTTGACTTGTTGCCTCATGTGACCTGTTTATGTCTCTAGCACTTGTATACCAGTTAGAGATTGAATTACTATGAGTAGTCACCACTCCAATTCCATACCACCACTCTCACCCATGATTCTCTTGGCAATTCGGGTTGGGTCGAGGGATCTGGGTCGCGACTCTGGAGTGGGAAGGAAAGAAGCTGGCCGAGTCCGGTTCAATCTGGTTGGGCCGACTGAACCAGTGGAGCGGGCCGGGACTTGAGTTGAGCGGGCCAAGTTGGAAGGCTGTGTGTGGGCTGGGGAAGAGCAGATCAGCTCGTAAGGAAGGATTCGTTGGGCCTAACTTAAAACAGTCAAGGTGGGCCGAGCCAAAGCCTTTGAATGGGCTAAAGCTTGAAGCAGAATGGGCCGACCAAGATTATGGTCTCGGGCCCCAATTGGGCTGGCAGTTGTTGTGTTTAAATAAGATGGATTTGCAGAAAAAGAGAAGTGAGTTGGTAGGAATAAAAGATGGGCTTTTAAGAGAGCATGGGCCAAATGCAATTGGAGACACTTATGGGCTAGCTCCAAGAAATATTTTTAAGGGCCTAAATGAGTTGGTGCTTAAGGATGTGTTATTGTACAAGGAAGCATCTTCAGAGTCCTTAAATTATTGGATAGTGAAGCCAACAAAAGAGGAGCTATTGAAGTTTGAGTTTGTCAAGGAAGAAAAGGGTGGGCCCATGGAAATGAAATTGGAAGAGATGGACCAACACGGGGAGATCAGTGCAAGAAGTCTAAGTGAAGAGTTAGAGCATGATTGGAAGAAAAGAAAGCGCAGGAAGTGGAGGAGACAAAGCGCGGATTGCGCAGGCAATGTGAAAAATGGGTCGAGTCGGTTAATCTTGAGGGCAAGATTGGTCTCAAGGGGGAGGGGATGATGAAATCCAATTCTTGAGATTTATCATAAAAATTATTATTACTATAATTAGGATATTATTAGATATGGTAGTAGTCATTGAGTCACATTAGGATAGTCTATTAGGTTTTTCTAGTATTTAGCTATAAATATGCATTATGGGTCTTTTGTTCAATTAAGCAAAAATCAGTTAAAGAATTATCTTCCCCAAACCCTAAGCTCTCCGTATCTCCTAATTTCTCTTCTTGCCTAGTCCACGGCTTCGGCCGATTCTTTATTCTGTTATTCCTCTCCTTATCTCAATCCCTAATTCTGTTCGTATAAACCCTAATTCCCAAATATCAAATCCGATAGAACCTTTCTTCTATCATGCTTCTCTATAAGATATAAACACCTTACATGTCTTCTATTCTAATGTGTTTCCATGTTTGAAGACATTTTCCCACTTCTTGAACACTATTTTTTTATTTTGAAAGTTTGGCCATTGTGCAATTTCCTCTCTTTAGTGAAACTGTTATCGCTATCAGGTTTCTAATTGCAATTCGTTTCACCATTGCGGGTTCCAAATTGTATCATGTATCTTGATTTCAAAGGTCATGTTGTTTAAGTGTACTGACACCACCATTTGTTGTGGCAGCATCTGTTCTGGCCTGCTTGAAAGATAAACCAAGGAAAGGGGAGAAATTAACATTGTCACACAGTGGGACGTTGGCTGCAATTACAGACTCCCTTGGCCGAATAATGCTGTTAGACACTCAAGCCTTGGTAGTGGTTAGACTATGGGAAGGTCTTTCCCCCACATCCTTCTCTATTTAAGTTTCATGATATTTGAAAGAGCACGGATCTAGGTGTGCGATTGAGGATCGTGATTGGTATGAGAATTAGGGATTTGGGATGAGGTAGAATTAGGGATTTAGGGTTGAGAGAAGAGGTTTCCGGTCACCGGGATGGTGGCCGACGAGTTGGAGAAGGGAAGAGGGGGTTCGGCTATGATAGGGAGAGAGAGAGAGCTTTAGGGAATAATTCTGTTGTTATTGCTTAACCCTAGCTTATGCCTAACACAGAATATATATAAACCGACTAATTCCCTATAACTACTCAAAGACTTAACCTAACCGATTTAACCCCAATAGTTCCCAAAATAGCCGACATAATATAAAACATCAAATAACAAATAAACCCCCAATTACTCATTGTCTGACATTCCATCCCCCTTGGAACCCACCTTGCCCTCAAGGTGGACCTTCTTTCTTCTCTTCCTTCTTCTCTTCTGCTTCTCGCGCCTCCATTTCCTCCCCTTCATCTTCCCCGTTCCCCACCAACAGCATGAGATGACCCTTGGCGCATTGATGCCCCACTGTATACCTTTCGTCGCAGTTGAAGCAAAGCCCGTCTCTGCGCTTCTGGTCCATTTCCGCCTGCGTTAGCCGGACAGACCCCTTTGGTGGCAGCCTCGACTGGAATCTGCTCGCTGCTGTTGCGCCAGTGGCCGCCGGGCTTGCATTTCCCGTCGGTGGTGAGGTACCAGCTCCTGCTTCCACTCCTCCACTGGCCTTCTGGATACGCCCAGCCGACGTCCTCCAACTAGCCAGCTCCTCTTCCTTGCGCCCTGCAATCCTGAAAGCAACTCGAAGAGAGTCAGGTTCGAAAACCTTCACGGCGGTTGCCAGCTCCGGGCGGAGTCCCGCCATACACAATCCCACCAGGGTCTCTTCCGTCATTTCCTTGCACTGGTTTCCCAGTTTAAGGAACTCCGCGCGATACTCGGCCACCGACCCTGTTCGTCTGAGCTTTGGCCAACTGTTTCGGGGCCCACCCCTCTGCCTTGCCAAACTGGTAGCGTAGCTCATCCTGGAACCTGGGCCAAGATATGATCTCACCTGCCTCTGCATAGGCTCTCTCAGTCCATTCCCACCACTGGAGGGCATCTCCCTCAAGATAGAAGGACGCCAGGTGCGCCTTCCGTTCCTCTCGGATCGGGTGGTTTCTGAACCACCTCTCAGCTGCATACAACCATAAACCCACATCTCCCGAGCCGTCGAACTTGGGAAACTCTATCACTGGCGGTTTAGCTCTAAATACCAATTCCTCTTCAGTTTCATACAGAGGGTTATGGTACTCATACCTGCCTGTGTTCGGCGGTGGTGGCTGATTCCTCGGCCCCTGACGGTAGTGGCTGCCCGAGACTCGCTGCTCGGGAGGATAGGGCCAGTCGCCCGTTATCTCCTGGTGGTTCCCCTGGTACTCCGGCTTGGTCCCCGGCCCTTGCCCAATGTCCCGGCAACCTCGACCGCGTCCCCCTCCTGCTCGTGGCGTACTCCATGGGGGGTACCTGTACTCCAGACCCCTGCCGGGACCCCTGCTCGGCCCGTTCCAGCTGCTGCCCGTCGGCTGGTGAACCGGATCGGTTCGATTCGGTTCGGTCCGACCGGTTGGCCACCCGGTTACCAGCCTGGTTCGGCCCGGCCTTGAGCCCGCGACCCAGCCCCATCTCGCCTCCTCTTGGCTCGGCTCCATCCATCCCTCTGGGTCGCCAAAACTCAACTCCTCCTCGGGCCAGGGTTCTTCGCCATCGGGCCCAGTCGGCCATGGTTCTCCCTCGTACCCCGTCATCTTCTGTCGTGGGCCGGGTCCACCGGTGTTGGTAACAGGCCAGGCCCACTGAATGCAGGTGCCGCCGAGCTTCTCGCGCCCCGACTTCCCGGCTCCCCGGCTCTACCGTGCGTCATAGCCGAGTTGCCCGGCGCTCCGCCCGCTCCCGTCCGGCCAGCGCCCGCGCCCGTCGCGCGGCTGCTCCTCCTAGCGCGCGGCCACCGCGCCACTGCCCTCCTGGCCCGTCGAGTCCGCTGCAGCCCCCGGCGGTTTGGCCAGCACCACCCCGGCCATCCTCTGCACCGCCGCGGGTCGATCCTCAAGGGTTGGCTCGCGACTCTGCAGGACGTCGATCAGAACCTCCTTGATCGTGTCCGCGAGGGCTCGGCACAGCTTATCCATCATTGCTTTGCCCATCTCCTCAATCGAGACCGCAATCTGACTGCCTAGGGCTTCAATGGCGCCGATCGAGCCCCGCGATGCTGCTGCTGTTCTTTCCGTCGATTCCGTGAGAGTTTCCAACGTTGCAACGATTCCGTCATACTTGTTGGTGGTGATATCCTTCACTGTGACGATCTCCTTGGTCGTTCTCGGCTGCTGCGGTTTGTCTGCCAGGTTCGTCATCTTCTTGCTCAAGACCCTCTGCAGTAATCAGCACACCAGCCAGGCTCTGATACCACTGAAAGAGCACGGATCTAGGTGTGCGATTGAGGATCGTGATTGGTATGAGAATTAGGGATTTGGGATGAGGTAGAATTAAGGATTTAGGGTTGAGAGAAGAGGTTTCCGGTCACCGGGATGGTGGCCGACGAGTTGGAGAAGGGAAGAGGGGGTTCGGCTATGATAGGGAGAGAGAGAGAGAGCTTTAGGGAATAATTCTGTTGTTATTGTTTAACACTAGCTTATGCCTAACACAGAACTAGCATTGGGCCCGGCCGTTGGCCGGTGTTGTGTAAAACTCTAGAAAATGGAGGAAGGATTAATAGCATAATTTGTAGTTAAGTGCCAGACCGTTGGCTGAATTCTTAATAATTTTTTAACATAATTTATTTATGAATTGCATCCTAATTTTATTTAGTTATCCAAAATGACATAAAAGCTGATATGTGGTGAGTTGGGTAAAAGACACAAAAAGAATTAAACTTAGAATGCAAGACATATATTATTCCAAATATGTTAATAATACATCATGAATGTAATCATCAAGACCTATATATATTTGCAGACCTGAGGCACTAATAAAATTATCGAGTTGTTTACAATGGAAGATAAAAAAAAAATCATATTAGGTATTGAGAGATGATGATGTTTATATTCTGCATACGATGTGTACTTTAAACTCTAACTCTGTTTTCATTGTTTCGTTTAAGTTCTTTACTCCTATATTATTTTACCGATCTTTTTTGGGTCTTTTTCTTACCTTGGTTTCATTCCCATTGAAACCCCTCCAAGACCCTTCCAATAGTTACATTTTCTTGAATCTATAACTACTTGCATTTCATAAGAAAAGTGCAAGTTGATTTCCAAATTGGAGAACAAAAGATAAATAGCGGTATTTTTTCTTAATTACATGCAACAAACATGCAATGAAAAAGAAACCATCAAACTATCATTAATACAGTTAAGCCAACCAATCTAAATACAAACTATAATGGCTGCATCCTGTAGTTGGTGTCCTACATATTTGAGTATAAGCTAATAATTGTAAGCAACAAATAATGTTCGTCAGCAAAAGCAATTAAACTACAATCAAGCAACTATTTAGCTAAGAATTGCAATTATCATTTCCTTCGACCAATTCTGATAATAGAAAACAACTTCATCAGGCATAAACCAAAGTTAAGCTATTAAAAGAGACCTGCAATTGAATAACAAAAGAGAGTTATGTACTTTTTAACATCAAATAATAAATGAATATCAATTTATAAGATCTCTACTTCGAACACTTATTCTAATTTTAATTTTAACAATTGATAACCGGGTTGCGATAGAAAATAATTAACTCTCATTTGTGAACAATGAACTGTATTTAAACATTTCGCATGTGCAAGTAATTTTCAAAGCCACAGCTAAGCAAGCACATTCATAGATGATATTTCGGTAATTATTGTTGTTCTTTAGACATACATTTTCTTCTCAAGGTTTGAAGCTCTATATATAGTCTGTTTTACTCTACTACAACAGTTTCATTGTTGAACAATTATTTCAGTTTGAGAAAAGATGAAACCGAGGAAACATTGACATTTATGGATTGAAGCACAATTACAATGGCAAATTAACAATTTTGGGAGGTAAGAAATTAATAAGCTATTCTTCTATGAATAAGTTTGATCCTTTGAAAACCACTAAGAGCAACCGCCCATGAACAATTATCTATCTGTCATATTGAAAATCCACATATGCGTAGCCAACAAATCATTCAAAGAATCTTTTAAAGAAATGTTCTCTCTTAAACCAACCTAAAATATGAAGAAGTTTGATCATTGAAAAACCGCCAAGAGCACAACAGCCCATTAGAAGTTATATTTCGTATTGAAAATCTACATATATCTTACCATCAAATCATTCAAAGGATGTTCTTTTTTTAAGAAATATCATCTCTTAAACCAACCTATACTACCAAAATTCACCACTCATAGCCACCGCCCACCGGTTATATAATAATCTATAAAAGAACCATTTTTATAATAATAGATAATAGCATAAGTTATAATTTAACAATTTTATAAATGTTATCTTCAAATAAAAATAATAAAAATAAAATAATAATAATAATAATGATATTGACAACCAAAGCATCACATACCAATCTATTTTCTCACTTCCATCTCTCTACACACTCCTTTCTCACTTCCATCTTCCAATAGACCAAAACCAAACCAAATTCATGGAGTTGTGGATGAGACTAATAGCATGGATATGCCTCGTCAATTTTCTTTTTTTGTCAAATTTTTTTTTTTTACATTTGGAGACACATTCATTAAATGAATGAAAAGCGAACAAATATTGGGCCAAGACCCTGAGGAAGGAACAAAACAACTTGAAAAGATCCCACAAAAAAAAAAAAACACTTGAAAAGAGCACAGGCCTGAACCCACTACAGTGAAGAGCAAAGCCCACAAAACAGATAGGCTTGAGTGAAGCCCTAGCAACCTAATCGATCCTCCGCACAGGAGAGCAACAGCCGCAAGGAGGATACCCACAAAAACGCCGGCGACGAAACCAATTCCAGGTTATTCAAAAAAGACTAAACCAATTCCACATGAAAAGCAGCAGTCGAAAGGTCAATTTCCTTTTCCTTGTCGAATTTGCAGCCGCAATTTGATTGGAAATAAATAGAATAAGGGTTTGGGAGAAGACGGGTATTCGTCAATTCAACATTGTCGACGACCGGCACACCATTGGAATCCATGAGTACCAATGAGACAACAACAGAGCGGGATGGAGCAGAGAGAAAGCCACAGTGGGAGAGAGGGAGAGCGTCGAAGAAGACCAAGCAAACGACAACAAACACGGCGAAGATTGGAGAAGTTCAGATAGGACGATAATGGGCGATTTGGATTTCGGATTAAGTGTAGAAAAAAATTAGATCGGAGCTGTGGTGAGCAGAGAGGGCGACGGGAGAGATTTCATTTTGGGATTCTGTATGATAAGGATGGTGGGAGTCTCGATTTCCGATTCTGGTTGGGAAGAGAGGCGAGAGAAGGTCGCTGTCCAGAAGGAAAAAAAGCAAGAAAGAGAGAGTTTCTAGATTGACGATAATAACCTCCCGAACTGTGCGGGCACTTTAGGATAGGCTGACGTGGCAAAGGCGGAATGTTTACACTTTACATTGCCTTATAGTAATTTTTAGATATATATAAACCGACTAATTCCCTATAACTACCCAAAGACTTAACCTAACCGATTTAACCCCAATAATTCCCAAAATAGCCGACATAATATAAAACGTCAAATAACAAATAAACCCCCAATTACTCATTGTCTGACAATCTTTTGTGAGCTTTGTATCTGTGCTCTCATCTCTCTAACTTGTATACCAGGGATATCGCGATGCTAGCTGTTTGTTCATGGAAATGCTGATTAACAATGATAACCCAGGAAGCCATTCATCTTATCATGAACCAGTGAAGAGTGATTACTGCCTCTGCCTAGCTATTCATGCACCACGGAAAGGAATCGTGGAGGTGAGCTTTCCATTCATCATCACGGATATACTATCAATCGAGTGGAATTCTTGTAACAGGATTTGAGTTGTATCTATGTGTTGTCTGCTTGTTCGAGTGAGATGCTGAACTGTGATGGGTTTCCTAATTTTGGTGGCGACTCTGTTGATTCAACTAGGTGTGGCAAATGAGAACCGGAGGACGTATTCTGGCGGTTCAGTGTGGGAAAGGGAGTAAAATACTGCAACCCACATACAGGTTTGGATCGGTAGTGGACGACGGCTCTCCGTATGTTCCTCTTGAAGTGTTCTTGTTGAATGGAGAATCTGGTCAGATCTCGGTGTTGAATCCATCACTTCACTAGCTAATGTCTTGAGTTACTCATCTTTTTTTCAACCGTTTTGTTGTTGTGGTAGTTAGCTTTTGATCTATTGAGATTCATTCATTGTTGCCTGTGTCGATGTGATTGGTAATATGCAATATACCAATGGGAACAACACATAATTTTGATGAAGTGTACATAAATAAATGAGCTTGTTCTGCTTTTATTTTCATGCATAAGTGATCAGTGTTGTCATTGTTGCATAGCCATTGGTAGGGTATAGGTGAAGTATATATGAATTTGAGTTTTAGTGGATGGATTAGGGTAGAGTATGAATATTACGTTTAGAAAATGTTCAAATAACTTGAATTGTTGGGAGAAGATTATATTGGATCTTATAACACTCTCTAACAACTCCATTTGATATGATGTGTGTCAAATATCAATTGGATGCCGCGAGGAATGAAGATTACTTATTTCATTAATATAATGTGAAAATTATTTATACAAGAAGTGATACACGAAGCTTGTGTTACATAGAATACAGGATACATGAAGAAGAAATAATTGTATGCTAGACTCAAGGTGAACGAGTATGTCCAATTGAATTGTAGACTTGTAGTTAGGGCTAGAAATGAGCCGAGCTACTCGCGAGCAACTCGAGACTCAAATCGGGAAAAATTCGTTCGAAACTCGACTCGTTTACTAACGAGCCAAGTTTGAGCTTAGTTTTGTTCAGCTCGCGAGCTAGCTCGACTCGGTAGCTTGTTGAGCTCAACTCGTAAGTTGGCTCATTTAGAGCTCATGAGATGTCTCAACATTGTGGCTTGAGGGCCAACTTGATCATCGACTTATGGACGAATCGATCTAATTTGAACTTTCATAATTCATAGGATTGTTAAATTTATATATCTCACATCATGTGAAGTTTAACATGTTGAACATGTAAGAAAATATGCCTTATTTTTAATTCTATAAAGAAATTATGTACAAAATTGTTTCGATACCATGAAATAATTAACATGATTGGAACTAGTTAAAATTTATTAACTAAACAATATGACACCTACAAATTACAATATAAGATTAATTAATGTTGAACATTTGATTTTTTTTTTTATCGTTACATCAATCACATGTACCATACATGTACATGGGCGCTGGGCCGTGCTTGGGCCGGCACGGCACGGGCACGCTTCGGGCCCATTTATTTCGTGCCGTGCTTGGCACGGCCCGTCAGTTTTCGTGTCGTGCCATGCAAGCCCATTTGTCAACTTTGCTAGGCCCGGCCTAGGCCCGGGCACGGTTTGAAATCGTGCCGTGCCTATTCGTGCTCGTGCCATGCTCGTATTCGTGTTCAATGAAAAGGACGAAAACAAAAGAGAGAATGAAAAAGAAAGTGAAAATTGGACGGGGGAAGATAGTATTAACCGATAATGTTTGAGAAAAGTAACAAATAGGGGGGAAAAGAAAATTAAAAGTACAGCGAGCGTGATTTGGCTTTGTTTAATTCTTTGTCCATTTTTACTTATGTTAGTAATTACGTATATATCTGTATGATACTTCTAACAACAACAAATAATTATTTTTCTACTTGTGTTTTGTAATATTTGAACCTATAATTCTTTTTATACTTATTTTATATCAAATAAATATTATTTTCGTGCCATGTCCGTTCTTATACTCAATAAAGTCTCGAAAATATTAGGCCCGACACGGCCCACTTATATACCTTGCCCGTGCTCGTGCCCGTGCCCATGAAGTTTAGGCCCGGCACGGCCCATAAATTATTCGTGCTCGTGCCAGACTGGCCCATTTATTTCGTGCTCGTGTCGTGCTCTAACCGTGCCGTGCCGTGCTAGCCCGTGGGCGGCACGGCCCGGTGCCCACGTACAACCATACACGACATACAAAATAAATATATCAAATACGATATAAAAATTTAGTAAACAAGCCTAGCTCGAACTCGATTTAACTCGGCTCGTTAATAAATGGCTCGCGCTCAACTCATTTGGTAACGAATCAATCTCAACCTGGGATAAAACTAGACTCATTTGCAGTTCTACTTGTAGTCCATTGTCCTTTTGAGATGCAATGTTGACTGAATCGTTGGTCATCCGTGTCTGCTTTGATTCGATTTCCAATCTTTCATATAAACCAACAAATCATGTCAAAATCGATACCAGAATCTAGGATGGAAAACTTTGGCCACTCACTTAACGGTTTTTGGTAAGCGAAGTCATTAAATAAAGAAATCTAGAGAAAGAAAAATAGAGACGACTTCATAGTTCATATGATACGAGTGCCTTCAAAATTGGGCATCCCCTTAAGATCCATGTTAAGGAAAATAGCTACATACATACAACTAATATATATAAACAACTTATAGTACGCATAAACTATGATGTACATAATAATATGATAATATATGTATGTCTTCATATTTATTAGTTGTATATTGTCCTAATTCGACAAATTAAAACGTATGATTATTATTTTTAATTAAATTGATCTTATAATTTATCGTTATAAGAACAAGATCTGAAATTTACTTATAAGAAGTTAGAATATAATATCATTTAAAAAATTCTAGTTAATTCATAATGTAAATAAATAAGATACGATAAATTTTGAGGCTCGATCTTCTTCCTCTTCGCCTTTCTTAAAAAAAAAATTATGTTGGGAGAAGAGCCCAAGACCGCACATTACTAATATTCAAAATTCTCTTCAATTCCCTCAACAACGTACACACGAGGAGTTGTCAAAATTAGCTTTTTCATCAATTAATCAACACTACAAAAACCAGCCATCTCCAAATTCAACACACACCAGGAAATTAAACCCATCCATCAAGAAAAAGAAAGAAAGAAAGAAAGATCATATTGGCTCCTCCTTCTTCACAATTTCTTTCTTTCTTTTCTTTTGTTTTCATGGGAGATTATAATTCCTAAAAAACAACGAAAGAAAGAAAAAAAAACCCACAAGAGGAAAAAAAAAAAAACAATGAAGAGGAAGAGCGAGCTGCGGCCACAGGCATTGTTCAAGCTCATCAACGGCGGCGGTCAGAAAAGATTCCAGAGCTTCGTCCTGTACGTCCTCCTCTTCGGCTGCGGGCTGGCCTTTGGCGTCACCGTCTGCCTCTACCTCCGCGACATCTCCTTCTACCTCCGCCTCTACCAATTCTCCGCCAACAACCCTCCGCCCACCAAACTCTCCTCCTCCTCCGCCGCCGTCATCATCCCCTCCTCCTCCTCCTCCACCACGCCGCTCTTCCCCAAAGACGAGCCCGACGCGGCGGAGAAAGAAACATCAACGTCGTTTTCGCTGGTGTCGCCGTTGAGACCCTTTTTACCGTCGTTCCTGACGCAGTCGAGGACGAGCATGGGGGACAAGATGGTCGACGCGGCGGCGGAGGAAGAAGGGAGGAGGAGGAAGATAAAGTGCACGGTGTGCCACGAGATGAACGACGAGGAGCTGCTGTGGAGGGCTTCGATGGTGCCGAGGATCGTGTCGGTGCCGTTCCGGCGGGTGCCGAAGGTGGCGTTCATGTTCCTGACGAGAGGGGCGCTCCCCCTGGCGCCGCTGTGGGAGGTGTTCTTCAGAGGGCATGAAGGGTTGTATTCTATTTACGTTCACAACCTGCCTAATTACAACGACACCGATCCCCTCGACTCTGTTTTCTACGGCCGGAGGATCCCCAGCAAGGTCGGTTCTTCTCTTTCTTTTTTTCTTCCTTTCCTTTCCTAGTTTCCTTTCCTTTCCCTCTCCCTCTCTATATCTCTCTCTCACATACACACACATTCGTTCATGATCGTTTGAGCAAATGGTTTGAACCGCTATTAGAAGTGGTCTGGCTTTAATTGTTGGTTGGGCCCACTTACTATAACAATATTTGTATTTATTGATGGCAATGGGGCGGGCGAATACCTCTATACTCATAATATCATCTCAGCATCACCTATGAGTCAGGTCGGGTATTGCGTGTACACGAGTTGGGGCAGGTCGACTTTATTTTTAATGACAGAAACAAATGAAAAACATTTTATAAAATTGAAAAAAGAGAGATAATATGTAGATTAATTGAGTGAAATTAGTCGAAAGATGAACTCTTTCGTGCACTTATCTACAGTATCGTTGAGTGAAAAATTTATGGAGGAATGCTTACACTTATTTTAAGTATCATTGGGGGGTGAAATTTTGGTTAAAGATAAGTAAAAGAAGAAGAAATACTATAAATACTATGGAAAATCAAGAATGAACGCGGGTCAAGAACGAGGTGGGACAGGATGAAAGTAGTACCCATACTCCGTCCCACACTACTATAGGACGAGTATTACCAATCCCGAGCACCTGTCAGTTCGGGTAATAACACATGAGATGGGTTCAAATTGTCATCACTATTAATATAGTATAGTAGTAACGAAACATAATTTTTTATGCATAATTTTACATATTTTATTCAAAGTAGAGCCACGCTACCATCCCTTCTGATTTCAACCTGACTCCGCCCCTGCTGCATATCATATTAGATTGTGTATGATACCAGATAATCGGGGACAATCCATTTTTGTGATATGATGATGTTATATGTTTTTTTTTTCCTATCTTTTCTGACATTTGATGACTTCCGTGTTTGTTTTTGGTAACACTATAGGAGGTTGGTTGGGGTCAACCGTCAATGATCGAAGCCGAGCGTCGACTGGTCGCCAACGCTCTCCTCGACTTCGCCAACCAACGGTTCGTCCTCTTATCAGAAGCATGCATCCCTATCTTCAACTTCACAACGGTCTACAACTACCTCATCAAGTCAACCCACACCTTCGTGGAGGTCTACGACCTCCAAGGCCCAGTGGGCCGAGGACGCTACAACCCATGGATGAAGCCCCAGATCCAGCTGGACCAGTGGCGGAAGGGCTCACAGTGGTTCGAGCTGGACCGAAAGCTGGCCATCGAGATGGTGTCGGACCAGACTTACTTCCCCGTCTTCCAGCTCCACTGCACCGGCCTCTGCTACGGCGACGAGCACTACCTCCCTACCTTCGTCCACATTAGGTTCGGCCACCGGAACTCCAACCGCACGCTGACATGGACCGACTGGTCCAAGGGTGGTCCCCACCCGAGCAGCTTCTCCGACCAGGACGTCACACCGCAGCTGCTGGAGGGGATGAGGAACGGCAGCCATTGCGTCTATAATGGGAGACAAACCAGTTATTGCTATATGTTTGCCAGGAAGTTTAACTCGAATGCATTGGGTAGCTTGTTGAGAGTTGCACCGCGCGTCATGCACTTTTAGGCCCGGATCGAGGAGCGCTCCAGCAGAGGGAGATTTGTTTGATTGTAATTTGTAAATATTACAATGTGTTTGATTTGGTAATAGGTTTGATCATATTTGACTAGTGACCACAATATTTTGAGGTGACAATTATGTAGTATAGATGTGAATATGGTTGTTAATTTCAAAATTAACAAAATTGATAACACTAAAGTCTTTTCCCCTCCGCTTTTTCGTTTGTTGTTATTTTTTTTAATATGAGATAATATGTAGTGAAATTTTTGCTCTAAGCCTTGAAAGATGTCTACATAAGTTGCTTAGAATATACTAGTCATAAGAGAAATTTTGATAGTTATTGTGTGGGATGAAAATTAATCAAATTAGAAGTTAATAAATTAATAACGTTCATAAAAATGCGCAATAGGTGACATCCCAAAGGGAATGGATCAGGTCAGTAACCTTATGGTGAGTAACTATGAGTAACCCGCTCACATCAGCATGACATCAGCATCCTCTCTCTCCTGGAAAGCCTTTAATTTTCCCCTCCTTAATCTTTGACGGACGATTTCTCACTCGTTTTAAGTCGAAATTTAATTTTTTTTGCACAGTTAGATCAGATTAATTGTGCTCTTCAAAATGATATCCACTTTGATATATTTTTCGAACAAAAAAAATTGAGTCATTTTATACCAGTCTATACCATATGGTATTGACTGGTATTGAAATAAGAGCATACCTATGGTTTGAAAAGCGTACCATGGTGGTATGGCACAAACCAAGACTGTAGGATGATTGAATACATGATAGTAGAAGTATATTAATTGTCATTTACGACTTTTAACATTGTATACCATAAAATACCATAAAATACCATCCCGTACCATGGTGGTATTGTATGGTATTGTGTGGTATTTTTTGGTCTTATAATTTGTTCACCCAGAAATTTGTAGATCAAATAAATCATGATGAACTCGTCCCTGCTGTGCAAACGTTTTCAAAAACGAATGAAAAACGAAGAAAATACCATATGGTATGCAGTTGGTACCGAAAGGCCATAATTTTTTTTTCCTCAAAAAATATTGAAAATTGATCTCATTTTGTAGAGCACGATGAACTCGTTCCATCTGTGCAAAAAAAAATTAAAATCCGAGTTAAAACGAAAAAGATATGAGTCAATTAAGAAAACTAGTGAAAATAAAAATGGTATTTAATTCTCCATACTTAGATCTGGATTTTCTAAATGAAGGGTCCAGATTTGGTTATTGGTGG
Organism: Linum tenue; assembly: GCA_946122785.1. Lineage (NCBI taxonomy): Eukaryota > Viridiplantae > Streptophyta > Magnoliopsida > Malpighiales > Linaceae > Linum > Linum tenue. The sequence continues at coordinate 26,703,536 of CAMGYJ010000002.1, read as the reverse complement.
GTGCATAACCATGGGTTATGCACCCTATCTTGAGCCCATCCCAAATATGTTGTAGGAGGTAGAACAAGAGGATTTTAGACATGCGAATCAAAATGACGCTGTAAATCAATTGGAGGCGATTTTAAGTCAGTCAACTATAATAGATAAGAAACTCTGGTTCAAGCCTCAAAGAGTAAGTTAAATAATATAATTCAAGTTGTTTAAATTAAGTCATTTAATTACATCATTGAATTATGCTATATATGTACTTAAGTCACTCTTGTTCGTTTTATCTTTCATTTAAGTTTAAGTTATCTTATGTATGTTCAACTTTTAATTTCACTAAGCATGGCATGTCATGATTCATAAGTAATTATGTTTTAGATAGTGGAGAAGGCAAGTTACATTTAAATAAGCCAACTAATATTTGAGTTTTTTCCAATTCTAGCACCATTAAAAAAAAAATTACAAAACTAGCACCCAAATAAAAATATTTACAATTGTAGCACCTTTTTCTAACGAAACGCATCCCTAAGGTGCGTTTTATTGATGAACCACATCTTTCAGGTGCGTTTCATGTGTAAACCGCACCTTAGAGGTGCGTTTCGTGCCACGTCAGAACGCGAACCGCAGTGCCAAGGTGCGGTGTGCTTTCTCTGCGGAACGGTCTTCAAGACCGTTGGATGGAGGAGCGATCGGACGGCGGACCGCGCGCCAGCAGAGCGATCCGCGCCATGGATCGAGGACCGCACCTGCAAGGAGCGGTCAGCGCCTCGTGACTCGAAAACCGCATCGGAAGGGAGCGGTTTCTGCAAGGGGAAAATTATAAGAACGCCCCTTGAGGGTGCGGTCTGATGGGTATAAATACCCCCCTTTCCCTCTCATTTCTTCACACCACAACCCATTCTTCCTTCTCTCTCTAGATTTTATCTCTCTAAACCCTCCCCTCCCAAAAGCCTAGGAAATAGAAGTCTGTTGGTTGCGGCTAAGTCCGATCTGCCATCAGAAAATATTTCTTAGGTTTTTTCCTCAAAACCCGCCGAGCCGAGCCGAAGCTCTGTCCGAATTGCGCCGAAAAAATGGCCGATTGGTGGCAAGGAGAGGGAGTTTATGTTGATGAATTTCAAGCAGTATGTACTCATTATTCTGGTTTAGTTTTTGTTGTTGTTATAAGTTTTTTAATTAATCTATGTACTAACCTCGTTGTTATTTTCTCGTAGGTTGGGGAGGACGTCGATATATACAACCAACGGTATTATCTCGAGCAAGGACCGTTGGATCCAACCGACTTGTACGACCAACCCAACCATCGGTCAAGGGATGCTTGGAACGCTCACCCGGTACATACAATTCTTCACCATTTGTCCTTCTTTTATTTTGTTAATGTGCCTAGTGTAATATAAAATAAATTTATGTTGATTTTCTAATCGTGTTGGCGGTTTTCAATAATTTAATCGAATATATAGCGCCACTTACTTCGACTCTTTATAAAGAGATGCACGTCTAAGGAAATGGGGTTTTAAGCGATTATCATATCCTCCCATTACCTGGAAAATCGGGTATTAAGAGATCCTCGGATCCCCCCTTTTTCTGTCAAAAAGACTGCGTTTCTAAGAAGATGTATACCTCTTCTAAGAGTCTAACGAGTGTTGCTTTGTATTCGATTAAATTATTTAAAACAACCAATACGATTAAATTATTTACCAAACAACCAATACGATTTATTTTTATGTGCACAAAAAGAATTTTATTAATTTCAAACATTTGAATATGTATGTTTCTATTTAAATTATTATTCATTAACAATGTTATTTATGTTAATTAATTTAGTATGTTTGTTTTACGATAATATGGATGTACCTCTTTAAATTATTATTCATTGACAATGTTATTATGTTAATTAATTTAGGACGTTTGTTTTATGATAATATGAAATGTCTTTTTATGATAATAAAATTCTGCTTGATGTCGCATAATTTAATTTAATTAATTTAGTTCTAAGAAAAAAAAACCCTTACTAATATATAATAATTAACGTGTAAATTTTTGCTAGGAGGCACAAACAATAATCCGCTACAGGGGTACCACCAATGTGCTCCCATTCCACCCAGCTATCTTGCCCTTTCTCAAAAGGGCACGGTTAGACTCGATTAGGCATTTTAACGGCATCCAAATTGATCACCAACTCATCACCGCATTAGCCGAGAGATGGAGAAAGGAGACCCATTGTTTCAACTTTGGATCCAAGCCTAAGATGGAAGCTCTAATGTCGGCGTGCCGATCAGAGATTATTGTCAGGTTCGTCCTCCTAGTGACGTGGAGCTGAAGTTGTCGAAAAAACCATCCATATCTATCAGCATTCTCTCCCTCTACAATGGCGAAGGCTAAAGGAAAGACTTATCTATTTGCATCCGCCCCACTGGCAATCAGGAGAGTGCCCTTGTACTTGCCGGTAAGGAATGTACCATCCACAGTAATCACAGGGATACAAAAGCCAAAACCATCAATAGATGGCTTGAATGCCCAAAACAGTCGGCGGAAATGGCGTTCGTTACCTGGCTCTGGGGGTTGTATCTCTTCATCTTGGTATCGAGGGGAGAACACAGTGCCAGGGTTAGACGCCTCCAATGCCAGTATTAACCTGGGAAGGAATGCATATGATTCTTCCCAATCACCAAAGACGGCGGCCAGAGCTTTCTGCTTTCCATGCCACGCTTTCTTATAGTTAATCATATAACCATAACGACTTGCAATGTCAGCGATTATGACTTTCACCTTCAGATCAGGTTCAGCCTCAATCAGATGCCTGATAGCCGCAGCAACCACCCTGGATTTCAACTGTCGATGGCCTTGGGAAGTTATGGATGACACACATGTGTGTGTGTTCACCGCACGGGATATGACCCAGTGGCCGTGTCTCTTGCTGTTGATGGCCCGAATCCTAACATTGCACCCCTCGTGATGATTATGGCATCTGACTATGAGCCTTTTGGTGTTGGAATGAGTTGTGTGCCATTCAAAATGCCGAGTCATTGCTTCAGTCTCAATGGCGTGCCGCACATCCTTCTTCGAGCCAAATTGTTGGCCCTTCGTAAACCCAGTGAGTGGGCCCCATATTGGGACCTCTGGCGGCTCCATGTCACTGTCGACCATCCAATTGTCATCTGGAATGTGATTGTAGTAGGGGACTGGTACACGGTCAGGAGCCACATCATGATCATTATCTGAATCTGACTCTGGTCCTGAATCATCAGCACCTTCAAGAGGGTCGGAGCTGTCTGCACTGACGTTGTTCTCTCCTTCTTCATCGGAGGGGTCGCTGACTGGTGCTGGCATGGCAGCTTCCATCTCATCCAGTTCATGAAAGGCACCTTCATCAGCTCCATAATGGTAGTTGTGAAAACTACCGCTGCCTGATTGGAAGTTGTACTGGGGTTGGTGGCCGAGGTCCGGTTGAACTTCTTCTTCATATGACGGGAAAGATTGATGGTGGCCTTCACCTTGCCCTCCATCTTGGTACTGAAAATAGGAATGAGGATCATGGTAACTTTGGTAGGGATGATCGCCATATAATTCACCTCCACCATGGATACCAGATGTTTGACCGTGTCCAGAATGACCTCCAACACCAACGGCTGGCTCGGTGTAAACGAACATCTCGGCTTTGGCCAATTTGTCGGACCTCAAGAATTCGAGCATGGAATCTACTTCATCTTGAGTGGTTATGGTATATTCCTCATGCCACAATGACCCACTTTCTCTGTTTGGATATCGGTACACCATTCGATCTACTCTTCTCGTGCCATCCATGCAAGTAACGTTAGTGCATATTTGATGGAGGTCTTCAAGCTTCGGTCTGGTACCGACCGTTATTTTCTGAAAATTGCCACCGACGTAGGTGGCCCCCTTTCCGGTCTCTTCTGTGTAACCATTCCACCGTAAGCCAAGCGTGAAATGACGGAATGCCATCTGCACACAAAAAAACCGTAGTTCAGTTAATATCATAAAAATCACAAATCACAAATAACAATAAAAAGTAACACAAAATAAACTTACGAGTTAATGTTAATGGCAAAAACACTAAAGAAATATAGGAATACAACAGAAAAATGAAAAGAGAGAAGGAGAGGTGTGAAGAGTAGAGGTTTTCCGGCAGTCTTATATAGGGAAAAAAATGAGGAAAGGTGCGGTTTTAGTCTGCCATGCAGCCCTACGTCCATAATTCTCTGCATGGGTTTGTCGGGTGTCGGAAAATTATTGACACACAGACCGCACTTGGGGGGTGCGGTCTGTGTGGCTAAACCGCACCTTAGAGATGCGGTTTGGTTTTGGAGGAACAAACCGCATCTCTAAGGTGTGGTTTAGCTAGGTCAGGCCAAAACCGCACCTCGGCCATGCGGTTTGTGTAGGGCATACATGAAACCGCATGGCCAAGATGCGGTTTCGGCCCAGGAAAATGGACCGCACCCTAGAGGTGCGGTTTATGTATAAAACGCACCTGGAGGGTGCGGTTTATATGTAAAACGCACCTCTAAGGTGCGGTCCATAAAAAAGGGTGCTAGTTTTGTAAATATTTTCGGAAGGGTGCTAGTTTTGTAAATTTTTTTTAAAAGGTGCTATTTCTGGAAAAAAAACTCCTAATATTTTCCCATTGTGCAAAAGATCAGTAAGGCAAGAACACTTTTTTTAGAGAGAAATAAGTGAGGCAAGAACACTTTATTGAATCAGTAAGAAATAATATTATGTTTTAACCCTCGCTTAACAAGTCACACAAGATCACCTCACTTCTCATAGCAAGGGAGCCTATTATGTAAAGAACCTCACTCTTGGGTAGTAAGCATGTTATGAACCCCACTCTAAAGAGATTACTTTTAAGAATGTTAGTAGCCCACAAAGTGGGGTATCTTGTTTCTCATTTGAGGAAACCCAATTATAAGCAAATTGGTAATCCGACTATATACTAGTTAAGTTGGGAGCGATGTCCCATTTCCGAAAATTAATAAGAAACTTATTTCACGTAAACGAATAAGCTTTTAACCCATGAACGTGTGCATTTATTAATATGTTGGATTATTTCCTTGTCATGTGAAAATGAACCTAGGATTAGGACTGATCCCACACACAAACTCGGGATTTGAAGGAGCACCAGAAACATATCACATATTCAATAGTTCATCACAAGGATTATTGACTCTAGTGACTCCAGAAGCATTTTTACCTTGATATTTATAACATCGACTATTGTAAGCTTAGGTCTGACTGTATTTAAGTTGATTTTTCTTGCAATAATAGGTAAATGGGTCCACTAATGAAGATATTACATGGACTTTAAAGCATTGTCCATGAAACCATACCGAAGATCGTATTGGAAAAGTTAGTTGTAGGATATTTTATGACAAAATTGTGGTTTAACAGTAGTTCAACCGTTAGTACCGTTAAATACCGCCTACCATATTAGCCTCCGTTACTGGTATTTCGTGGTTGAATCGCCGGTACGGTTTCATGGACCGTGCTTTAAAGTCTAAACACATGAAATAAAAAATTATTCTCAAAGTAGTCACTCATACTTGAGTCTTTATATATTTGAGGTTAGTCAAATTGAACTTACACACTTAGTTGCATACTTTTGTAATGCTTCTTGACCCTTAGTTGAATGCATAGTAAAACAGAATTGGGTATGTATAAGTGTGACAGTGGTTTGGCTTATGCAACATAGGAAAATCTTTTGTTTATCATTGGCCACCCACATAATTGTATGTTCGAATCGCATGCTCCCGCCGCTAAATATCCATGGGGCAAAACTAGTGCACGTACACGCCAAAGGCGAAACTAGTGGTTCAACCATTTCATACCGTTAAAAATCATCTATCAGTAAGATATTTTTATGGTCAAACCGCCAATAGGATATGGTTTCACAAACACTAGTACATACTTGCCAAAGGTCATTGTCATATAGAAGAAAAACATCACTCTCCAATATTCATCGGTTAGTAAACAAGCATAGCTTCTCGTCTTTCAATCACTGAAGCACCACACCGCAGAATGCAGGGCCAATTTCCTCTCTTCCAAAAAAATAAATAGAATCTTACACTTGCAACACGGAGAAAATAACGTAAAATTTGAAAAGGTTGGACACAATTGAACATTCCCTAGCTAATAATGCACAAGTTAGCATCTTGAAAGGCAATTGTCTGAAACCTTATAGCCATCTTTCCTTTAATATCTCCCTGAGCTATCCTCCAAATCATGAACACGGCTCAAGTTCCTAATTGGTTACCCTAACATATAAATTGCTCACCTGCATCATAACAGCGCTTTTGAGTTGCAATTTTTCATCTTCTTCCACTTCCAACATGGTAACAATCCTAGATAGACCTTAAAATAGTCCCAAAAGAATTGGAGGCATTTACATACCTAGTTAAAAACAGAGGGCGCATTGATCCTAGTGCATGATAACTTCTTATTCACTCTCATCATCATCTGAACTCTCTGAGCTTGAGCTTGAATATTTTACCTGTCTCTCTGCAATTGCAGGCATCAACTTTGAACGTGGATCGGTTGGAAGAGGAGGTTTGCTTTGTGTATTAGTGGAAGTTGATGATGCAGTAGAACTCTCTTTTTTAAGTGCTTTGCTGGCTGACTTTTTTTGTGTTGCCCCTACTTCCTTGCACACCTTGTCCAACATCACTAAGAAGTCTCGTACAATGGTGAACAATCGCAACCCTTCGTCCCTGCCTGAATTGCCATGGAAATAATCACCGGTGTTCTTTACCAAAACTGTTATTCTCTTTTCTTCCTCAAGCAATGACACAACTTCGCCCTCGGAGCTCTGCACGAAACTCTTCAGCACGTCATGAAACCCACTATCCTCGTCCAAATCCTTCATTTCTTTGTTCAAGAACTCCTTAGTTTTCAATTGTGCATGACCAAGTTTAGATACAGTTCCTGTCAATCCGTCAGCATCAATAGCTGCTGCTTTCTTGACATTTTCCAGGTCACTGCTCAAACGAGACACCACTTGAAGACCAAGGGCGCGATAGTGATCCTCTGTTTCTGGAGAAATCTCCTCAAGGAGCTCTTCTGTTTTTACACTCGAGAAGCTCATGCTCTCTTTCCTTGCACGGGCAGCTCGAACTCCTTCAGAACGAACCATCTCTTGGACCACAAAATGCAACAGTGTGGTCTTGCCATCAGCTCCCTTAACATCTGATAGTTTCAAAAGAGTGTCAAGCTTGAATGCTTGTGCACTACCACGAAAGGTGCCATCGTTCATCCGGTTTCCAGTTTTCAGGACAGCTTCTAGAAGCTTGAGGAACAACCGGCTGTTCCTCACTTCTTTAGAAGCAACCTATGAACCCAAAAGACAAATAAATAGAGAGGAATCGAAAAATCATTATGGATGCAACAATCACATATTAGTAGTAAGGAGAATTTAAATGTGTTAAACCTAACCATGCCTCTACATGATTTATACCCAAAAGTAGCACGCATATGGAGACATCCATGTAAATGGGCGTATCAACACTTCTTTACATGTGCATGCTCATCTACTTAGTAACATTCAAACACTTCACTAGGACCATGGACCCGGAAAATAAAAAAAATCCTCCACATAAGTTAGGACTTTTTGCCAAACTACTAAAAACTTCAACTAATCCAAACTGTCATTTTACTTGTATCAACCTAGTCAATCGAGAGACAATTAGCGTTAGAGAAATCACCTAGAGTGCTACCAGAATGATCATGATAGGCTGTCATTATCTCGATAAGAACATATTTCCACACTTATATCAAGAACTTAAGTTTACAAACTCCTATTTTCACAAAATGATTGGCTCTAAAATCCAACACTACCTCTAAAGTGTGGAAGGATTCCATGGCATTAGCAATCTCTTCCTCCAGAGTGCCCATGAAAAGCAGTGCCTCCATACGATGAAAAGAAAAAGGGATATCAACCAATGCTTTCATGAATCGCTCAGCAGGCCCTAGTTGAGAAAGTTCACCACTGAACAACCTAAGTTTAAGTTCCTCGTCTGATGTGGGTGCCATCTTCAATAAAGTCTGAAGAAGCTCAGCAGGAAGCTCATTTCCTGATTAAGCAAACACAAAGTATAACGATTATCTATCAACAAAAAAGATAAAATTTGCAACATTTGACACACCACAATACTTCAAATAAAATTATAACATAGGATAAACTATCAAACACAAGTAATGAAATATTGCAGTTGTGTGACAAAAAAATATATGTGCTCATTAAGGGAAAATTCATGTGATACAATAAAATCATATAAAATTTCAGTCCAACCCTACCCCCTTGCCCAGAATGGTTGCAAGATGATCACCTTCAAGCAACGCATCACAAACTTCTTCCGTAGTAACATTCAAAGCGCGAAGTAGAATTGATAAGTTTTGAGCCTTTTTGGGTTCCAAAATTTGAATAAACTGTGAAGCAGGTTCTTGCGAAGAGTCTTTTTTCCGCTCAACTTTGCCTTTCTCGGGTGGTGTGTATCCAAATAAATTCTCTATCATCTCCTCATTGAACCTACAATAGTAATAGCAATATGATGATGCAACCGTAAGGTAATGAGCAAATGAGCGGTATCAAAAAGTAGAAGGGGGAAAAAGAAAAAAGGAGATTGCAACTCACTGGAAAGATCCTGATTTTATTTGATGCCACACCATTGCCTGATCTGGTGTAGCAGAAACTTTGTCCCAGAAGAATGGCTTCAATTTGGCTTTACTATCATCTCCCTCCGGACCTCTCATACCAGGAGCTCTAGGAATTTTTGGGCCCGCTGGCATGGGTGCACGGGGTGGTCCTGGAGCACCTTTTGAAGGCGGTGCAGGAGGTGGAGGCCCAGGTTTGGACCGACGAGCAGGAGGTGGTGGAGGGGGAGGTCCTGGAGGTGGAGGAGCCGCATTGACAGAAGAAGCTTTTGTCGATGGAGGTGCAGGTGGAGGTGGGGCAGGAGGAGGTGGTGGGGCAGCTTTGGCATGAGGTCTTCGAAAAGAAGGAGGTTCAGGTGGAAGAGGGATTGTTTTCCCTGGGGGAGGCTTCAATGGAGGCATACCAACTTTCCTTCCTGGAGGAGGTGGTAGCAAACCGTTACCCGTAACAGAGGTTCCAATAGATTCTGACGAGTTAGAGGCACCGCTAACGCCATCCATCGAACCAATGACAACATCATCAGAGAGGATGTTGCCATCTATAGATGAATTCTTTCTGTGATGGTTTGATTTACTGGCTAGAGATTGAGAACCAAGCTTGTCTTCTTTGAAAGAACTTCCTAAACTAAAAGACTTGTATGAAGAGGCTGAAGTGAAACACAATTTCAAAATTAGTATATAACTAATATTAATGGTAATGGAATACATAACAACATATGAGAATATACATACTAGCAGAGTCGCTGAGGCTCAGACTAAGGAGGGGCTTCTCGTCATTTAGCCCAGGGTCAGAGCCCATTCCAAATACTTTTAGACAACAAAAGAATAACAGTGCAGCAAATATTGATGTGGATGCAGCAGTTACAACCACTGCAATAATAAGTTTCTGATCATTGTTTTCTTCTGGCTCCTCCTCCTCACCTTCTTCAGTTTCCGTTTCATCGGATGAAGTTTCAGCATGAATTTTTCTTGAAGTTGGCTTTGGTGTGGAAGATCCTGTTGGCTGTTGTGCTGTATTTTCATGCCAATTCCTGACAGGAATCGATGACTTAAAAAATAAGGAGTTGAGATGCTTGAGATATGGCATAAAAGACTCACGTTCCTCCTCACTAGAGATACCATATAAAAGATTGTTCTTTCTTATACAATTTAGAAGAACTTGTCTCAATTGTGGGGGTGGGGACCTAAACAATTGCTGCATATTTTGTTTTGACAATGGCCATCCCTTTGAATCGAGCTCATTGGGTTTTTCAGTGGTTTCCTTAAGGAAACATGAGTTGAGATCTTCACCATCCTCTTTCGAATGGATCAAATCTATCTTGCAAGTGTCCCATAGTAGTTTTGCCTGTAACACAATAACACATGTTCAGGTTTGAGACATTTGAAATATTGATGGAAATTTTCATATGCAAGAAAGTGTTACATGAAGAGAGAATGGAAGGATAGAAACAAGAATTTCTCCTTACCAAAGGCTCATCCACCTCCTCCGTTATCGGGTTGAACAATTTGCTGAGAAATAATCCCTCCGCAACATCTCTTTGTTCTAAGCTCCGTACAGCAGAAACGCATAGCAGGAAGACCAGAAGCAACGAAAATCTTGAATTCACATGAACAATTAGTTGTTGAATCCGCATCGTAATCTTGCACTCTCCTTCTCATTTCCTCCAAAGGATAAACCCCTCAATCCAGAAGATGCAAAAACCCTACCACATCCTTCTCGTCGGAAAACCACCCAGCAAAGTTTTCTGATTCGCCACACCACCCTTAAAGCTGTACCATTGCCAATGAAGAGGAAACTGAAAAATATCCTCAAGAAGAATCTCTAGCATGTAACTAAAGCTTGAGTTGATCAACAACAACAACAAAAACCCCAAAAGATCTTCGTCCACTCCGAGCATAACCCACCAAGGAAATTGACGAATGAGCTCTAGGAAATGGAAATTGTGATGAGAAGGGAACTCTACAAAAGACCTGTCAAAATCGAAATTTGAACCCTTTTCTTTTTTTACCAGTGAAATTTGAACCCTTCAAAATTGTAAGACGTTCAAACTTCAAAAAGGGTAAAATTCGATCATGACCAATTTCGATGGAAGGGAGGTAGATATAGCACTTTACAAGAGCATTATCATAATTGCAATTTACAACAAACGTTGGAATCCATTCCTGCAAAATGGTGTCGGACCACTAAAACGCGATGAAATAATAATAATAATAATCATGTTCTTCCTGGAGCTTGTAACAGGGGAGGGGGGGGAGAAGAAGAAAGGAAAAAAAGAAGAAAAAGAAAAGAAAATTTTCCCCTTTCTTCTTTTTCTTTGGTAATCCCCCTTTCTTCTTTAGCAAATGTCCCCCAATTCTCTTCCTCAAACTTGAAAGCTTTTGATTTCTATAGGAAGAGAGAGAAAGATGAAGGCAACGAGATATTAGGGGGAGAAGAATGTGGAGAAGGATGATTACAATGAAAATTCATACTAGAAAAGAAAGAAGAAAAGTTAACGGTTCAATCGGATACAATGAAAATTCCATCCTTTTTTCCCCTTGCTTGATAAGTCCAATTACAAGATTTTGGATCATCAAACGTCGGAAAGCAAACCCAAGGTTAACGAGAAACTTAGTGATAATATTTATTATAATTAATAGTAAAGACAAATTAAAGCTAGTATAAACTATATAGTATGATTACTTAAAAATAAAGTTTATAATATTTTATAGTATTAGTGTTTATGTTTACAAAATAAAAAAATTATGGTACAAACTGAACTTGTACATTTAACGTTATGGTACAAATCAAGTTTGTTTCTATACTTTATTCTACAAAGAAAAAGTGTTGATGCCAAGCTCTGAGGAGTCTGCTTCAATGTGTTTGAGGTTCGGTGAGCACCGACTTCTCGGCCAACGTCCGCCACCAGCCTTCGAGATGGACACCTGCATAAAAAAAGGACCCGCCGGCGGTGGTCGGCTGGGACCTTCTCCAAAGCTCAAATAAGTATTTGGAAATAACCGGGAGTGGCATATTGAGCCGGCTCTAGGGAGAAAGAAAGATAAATTTCGGGGTTGGAAGTTTCCAATCCGTCGAGAAGAAGTTCGTCGGGAGTTCCCCTTTTCTGATTTCGTTCAGAGAAAGTGAGTTCTCTAGATTTGAGATGGATTGCCGAGAAAACATAAATGAACAACCTATTTATAGGCATTTCTTGTTCTTGAAGTGGGTGGCATGACTTTGATGGATAAATAATGCATACAAAGATTGATTGTTGGTTTAATCAATATTTACCTCTTTAACTTCTTGTTACGTGTGAGGAAAGTGCTTATAATGTAAAGATGAGTGGACAATAGGAGGATCCAGCTCATACATAGCCTCTCCACGTATAAGAGGAATAGAGGGTAAGTCGATTGTGTTCTTGGTGGGTAAATTACTACTAGTAATAATGATGTATTGTATGATGTCAGTCGAATATTGGGTCCATCAAAAAGGGCAATGTATATATTGTATCCAAACCTTTTTCCGATTCTTTTATATTATCCAAAGCTATCGAAATACTAAGAATTTGCCAAATGTTAACTTCCAGTTAGCAATTTTGTTAGTAATATTGACTTGGCAACATGATACTGACTTGGAAGAGACACGTGAAGGCCAACATTCCAAAAATTTAGTATTTTAACTAAAAAAAGAGGTACAAAATCATTAACAATGACGTAAAAATGGCTAATATTTTGATGCATTACGAAAGATTTGGCTAATTAATATCATTTAATAGGTTTGGATAATATAAAAGAATATGAAAAAGTTTGGATAAAAAATAGACAGTACCCTAAAAAAAACTATATTGTACAAACTGAACTTGTATTTTTAATGTTATGGTAAATTTTCAATTTGTACTTATACTTTTGTCCAACCAAATTTTTTTACGATACAAACTAAACTTGAACCATAACATTATTATTCAAGTTGAGTTTGTACCTATGCAATGTGGCTAGTGGAATAACATTATGACGACCTAAGATTATGGTAGCGGAATATCATGTGGTTAGTGGAAAAGTCGACAAGACTTGTTTTTTTTATGGATGATGAGACTCAATATTATTATCAAATCGAAATAAAAAGAAAAAAAATATCCAAGACCACAAAAAGGTAGAAAAATCCACACAAATGTGGGTTAAAAACAAGAAGGAAAAAAAGAGAAAAAGTTGGTTCGTATCTGGCTATACCAGCTCAAATCTATATCTGGATCAGCCTAATTTGTTTAGTACTTGTTCCTATGAATTTTCTAGGGTAAATACAATTTAATATCCAAAACTTTCATTTTAAACAATATAATAGCCAAACCTTTTTGAAAACAATCTAATATCCAAATCGTCAACTTTCCGTCCGTTTAACCATTGGTTGACACTTCAAAAAAGCTTTGTTTAGGGGAAATTGTCACAATACAACTTTGTTTTCTTGTTTTGGCTTTGCAGATGACTGAATATTTAGATATTCTATACCATCATGGTGGAGTCATGGACTTCTCAGGTTTGGAACCACGAAATGTTGGTGATTTTTCAGAGAAGATATCGATGGATATTGATGAAGCGTCGTACTTCGAACTTTTTTGAAGTGTCAACTAATGGTCAAACGAACGAAAAGTTGATGATTTGGATATTAGATTGTTTTCGAAAAGGTTTGGCTATTATATTGTTTAGGGTATGTCTACTATGACATGCATGTCACGGTGACATGGACTTTTCGGTCGACCTATTCCTGAATGCGGTCGTCCGAATTGACTAATTTGGGCAGCACGAGAAAGCATTGCGGTCGACCTCAAAGACCACCTGGTCGACCGCACTTAGTTTAAGTTGTTATCTTTGGTCGACCAGAACAAAATCTCGGTCGGCCATTTCGTTGGCGTCAGAAACAACATGGTCGACCACCTAAGGTATATAGGTCGACCACTTGATGGCAGTCATTAACAAAATGGTCGACCGGATAAGGAAAGAGGTCGACCAGATAAAAGATAAGTGTTCTATCAATGTGTCCAATCATTTGACGTTAAATGAAGATCAAGTGTTGGTTTCGAGGTCGACCTAATTCGGTACGAGGTCGACCGAATACAATAAAGTCAACCTATGCCCCATGTCTTTTTTGCTTATGTATGTCGATTTGTGTGGTTCTTTTGCTCGTATAAATTATGTTTCAAACCATCATAAATAGTCATAAATAATGATAACAAGGACTCATCAATTCATAGCATAACAACTAAACAAACTAACAAGAAATACAATAAAACAGAAATCATAATTGTTCACACATAAAAACAAACTAAAAAAACAACAGAATAAACAGCAACAATCGTTTTGACCACTAAACAAAAAAAACACACAATCTAAAATCTCCGCGCTCCTACTCATCTCCCCTCTCTCCCTCATCCACATTTTCTTCATTGGTGGTGCTAGCATGATGGTGCTCGGATGTGGTGGGATGCATGTATCTTCCGCTGAAAGATCGCCACTCATCTCGCATCTCATTCACGGTCACCTGCATTGTGCTCATCTGGGCGGTCATTTGCCCCATGTAGTCGTACATGCCAGTCATCTGGGTGGACATCTGGCCCATGTACTCATACATGCCATCCATGCGCTCCCACACATGCTCTAAGGTGATCGGTGGAGTTGAACTCTGTCCCTCAGCCATTGGCTCGTCTCGAGCTCCTTCATCACCATCATCATCATCATCACCACCACCATGAGCATTGTTTATTCTGACATACTCACCATTACGCAGCTCAAAGCCCATCTTTTTCAGAGATGAAACAGTATAGAACTCCTGTCTTGTGATTCTTAACCCCACCTCTTCACTTAAATTCACATTAAAATGCTCAAATAGCACAGTGAGGATCATCCCATAGGGAAGATTCCTGTTTGAACTCTCTGCAGCAGTAAACATGTGGTTAAAGATCAAGTATGGCAAGTTCACCTTCTCGTTTAACAGTAGGTTGGTGAGGAGCTCCATGTCAAACTAGGTGATTGTCTCCCGATGTCCACCCTTTGGCAGAATGTTGTAGGAAAGCATGTGGTGAAGAACTCTGGCTTGAACTGTCAGGTGGTTACTCGTTGTCCTACTGCGACCCTGAGCATCTTCCTCTTCATCAAGACCACATACCGTCTGGATTTGCTTGGCTCTCGTGAAATGCGTTTCATTCCAAGCACCGTAAGAATGGATTCTCTTCCCCTCGTTTGGAGCCTCTAGTACTTACGCCAACACATTCTTGCTGATGCGCATCACCACCCCATTCACATAGGATTTGAATGCGTGAATGGATCCATTTGCATTGCGCTCGTAGACGATGTTGTTGTAGAAGTACTGTACTAGTTTTGGGTAGTATGGTACACTGAGAGATATCACCTTCAGCCACTCTTGCTCGATGAAGGGTCCCAGAAACCCGTAATTCTCGAAATGAGAATACGCATCCGTCGTCAATGGCCTTCCCGGAGCCACCCTGCGGTTGTGCATTCTCTTCTCTTCATAGTTCTCACTTTGCTCCTTGGTCTGGAACAGATTGGGATTGAACTCTTCCCATTCCGAACTTGAGGCAGCAGCTTTTTGTGCCTTTCTTTTCTTTTTGCCGCCAAACATCCTGCGATCAAACAAGCAAGAATACAAGTTAGTCACATTTTCGAAATGAACAAAACGTGGTCGACCACTCCATAAAGCGGTCGACCTCAGTTAATTTAAAACGAGAATGGGTCGACCTCAGAAGAAGCATAGGTCGACCTCAGTTAATTTAAAACAAGAATGGGTCGACATAAACCCGTAACAATTCAAGTACAAAATTGCTTTCATAGGTCGACCTCAGAAGAAGCATAGGTCGACCTCGGAAAATTTAAATCGATTGAAAACCAAATGTGACTATCAGCAGGAGTGCAGTGCAGGACATTAGACCACCTTGGAATGCACTTGAAGACACAAACGTCTGCTGCCTTCACCGAGTTCTCCTTTGCAACACTATGCCGCCCACCGGCAAGCAAACAACAACAATATAACAAAGAAGACCCTAAAACCTAAACTCTCTTAAATCCATAATAACGGGACATGCGGGGCGGTCTCCCAAATGCTTTTGCTATTGAGTGTAAAACAGATCATGTCGACCTCATAAATAGAAGAGGTCGACCAGAGTTAGTTTCGCACAAATAATTCGTAAAGTAATGGCACAACTCGAACTTTTGCCTTCATAGGTCGACCTCAGAAGCATCATAGGTCGACCTCGGCTAAATTGAAACGAGTCTGAAATGGCCCAAATGCTTTTGCTATTGAGTGTAAAACAGATCCGGTCGACCTCATAAATAGAAGAGGTTGACAATAGTTAGTTTCGCACAAATAATTCTTAAGACAATGGCACAACTCAAACTTTTGCCTTCATAGGTCGACCTCAGAAGCATCATAGGTCGACCTCGGATAAATTGAAACGAGTCTGAAATGGCCCCAATGCTTTTGCTATTGACTGTAAAACAGATCCAGTCGACCTCATAATTAGAAGAGGTCGACCAGAGTT
The DNA here is from genome assembly GCA_946122785.1 of Linum tenue. Taxonomy (NCBI): domain Eukaryota; kingdom Viridiplantae; phylum Streptophyta; class Magnoliopsida; order Malpighiales; family Linaceae; genus Linum; species Linum tenue. The sequence goes on along the minus strand of CAMGYJ010000002.1, from coordinate 26,687,361 downwards.
AGTTTCACACAAATAATTCCTAAGACAATGGCACAACTCGAACTTTTGCCTTCATAGGTCGACCTCAGAAGCATCATAGGTTGACCTCGGCTAAATTGAAACGAGTCTGAAATGGCCCAAATGCTTTTGAAGCTATAGATCTAAATAAAAACCCATATACTCGTAGCAAAACGTCACAGGTCGACCTCAATATCATCACAGGTCGACTTCAGTCTATAAAAAAGGAATAAATCGATTGAAAGCCAGATGCGGTCGACCACGAAGATGGAAAGGTCGACCGCATCTGACGAACAAAAGGGTAAATCCCTCTTTTGAAGCTATAGATCTAAATAAAAACCCAAATACTCGTAACAAAACGTCACAGGTCGACCTCAATATCATCACAGGTCGACCTCAGTCTATACAACAAAAGAAAAAATCGATTGAAAGCCAGATGCAGTCGACCACGAAGATGAAAAGGTCGACCGCATCTGACGAACAGAAGGATAAATCCCTCTTTTCAAGCTATAGATCTAAATAAAAACCCAAAAAATCGTAGCAAAACTTCACAGGTCGACCTCAATATCATCATAGGTCGACCTCAGTCCATAAAACAGGGGAAAAAATCGATTGAAAGCCAGTTGTGGTCGACCACGATGATGAACAGGTCGACCGCATCTGACGAACAGAAGGGAAAATCCCTCTTTTCCATCTTTAGATTTTTTTCAAAACAATCTAATCTACCAAAGAAGAAGACAAAAATCGAATCAAATGAAAAGAAGATTGAAAGCTATACCTTGTTCTTCTTCTAAGTGATGAGGATGAAATGAAATGGAGGTTCTTTGAGTTTTTGGAAAATGGAGATTTTGGAAATTGGAGAAGAAGATGAAGAAGGGAAAGGAGAGGAAGAATGAGTGGATGTGGTGGGATAGGGTTCTGATTGTGGTGTAGAATGAGTGGGGGAGGGTTTCTTAAATAGAGGATTGGGGGAGGTTTGGGTGGATGTTGCAAACAAACCGGTTTGGTCGGACGAATTAAATACGCGGTCGACCTCAGTAACTTGTTCGGCCGACCGTTTATGGTCAGGTCGACCGTTATTTGTATGAGGTCGACCGTTTTATTGCTTTTGTTTATTTCAACCAACAATCAATTAACTCATAAATTATTAAGATAATTCGAAGAAAATACAATGCAATCAAAGTTATAAAAAAATAAATAAACTCCTAAAAAACAATAGAAGAAATTTAAGATCCTTTTGTGGGACTTTGTTTCGGGCACTTAGGGCGAAAATGACCATATTTCCTACATTTCGAACACTTTCTTAAACTTTTGCCCGATGCAGTTCGTGCTTACTTGAATGTCTCCTTGGTCTTCCCAATTTTTGGATCTTTCACACTTCGAAGGGGTGCTGGAGGGTTTGCCGGTGTGGTGTTGTCCGTTCTCTCCCTCGCGAACTCAATTGCCCATTGAGTAAGGTCGTCCAACGTCTTAGAGATATTATTAAAAGCAGATTCACTACCACACGCGATGTCACACAAACGCTTACACTTTAGAGCCAATCCTCCATGTCTTATCAGTCGACCAACTTTCTCTCCCACATGACCTCCAACTACAGGATGACGATTTAGTGTCTTCGCATTTTGGGTCCATCGAAGCTTGAACCACGAGGAGGGTAGTGCGGTGTATCCCATATTTTTTATTACTGTAAGCATATGTCTGCATGGAAACCCCTTAGATTCAAATAATGCACACTCGCATTTTAGATCTTGATTGGACGTAGTAAATGTTAACCGACTTATCCGATCTGGGTTCATGTAGTTCTTCAGAATGAATGTCTCTGTCCCATCTGATTCATTTACATAAGAAGTTTCATTCTCTAGTTCAGACTTGAAGATAGCAAATGTACGATGTGTGTAGATACTTTCAGCTTGCATTTCCCAAGTGCGAAGGGCATGCTTGCAGACCAACCTCGTGTGCCTAGAAGTATAATCATCCTGTACCTCCGTGAAACGCATCCCCTCCAGTGCTTCATCAATGCCCTGAACAAAACGTTGCAAGCTGTATTGAGTTCCCACATACCCATTTATCCAATGGTTACATGACTCACATCGCGAGGTTGATTGGAGTCCACCGAAATAAATATCCTTCAAGTATGCCTCTGCCCACAGTAATTTGTCAGCGTACAAATCCTGCAACCACTTATTTGCAGACAAACCATGATCACTAATCAAATGCTCTCAACGGCTCTCAAACTCCTCAATCGATATACGTGCTTTCGCCAAGTAAGTGAATGTGCTAACGAACTCCTTATTATGAACGACCGTTGTCGCATTTGTCTCAATATGCCAAATACACAGACGGTGAGGCACTCCAACTAGAACAGTAGCAATGGCACCACGCATAGACTTGTCTTCGTCTGTAATCACTGAAGTTGGCATCTTAGAGTTCATACACTCCAGAAAAGTATTCAACAACCAAACATAGTTGGGGATTGTCTCGTTATCCAACTGGGCAAAACCATATATGATGTTACGGTGGTGGTGATTTACACCAACCATCATAACAAATGGTCGATTGTACTTGTTGCGCTTGTAGCATGCATCGAATGCCAAGACATCCCCAAAAAAATGGTAATCTGCTCTAGATATGGAGTCCGACCAGAAGAGATTGCCTAATTCGCCTTCATCGTTGGTTGTGTACTTGAAGAAGCTGTCCGCATCAGAGGTATGTTTACTTTGCAAGTAACACAATGTTCGGTTAACATCTCCTATTAGATCGTCGTCAACTGTCCGGGATTGCTGAACAGCATTGTCCAAATCCTTTGGAGTGTACCCCAGATTCTCATATCCTCCAACTTTATTCTTCATGAACTGAACAATGTTGCGTTGTTTTATTCCTGACTGTCGCATCCCTATCGCCAGAGCCTTGTCTCCTTCACTCACATTCAATGAGACCGAAGGAATTGAGTTTCTTCTTCATTGCATCAACGATGTGAGTGCTTCCTCTCAAACTTAGAAACAACCCACATTTTCTTATTCCGATCAAAGCGTACAGTATACGATGCCTTGCAAGAATGTCTTGTCATCTTACGATGTTGTCGAGTCCGACCTTCTTTATCTATATGCATCTTCTCTCTAGTCCCCTCTCTCGAACATACCATTGTCCTCCCAATTGCTTCTCCTCGACGACTCCTCCGAATATCTCTACGTGGAACGCTAAATCCTTTCGCTTTAGCATAGGAATCGTAAAATTTCTCTGCATCTTCTAATGTTTGGAACTCCATGGAAGGAATTTGTTGTTCATATTCCGTAGCTTCTTCATCATCCATAAATTCTTCTTCAGCACCCTCGGTTTCATTATCATCCCCAACCACTTCATCATCCGTACTATCTGTATCATCTGAATTATCCATAGCTCCTTCTCGAGCATCCTTAGGTTCCTCATCGAAGTTAACCTCATCATCATCTCTATCATCTGTAGCATCTCTGTTATCCATCCTGCAACGATCGGAATACGAATTTAATGTAAAAAACATACACAATTAGCTCTCGTCAGGTCGACCTGAATGAACTGTACGGTCGACCTTATTACTAAATAACAAAGATGAGGTCGACCTGAATTTACTGTAAGGTCGACCTAATCATATAATTACACAAATAAGGTCGACCGGATGGTGGGGGTGGTCGACCTAATTAAGGAAAAATTTAACCACATACAACCATTAACAAACACATACGAGACATACCTTAGCAAAGAGGTCGACCACTTATTGTTACGGTCTACCAGAATAAAAATAAACCGCCACCAACACCCGATCACAATAAGAGCGATGAGATTACAACTTCACTCCAACAAATTGCATAAATCGAAGTACGAATAAATTCTTAACACTCTCATCTATTTATAGATAATGTAGACGAATTCCTTATCCAATTGGTGAAAGATATATAAAATCATAATTCGACAAGGACAAGTACACAAAATCCTAATTGTACAAGGACATGAATCATTACGGTCGACCGCTTTGCACAAATGGTCGACCGTCTTGGGTAAATGTGAAACAGGTCGACCTCTTTACACAAATGGTCGACCGTTGTTTATAAATGTGAAACAGGTCGACCTCTCGACACGAATGGTCGACCGTATTTTATTAAGGCCAAACAGACGAGATTCCATCCTTATTCCACATGGTTTTTGACTTTGCTACGGTATCATATGTCGACCTTAAGCGTCACGAGGTCGACATGTGCTCTGCCTTTGGGTTTGCCCGCTTTGAGTATGTGGTCGACGACTTGTTCTAGACGATTGAAATCGTAAATTCAGTGACATCCATAATTGTATAATAAATCTAATAAACGATAAACTTTCAAAATAAAAAATGAAACGATCTCGCAAATACAAATTCAATGTATTGTCCAAATAATGCAACATTGTAACTTAACGACTTCATTTCTTTGCTTTGTTGTTTGAACTCTGTCTCTCTTTGCCTCGTTCCATGTATTCATCTACTACATGCTTGAAAAGATTTTTTCGTGCACGGTTTTCAAAATGTGTAGCCAGATACCATAGAATCTCCTTTCGAGCCGGTAATTTGTGTTCTTCATCTATCTGCATTATGCCATGTAAGACTTCGTTACAACTAAAAAAAAGTGTAAATTAAACAAGTTATTTGTTTGACGATATACTCACCACTCTATCCAGATCCTTGGATCCAAACACTCACTATATGCTATAAACAGCGAATACAAACAAATGCACTTTCGAAATTTAATGATATAGGGACATTGACTAGACTAACCTTCTGGCATGCACTAACATTCGGCATAAACACCACGCCATCATTCATCAACTTGTTACAAATTTGTCTGGTCTTCATGTTAGCGCGTACCATTTTCTGCACCATGTTTTAATTGCGATGAATTGACATGGTACAATATAAATAACTAGGTTATGACAAATAATTTGACATTACGGCTCTTACCGAAAACATATTTGGCAAATACCACACATTTGGCTCTTTCACATCATGTTTTTCAGACATTGTTAGTGTCCTTGTACACAAATCCACTACCTACCATCCAACAATCAAACACAAAATCATCGTAAATCGTAACATAAATAGTGCAAAATTCATACGAAAGTCGTAGTAGTATAGTACTTACTGATGAGCAAACCCAGCTATTCTCGCTAATGACCGAACTCAAGTAATGTCGTTGCACGTTTTCAGAAAAAAAAGTCCACAACGGTCAAACTGCAAAAATCAAAATAACAGAAATGTCAATTGTGATTTGCAACGTACAGGTCGACCTGTTCACATTCACGGTCGACCTTATTGGACAAACGGTCGACCTTATGACCTAAACGGCCGACCAAACGTACTAAAAAACGTCTTACTTGTCCCAATTCATGTCCCCAGCCTTCTCTTTAGTAACAACATAATACAAGTCTTCAACTGGATTTTGAAGATTTTTGGTGAATCCTTCTAGACCCTCCAACTTCATGACCTACAAATCATAGTTAAAATTAAAGTAACATATGAACACAAACACACATTATAGATGAATATGTAACGTAAACTTACCCTGTGCTTTTCAAAAGGACTCTTAGATTCATCTTCATCGCTATCAGCACTAAATAATCCTTTTGTTACAAATTGATCCTTCTGTGGAGTGGTGTAGGAGTCACTTTCATATCGCGGTCTCTTGTACATAGGAGAGGAACCCTTGCTGCCATTTGTTGTTTCACTCTGTCAAACATATAAACAAAACAAATTAGCACTAATGATAGTAATACTAATATCTTCAATCACATATGAATATGCTTGGATACCTTTAAAATGTGCTCTTTCAATAAATCGTCTATGCTCTGGTAGCAATTTTCAGAGTCATCATGGTCTTCCTCCTCTTTACCAAAGTCAAATTTCTTTCCTTTACCATCTCTTCCGCCATTCTCCATTCGTTCTGCACTTATATCTTTGATAGCACCTTCTAGCCTCTCAAACCCGTCATGCATCATCCCAGTCATATCTGTCAGTCGAACTGACAATTGCTCCACTCTATCACGCATGGACTTCTGAAAGTCATTGACTTGTGTTTGACACACCACCAGCTTCTCTTGTGTGGCTTTCAACAATTTCATGATTTCACCCAAATCTTGATGCAGTCTCTCATCATGCGTCATCGTCTAAACAATTTAAAGAAAAATTCAAATCATAATTCAACTACAAATTTCTACAATTGACCAAAAAACAAATACGTGGTCGACCTGACAAAGTATTAGGTCGACCTGGAAGACATAGTGACTACCACAACCATTAAGGTTGACCTCTGTTCTTCCTAGGTCGACCTATCCAACAGGAAAAATAACAATTAACAACAAAAAGTAAGTTCAAAATTAAAATGAAAAAAAGGATAGGTCGACCAGATATCTGACGCGGCCGACCTTTTCAAGCACAACATAGTCATACAAACAAAGACAAAGTCAACATTCAGGTTGAATAACCAAAACAAACAGAAACGGTCGACCTTGAAACACATTAGGTCGACCACTTTGGTTGATCTTCGTTACCTCGCAAGTACAGAAGTCCAAGTGTTGTGCCCTAAATTCAAATACGAAGAATTGTCTCGTCAGGTCGACCTGGTTGATGTCACGGTCGACCGAATGGAATTCTGCACGCAACAATATATCAAATTAGACGGTGGAAATCACGCATTCGAAAAGATGACGGCGAATGCTACATTAGGTCGACCTCACCTTAGACCTGGTCGACCACTTTCAACACGTACAACAGCAACCGCGAACGATCTTCCTCACAAAGGCTCTAAATCGGGGAAAAACCTAATTCAGATTTGGTGGCGTTGAAGGGGACTTATATTCCTATTTATAGAGATTTAGGACGTGAATAGGTCGACCCAATTCGTTTCCTTGTCCAATTGTGGAACCTTTCTAGTGTTGGAATCCATATCCAATACGGATATGGTGTGAAGGCGGTCGACCTCTTCATAATGCGGTCGACCTGTTAGGTGCACAATGGTCGCCCTATGAGGTATTTGGGTCGACCTTTCATTCTGTTAGTCCACCAAAGCGGTCGACCATATTATGTAAGAGGCCGACCGCGTCTCGGAACCTCACATACATGAATTAGTCAGTTCGGTCGACCGCATGTGGGATTAGGTCGACCGAAAAGTCCTAGCAAAATCCTATTGTTTAAAATGAAAGGTTTGTATATTAAATTGTATTTACCCAATTTTCTAAATACTAACTATCAAATTGTATCGAATTAATATTTAAATCGGATTGAATATATGAATGTCTCGATTCGGGTCTGATCCAGTCAGAACGTTTGCACAGCTTCGTGGTCAGCCCTTGAAGCAGCTTTCATTCCTGTCTCTGATACCCCTAAATCAGTGTCAAGATTCCCATCTATTGGTTGAAACAGTAACTATGGAGCCTCTCTAGACTGTGATAGCATATTCCGAATGATCGATACCGCCCCAGCCACTGAAAATGCATTACGTACAGTACATACAAAAAGAAAAGAAAAACTGCATGCCAGCCTGATTCTCCTCTGTCTGCTTTACATCTCAAAGGAACTGATTCCCTTCTCTTTCTCTGAAATTTCCTTTACTTTAACGATCAAAAGAAGATTCCCCCATTATGACAAATTCTGAAAGCCAGAGCCCTGGAAATTGCACAATAGCTGCTGCTGTTATATATCAGCTAAGAAATTAGCAAGCTAGAGGTACAGGAGAAGACGATCGAGGGGCCGTCCGGTGATGTCAAGCAGTAGCTCCAGGCAGACCATTGAAGTCATTACAACAGAAGAAGCTCCACTGAAATGGAGCGTTGCTTTGAGAGAAGAAGTTTTCAAGAGGTTTCTTCTGGGACAGGGGACGTCAAATACTACTACTTTGAAGAAGAGGGTATTCGGCGAGGGCTCAATTTTCAGTCCCCTGTTGTTTGGCAGCAAGTTCTTCGATCCTTCTGACGCCTTCCCACTATGGGAATTCGAGTCCGAGGTGTTGCTCGCCGCCCTCCGGAGCTCCGGCAAGACCACCGTTGATTGGTACCAGACCGATGAAGCCTACGTGTTAAGAGCACAACTTCCAGCGGGCAAGTCTCACTCCCTTTTTTCTTTTCCTCTGTTCCTCTGTTTCTCTGTTCTGTTCCTTGAAGAGATTGTATGTTTTATGCTTATAACTAGTTAAACTTAGACGATTCGCCCAACAAGATTGTAATCGAGGTGATTGAGACGATGAATTCATGCAAAGAATTCAAGTTGAATTTATTGATGATGGGTTTTCATTAATTTGTGACTGTAAAAGCAGTTGCAACATCAGGAGGGAGTGGGAAGAACAGCAGTGCAGTGAAGGTGTGTGTTGAGAATGGGAAGGTGGTGGAGGTGAGTGGACAGTGGAAGCCATTGAAGGACGATCAGTCAAGCTCAAAGGCAAAGCCAGGGGACTGGAGAAGTGAGGATTGGTGGGAATACGGGTACGTGAGAAGGCTGGAACTGCCAGAGGATGCTGTTGCTGATTCGAAGCAAATGGAAGCAAACCTGATCACCAGCTGCACTACTGGTAATGAAACAACGCTTCTGCTGGAACTAAGGATTCCCAGGAAGTGCAGCAGCTTCAGTGACTGCAACAGCGACCTCCCTATTCCTTGAACGGATTGAAGGATGATATGCAGTAATTGATTCACATCTCCTTCTCCAATGGAATGAGTGTCTGTCTGATCAATTGTATGCTTGTGAAATGGCACTAGCTTCTTCCGGCAGAGAGCTAGGGGCATGCTATGATTCTTGTTAATATGTTTGTCACGTTACTGATATTCTCAACTTTTAGTGTAACCTTTTCACCCATATGGCTAGATCGATCTAAAATGGAAAGTTTTCTTTCCTACTCTCTGGTCTTTAAGATTAAGAAAAGCGAAGGAAAACATTTTATAAAATTGGGTAGCGTTGTTAAATGAACAAAAGGGGATGTAGCTCAGATGGTAGAGCGCTCGCTTAGCATGCGAGAGGTACGGGGATCGATACCCCGCATCTCCATTTTTTTCCTGCCCCGCTTCTTCCTTTGTTGAAACGGGTTATGTGGGCTGGGCCTTTCCGCTCCTGATTCTGATTTTCTTCCTTTGTTGAAACGGGTTATGTGGGCTGGGCCGTGAGCTGGGCCTTTCTGTTCCTGATTCTGATTTTGAGGCCGACTAACTCTGATCTATTTTGTAAACGGGCCAGCTACATCACATGCAGATAATGGGCCATCAGTTTTTTTATTTTGTATACTAGGGGGTAGTTTGGAAGTTGTAATTTTAAATGGTGTATTGATCTAATTCATGTATTTGTGAGATTAAGTCGTTTTTTTTGTTTATATAGAACTAGAATACATGCATTTACTTTTTGGAGACCCCACCAAAATCACTCAATATTGAGGGATTTACAATGTCTACTTTTTGTTGAGATTCTTCACAATCAGTCAATCACTCAATACTAACTTTTTTACCTTTGGAACAAAAACACAATCTAAACCTCCAAACAAGATATTTACCTAATACATCAATAGATTCAATCCATCAAATGATAATACACTAATTGTCCCAATACATCAATTTGAAGAATCACAACTTCCAAACAACACCTTAAGACTAATCAATTGTTTGTATACTAATAATTTATTCATGTATTCTAAATGAATGATTCTTTGAATTCATGTATTCTAGAGAATGAATCATTTTTTTGTTCCAAAAATTTATTCAATACATGCATTTGAGGTGAGCCCTCAAATCTCATATCATCCACAATCACTCATTTTAAATCTCAACAAAAAGGTGAGATTCTTCCTTTGAGATTGTTGCCTTTAATTTGTTCCACTTTTAGCTCATAAAGTGATTTTTTCTGTTCTTTAAAATTTTTGAATGGCTACAACCAAACAAGACATTCTTCCAATCATCCAATTCTTACAATCTTTGTATTTACAATAGATGTATTCATCAAATACACATATTGGAAGAATCTCAACTTTCAAACGACCCCAGACTCATCAATTGTCTATATATAGAGGGTCTTAAGTCTTAACTCTTTAAAATTCAGTCCCAAAAATGAGGGGGGGAAAACAAAGAATTGGATCCCAAACCTTTTTTCGACGATGATATTGTCCGTTTTGGACCTCGACCATCACAGTTTTTGACTTGTGGTGCAATTTAATATGACTTCTTATAAGGTCACTCATTCTTGTTGTACTCCACACTGAGCACATTTAGCTTTGGAGTTCTCACAGAACTCCTCAATTTCACCCCCAAAACGCGTCTTGTCAGTTAAGGTCAGTTTCTTACTAATGAACCATGGACCTCTCCAGTGCTTTGTCGATGTGGGATTTGCCTAAAGTGTTACATACACCCTCCTTGGGACTCGACGTCCTCGTTGAGATTTGCCCCACCATCGTTCCGGGGGGGGGGGGGGGGGGGTTGTATGTAAAACCTTAGACAAATCACACATCGACAAAGCACCGGAGAGATCCCTGGTTCATAATTAAGAAACCAACCTTAATTGACAAGATGCGTTTTGGGGTGAAATGGAGGAGTTCTTGTGAGAACTCCAAAATTAAACATGATCGGTGTGGAGTACAATAAGGATGAGTGACCTTATGAAAAATCATCTTAAATTACACCCCCAGGCAGTGGCGGAGGAAGCATTTCAAACCACCCTTGTCCTCTTTTCATAACTTAAATATATAAGTATTTAATAAAAATAATTATATCTAAATAATTCATTCATAAATTAAAAATAACCGATTATACTATCGTACTTTTCAGAAACAACTACGAAGGAATTTCATATAGTGAAAGAAGCGCAAAAATATTTGTTTTCTACACTATTATATAAGTCTCTTTCAATGTATCTTACTAAACGAGTATTAGCAAACTGGTCGCCAAATCGACTTGGAAACATGTTCTTAATATAACTCAAAGCTGAAAATGCTCTTTTTACACTTGAAGTTGTAATGGGTAGATCAAAACTAGCGGGATTGCCGTTGTCGCTAGACAATTTCAGGGTTGTTGGGGAAAGATCAGATAGGCATAAGGAGAAAAGAGACTCGATTAGTTCTTTATTGCAATTGGAATTTCGTTTATTGTATAATAAATTAATTTTATGTCAATTTTGGACAAGTAATGAGTTGTGTTGTAACTGTAATGACAAAGTACTCTAATACTACCTATACGTGTTGTGTTCCATCACCAATATAAATATATACCAATATAAATATATATAGCGTATTTTTATTCCACCAAAATTTACCCCTGTCCCGGGACAGGGCCAAAAGGCCCTGCCTCCGCCACTGCCCCCAGGTAAAAAACCGTAAGGGTCGAGAGGCAAAACGGACAATATCTTCGTCGGATAAAAATTCGGAAGGTTATCGTTCGTTTATCAGTTTTGTAAAGCATAAGGAGAAGAGAAGACCTAATTCGCGAGATAAGAAAAAGCCAATCCTTTAATAAGTCAGATCTGGTAGCTTTGATGGGTCAAAAATAATAATGCAATATGAACAGATGGAGAAACAAACATATGTGTTCAGGAAGATGCAGACAAAAACACCATAATAATTAATTTCCTTCCCGAAAGGCTCCAAATATCACTGGGTAAAGGCTTTCAGTTCTGTGCCAATTAAGGACAAAAGACTGCCATGTTATGTTCTTCCTCCGTCTTTCTTTTCTTATTCTTATTCTTATTCTTATTCTTATTCTTATTCTTTCTATCGTCTTGCTTGAAGGCAGCAGGGCATGAGGAAGCTACAGCCTCCTGGCTCCAAGTAATGAAATTGGAGGGATGAGTTCCACCTTATCGGATCCATAGATCCGCCAATTGTGCACTATAAGTAATTAGCTTCACAACAACTTGCTTTATTGGACTCACTTAATAATTAATACCCTATGAGTAGAGTTTAAGCATAACATTTACATCTTTGTCGTGTAAGTGTTCTCCATTGAATCTTCCACTGAATTTAATTAAATACATCTTTATAACGATAACCAAATACAGTTGACATACCGCTTTAAACAAATCTTAACTACGGGCGACAACTGCTCCCTAAGTCGCGTGCTTCTCTTGCATTGACTAGGGGTGTTCAAACGGTGTGGTTACCATGGTAACCGTTTTAACCAGTACTATTTGGATAATTTGGTTTGGTTAATTTGGATAATTGGTTTGGTTTGGTTAAATTTTTTAGCTTGTTTGGTTTAGGTGGTTTGGTTTGGTTTCAGACACTCCTAACCAGCCAAACCAAATTAACCAGATAAATAAATAGTCATATATCTAATATATACACATACTTAATACTTTGAATAACCACTCAAGAGTTGAACGTTCATCCCTTTTAGACTCATAAAATATAAAGCTTGATATTGTTCCTATAATGTACATTTGTATATGTAGAGTGTAGACCACAACATATGAACGCCTAATTTAGATAAATCTCATATATTATGTTGGATGAAAACTTGAAAGCAAGGTCTTTTTCAGCCTATGAAAATTGCTAAAAGACTAATTCAATTCAAACAAACACAAAAATTTGTTAACCCATACCATTGTGATAAATTTTTGTTAGGTGAATACTTTTATACTAACCGTAAGATAATTGTCTTAGTTGCATGTATTTATGTTAAGGGTCAACTATAACTATGTGTTGATTGTTATGTTTTATTCATTATATAAATTGTTAATTGATAAATTAACCGAAAATTTCCCACTTAATGATAATTTGATTTTATATTGGTTAATCTGATTAACCAATTAACCAAACCGATTAAATTTAATTTGGTTAATTTGGTTGTTGTATTAGTTTGGACAGTTTGGTTATGATATTGTATTTCATGGTTAATGAAATTTAGCCTTATTTGGTTTGGTAATATCCATGGTAACCATTTGAACACCCCTACATTGACAAGGCTGGGAGGAAAGAAAGAGCTCGCTTTGGTTTCACCTCGCGTCTCGTGCTCAATCCTTGTCGCGTGTCATGTCGTGTCATGCTATGACTTGACCTCGTGTCGTGCCGTGCTCAATCCTTGTCGCGTGTCATGTTGTGCCATGCTATGACTTGACCCCGTGTCGTGCCGGCTCTCATTAAACCAACTTGCTTTCTTGAAATTCTGGACTCATATTTTTGGATCTTCGTATGTATATAATGTTCTTTTGTTCTTGTGTGTAAACAAGTTTGTCTTGTAATTTGTACATCGTGTATCTTTTGTTATGAAAGAAGAATGAACTAATCCACATTACAAGAATGAGTCAGCTACGTACCTGAAGACATTGGGGGTCACATTTGACCCATCATGGCACTTTGTGCTCAATTATGTCGTCAAGCAACACTGTTTAACTATCCAAAAGTAGTAAATCGTCTTATTATTATTATTGTTATTATTATTATTATTATAACTAATTAACATTATTGGGGTCTTTGTCCAAAACAGCAATAATTGGGCTTCAGCCTCAATCATTGTGTCTTGCTCTCTTTTTTATTTCATTTTCCGATTACATGTTGTTTGTTCCTCATTAAAGTATCAAAATTCCATAACTTGCCCTTTCTTTTTCAACGAATTAATTTGATTCATCCACTTATTTATAGATTCTGCATCTTTTTTCATAGAATGGATTTCTCTTTTCTTCTTATTGTTTGTCCCTTGTAATCTAAAAAAATTGATCTATATTTTTCATCCGTCCAATTTCTTCAAAATCTAGATCATCCACCAACCAACTATTGTCGATCCCTGTTTCGAACATGATGAATGCTTTGTTGTCATTTTTCGTACAATTTATCTTTTTGATCTGCCTCGAGCCCTCGACTATACCTTTTTGAAATCTTTAACAACGACAAGAAATTCTCACCTAGCTTCCACAATTACACCATAAGAATACGCCAACATATTAGCCGTAGATCCCACCCCCTTACTGTTCTAGATTCCTCCTTATAGTTTGGCTGTCGCTCCCACTACCCGCTTCACCGTAATATGTCATTAGGGGTCGTTTGGTAAGCACGTAATCTACCCACGAATTTCAAGATTACATGATATATGAGATTCCATTGTTTTTCTTGTTTCATTTTTGGACAGAAATCATGATATTGGTGTACCATGTAATTCTAGAATTCATGTGACCATGATATCTCAAATGCTTTGGGTTTACCCAAAGTATTTGAGATTTCATGCCAAATTATGTGGTTTCTACCATAAACTCATGCAAGCCAAACAATGCATTCTAATATTACATAAGTTCTCACAACTCATCCTACAATATACATGAATTCTTCAAATACATGAATTCTACATTACGTGCTTACCAAACGACCATCATGAATTCTTACTATCGAATTTACAAAATACATGTTAGCTTGAAAGTAATGTTTTGTGAATAAACTACAAGAAAGGTGATTTCCCATGGCAATCATGGCAACTTCGGATCCCCCCTTCAATCAAATGGACTCTTATGCGCAACACGCCAAAAAGTGTCCAAAATCAATCAATAATGTGATGTGATGAGATGAGAGGGAGAATGAATGCAGTGCACCATCATTGTTACTGTTCTTGTAAATGTGACAAAAGAACAACAACGGAAAGAGCAGAGGATCGATCGTGAAGATGAATGGAACTTGGCACCAAACTAAGGCCAGATGGATGGATCATGTCAACCACCTGCATGTGAAAGATTGGTTGGTGCATTTGCCTTGCACTATGTTTGGCAACAACGGTGCAAGTTGAAGGATAAATGGCTGAAGGTGCAACTTGATAGGAGTGTAAGTAGAGGCGTAAATTATTGTTTGGATGAAAAAGTAGGAGGTGCAAATAGATTGAAAAGTAAGTAATTATATTATTATAATATTTAGGGCAATGTCTATTTTTTACCCAAACCTTTTTCACATTCTTTTATTTTAACCAAACCTATAAAAATTCTATTTATTATCCAAACGTATTATAATTTATCAAAGTCTGGGCATTCATTCTGTTACCATTACTTATTTCGTCCACGTGAGGAGTGAGATTTTGTTTTGTTTTTTGATAATCTTTTTACTAAAAATAGTAGATGATGGTATTCTGATCGCCACGTAGGAAGTCAACTCATTATGGTCATACTTAGTCAGCATTACTAACAGAAAAGTTGACGGAGCGTTAACGTTTGGATAATTTTTAGGAATTCAATAGGTTTGGTTAAAATAAAAGAATCCGAAAAAGGTTTGGGTAAAAAATAGACATTGCCCTAATATTTATTTATCATATTTATAAAATATTATCAGAAAATAATAAAAATAAAAATCAATATATAATAATAAAAATAAAAATAATAATAAAATTATTTTATAATAATGCTCAAATAATAATTAGTCCTCCTAAGGGGGTTCTCGTGCCTATATTTAAATTGAATATGGTCAAACTTAGTCAAACATGTTCGAATCTGTAAGTTTTAACTATTTAATTAAGTAAACTGAGTAAACTAAACAGTTCCTCTCTATTTTTTCCACAAACACTTCTTATCTCTAATTTTCAATGCAAATTTGAGTCAACCAATAGATATCGATTTTACTAGAGGAACATTGACAAACTTGCTCTCGAAGTCAAACGGTCAACCCCGAACAACGTCAACATTAATGATAGCTATAAAAAAAAATTAATAATATGAATTATTATGTAATTATAATATAATTAAAAAAATCCATAATTTCCCCCCTCCCCTCTTTTTTCCCTTGCACCCCAATTCGGGGGGTAAGCCGAAATAGTAATTTTGCACCCCCGTTTTGCACCCCCTACTGTTACAAATTATCCAAACGGGTGCAAATGTCTTGGAAACTGTGTTTACCCCTCCCATTTGCACCTCTTCCCAAACATAATGTTAATCACAGTAGGTCGATCACCGCTCTGATACCATGTAAAATAAGCTGAAACGCGAAAAAGAAAAACACAAGAATTTACGTGGTATCTGTTTATGCCTGGAAAGTACCGGGCGGTTTGCGAGACTTCACTGTCTCCGTGCGGTCTTAGGAGGATGAGAGGCGACCTTCGAAGTCCTGCAACAAAGGTCCTCAGGGGAGCCCTGGGACCTCCTCTGATGCCTAAGTTAGTGAGAGAAGTGGATAGAATGAATAAGAGAGAGAATGGAGTAGATAGAAGTTACCATAAATGTGATCCGTTGATGGGTATTTATACTAGTTGGGCCTAGGAGTGAGGACAAGTTACGTTATGTCGGGCGACCTGACGTTGTGTCGGGCGGTCCTCAATCGCCTCTGACTTCTCATAAATGCTTGGTCAGGTCCGTACTTTGTTCAGTATCCGTACCTTGTTGTCAGGACGTTGACTATATCCTCTGTCGGGCGCCCTGCTTTGTTTCCGTTGTATGCTGAGCGGTCTTATTAGGTGCGACGGGTAGACCGCCTCCCAATCCTCTGGATTGGGCTTGTTTGCTTTATTGGACTTTTTAGTGGTCTTGGGCTCGGAGGCCCATATGCCTTAATGATTGTCCCAACATTTGCCCCTTAGGCGTGAGAGGCTTTAGGTTCGCGCGGCTAACTGACTGCCTTGGTATCATTAAGCGGCTATGGGTCGCCTTGTCCATGGTCGCCCACTTGCCGCTGGTCGTGCGTGCGTGGAGTCGGATCGCCTGAGGGGCGGTTTTATGGCGTGCGCGCCTCTTCGAGTGACTGGGCGAATGCCACGCGCTGCACCTCGAGAGTAGCGCTCTGACGCGAGGAGGCGAAACGTCATCCTCGGTTTTGGAACCTTTTTCTTTCGTTTAAATGGCCCTGGGAGAGCCTTTTTCCGCCATTTTTGCTTCCTCTTTTGGAAAACTGTTCGTCTTCTTCCCCTCTTCTTCTCCGACAGAGTTGGAGCTCTCCCTTTTGTCGAGCTTTATAAACCCGAGCTACCTCAGGTAAGTTCTTTGACTCCCTTGTGTTTTGCTTTTCGGTTTCTTCTTCTTCTTTCCTCTGATTTTGCTGCTCTTTCTCGGTTTTCGCGCGATCGCGCCCTTTGCTCGGCGTTTGGCTTGCTGGTTCGAATCTCGGTCGGCGGGTTTGGTGACTATTCCGGCGGCGTTTGAAGATGTCCAGCGACGATCGCACCCTCTCCGCCGCCGCCGGAAGCGACGCCGCCGCCTCCACCGTCGAGGCCCCCCTTGTGCATGCAACCTCTGAGGCGGTCCCCGAGAAGAATCAGGCCGCTACGAGGGTTCCCTTGTCGCCTTCCGCTCCTTTGAGGAAGAAGGCGGGACCTTCTGGAGGAGCCGCCTCTGTTTCCCAAGGTATGACCCGCTCTTCTCCCACTCGAACCGCCTCTGAGTGTGTGTGGGATTTATCCGAGCTAGAATTATACGTTGAGAGTGGTTTCGAATTGCGTGATTGTCTTGTCGGAGTTGATTTAGATTTAGATAACTCAATTGCTAACATCCGCCCTGTACCAGCTGGGGGTATTGCCACTTCATCCGCGGTTGGGGATAACATGGGTGATTTTGGTCGGGTAGATTTAGATAGTTTGTCACTGGATGAGGATGAGACGGTCGACAGTGAAGGTGTGCGCTCAGAGGCACATCTTAGTACATCCTCCTCATTAGAAATAGTGGAACCCGCAGGATCAGAACCGCTTCCCATTGCCGCGAAAGACTCTGTGTATACTGTATTTCGTCATGAGGGTATGTGGGGCGGTCAACCGGTTCCCGCCGACGTGTTTGCTATTGGACCGAAGCACAAGACGGTCTTCAAGCCCGAGCAAGTGCTTTTTCGCCTGAGGTCGCTTAATCTCCCTTCTGATTGGCAGTACGCGGCGCCCTCAGAAGCGAGCCGCTCCGGGTCCTGTCCGGTTGGGTGGATTCCCATCCATGTGGAGCAGGTGAAGCTTGGCTTACGGTTTCCCTTGGACCCTATTCTGACCAAGACATTGCATTTGCTTGGTTGCACATTGGGGCGGCTTTCACCGACCATTATTTTTCATTCGGTGATGTATCGGCTTGCGTGCGACCGCCTTGGAGAAGAACCGTCTTTTGATGCCTTCCGTATGATTTACAATATTCATGATTCGACTAACTGCTGGTCGATTGGGAGGCGGGAAGCTTACGTCGGGTTTATCAAAGGATCGCCCAAGTTGGCTTCACCTTGGTACAGGGAGTTCTTTTTTGCCCGACCATCGTGGAAATGGTATGACGGGGATTCGGAGCCGCTGACTGGGTATGCGGTTGGTACCAAGGACGCGTGGTGTGCCTCCACTCAGTTTCCCCAATCGGTGAAGGATCACGTGAGCCGCATCGTTGAGGGTTTTCAATTACGGGTGCGGCACAGCGGCCCAGAGAGTGCGTACCAGCACGTTCGTGGTTTTTATGGTTAGTGATAAATTTCCTGACTGTTTATGTGTTCCTCCTTATCATGTCGTTTTACTTATGCTTTCTTTTTGCAGGGCTGCGGGATCTTGCTGCCGCCAACCGCCCTAAAGCAAAGAAGAAGGTAGTGAAGATGAGGACAGAGACCGCTTCTTCACCGGATACGATTGTTGACCGCGTTGTTCCTCCGACTGCTCCAACAGTGGCCCCAAGCGTGGTGGTTGAGGGGACCTCTGCTTCTGTTCCAGTGACAAGAGCCGCTGGGAAGAGACCGCAAGAGCCGCCTGCTTCTGCTGCGGCTGCTAAGCGTGGGAGGGTAGGAGCGTCTCCAACCAAAGCGGGAGTTCATCATGGAAAGACCGCTCAGAAGTCCGATCAGGCGCAGCCCGTGGAAGTCTCTCCTTTGGTCGTAGCACTGAGGCCGCCGAGCTAGCTTTGCATACCGTTAGTGACCGTCTGGTCATGCCTTCGGAGTACACCTCTTCCTCGGAAGGGTGCAATCGACGGTTGGCGGGAATCGCTTCTCAGTTTTTCTTCTCAGTAAGTATGATTGAGTATCTGTTAGCCAGTGCTTTGGATAAGTTATGCCTTGGTTACTGACATTTCACTTTTCAGGCTCAGATCGGGTTCTCGCAGATCATCATGCTAAATGACCGCCTGTCAAAGACCGTGGACGAGAACACAGTAGAGATTGCTAAGCTGAAGAAGAGCCTCCATGAGGAGCGGGCAACGCTGAAGGCGGAAGTGCGGTCGGAGCTGGAGCGCGGTTTTAAGGAAAAGTTGGCAAAGCAGAGAGAAGAGTTAGCTGCGGAGAAGGCAGCACATCAGGCGGTTCTCAAGGAGAGGGATGGGCTTTTAGCAAAGCTTCAGCAATCAAAGGAGATCGAGAAGACTTTGTTGGAGGAACAAGAGTCCCTGAACAAGGAGGTGGCCGCCCTCAAGCTGGAGAAGACCGCCCTGGTGGAGAGCCGCGAGGCTGAGGTGGCCGCTGTTCGTGCTGAAGCGGGTCCTGCCTATGTGGCGTCGGCTGAGTTCCAAAATTTGGATAAAGCTAAATATCAGAAGATTGTTGGCGATGTCGTGGCCGCCATTCGCCATTTATTCCGCCAAGAGGCTCCCGATGTGGCTTGGGACGCAAACCTGATCTGGGATGCGGTTGGCGGTTGGACTGATGCGGATGTGAACTCCGAAGCAGATGATGAAGAAGAGGAAGAAGAAGGGGAAGCAGCGGATGAGGAGGGAGAAACCGCCGAGGGTGGTGATGCCGCGAGCGGGGGATCACCGGGAATTTGATTTCCCCTTAGTTTGTTCCTTTCTCAGAACAATCTTTCGCACGGCATTTTCATTTTTCGTTGGGTGAACATGTTATTTTGACCGCATGTGGCGGATTTCTGTTTTCTTTGCTAAAAAACATATCTTGCTGGACCGCGTTGGGGCGGCGTTATGTGATAACCTTTTCTGACTCGTGTTATTTTTAGTGGCACGTGGGCGGGATGCGTAGTAGTCCTTCCCCTTAAGGGTCGCCTTGTGAGAAGGCGGCTCGGAGCATGTCGCATCCAAGGAAAGCGGTTCTTTTTGGAAGAAAGTTGTTGGCTTTCCTGTTTGTGTTTGGTGGCAATTGGCTTATGGAGAGTATTGATAATTACTTGTCTATGGAGAGTATTGATAATTACTTGTCTATGTATGGCGACGGGTCGCGCGCTTGGGGAGGGAAAGATATGCAGCTAGAGCCCGTGTATTGCCCCTTTGCGTGAGGTGCTCAAGTAATCACCGGATGGCGTTTATTACTTGATTCGTTGTGCAAAATGCAAGTGTATTACTTTGGGAAAAGGCGGTCACTTGATAGCGACCGATACACTGTTACAAGTGGAACGAGTGCTCCTTGACCACTAACTAGATGTGGGCAAAAGTAGTCACCAGATGGCGACTATTACATGATTACGAGTGGGGGGAGACTTCCCGCACCACTAAAATGTCCTAGCAGTCATATAAGGGGCTTTAGACCGCCTCTGAATAGTACTTCCTTAGATGCATTCCGTTCCAAGTTTTGGAGACGGGATCGCCCTCCATGGTGGCGAGTCTGAAGGTGTTGGGACCTGTCTTTTCTCCGATGAGGAATGGGCCTTCCCAGGTGGCGGCCAATTTTCCATGCTCGTCTTTCTTTTGGAAATCTCTTTTGAGCACCATATCTCCTTCTTCAAGGGGGCGTGGCTTCACCCTCTTGTTGAAAGAGGCGGCCACTTTTGCCTTTTCGCTGAGAATGCGTTCCAGAGCTGCATCTCGGCGGGACTCAACCATGTCCAATTGCTCCAAGAGATTCTGGTGGTTAGACTCCGGGTCGTATGCTTGGACACGAAGGGAGGGAAGATTCAGCTCCTCGGGTGCGACCGCTTCAGAACCATATGTCAGAGCAAATGGGGTTTCGCCCGTAGCGGTCTTGTGGGTCGTGCGGTGTGCCCACAGGATATGCGGGAGTTCACTTACCCATGCCCCTTTGGCGTCCTTTAGACGCTTCTTCAGCCCTTGTAGGATCAGCTTGTTGGATGCCTCAGCTTGGCCGTTCGTTTGTGGATATGCCACGGAGGCCATTGTGCATGTAATGCGGTTTCTGGCACAGAAATTTTCGAACGGCTTGCAGTCGAATTGCGTACCGTGGTCGGTGACAATTGACTGCGGGATGCCAAAGCGGATCATGATATTGTTGAACACAAACTTCTGCACTCGGGCACTCGTGATTGTTTCCAGCGGTTCGGCCTCTATCCATTTGGTGAAGTAATCCACCGCTACCACCAAATACTTCTTGCCCAACGGAGCCGTGGGAAAAGGACCCAGAAGATCGAGACCCCATCTAGCGAACGGCCAGGGTCCCACGACGCTTTGTAGCTCGGAGCTAGGCAGGTGATGTTTGGAGGCATGGACTTGGCACGCATGGCATTTCCGAACGATGTCTGAAGCATCTTTTTTGACCGTGGGCCAATAGTACCCTTGCAGGAGGACCGTTCTCTCGAGCGACCTGGGACCCGCATGAGTCGCGCACGTCCCCTCGTGAATTGCCCGAAGCGTCCACTTTGCTTCTTCTGGACCGAGGCACTTCAGGTAGGCGCCGGAGAACGATCTTTTGCAAAGTTGCCCATCTATGATGGTGTACCTTACCGCCTTTCATTTGAGCGCTTTCCGCTCCACTGGGTGCCGTGGGGTGACATCATGTTCCAAATATTGGAATAGGGACGTTCTCCAGTCTGATGCGTCTCCTATTGCCATGACTTCTCCTGGGAGATCTCCTTCTTTGGTAACCGTGACGCGGCGGTCGCCCTCGAAGTCCATAGCGGTCGCCAGTTTGGAGAGCGCATCGGCATGCTGGTTATCGTCCCTTCGAACGTGCTCGAGCTTCCAGGAGCTTAGCTGTGCTAGGGCGCTCCTGACCTTGCCGGCTAGGACGGCCAGCGCCTCATCCTTGACTTCGAATGCCTCATGTACTTGTTGCACCACCAGGAGGGAATCAGAGTAGATATGCACGTCGGATGCGCCCAGATTGGTGAGCACCGCAAGTCCATTGATGAGGGCTTCGTATTCTGCGGCGTTGTTGGTCTTGATGTCTTTGAATCGTAGAGAGATTTCATGGATGACTCTGTTGGGCGACTCTATGACTATCCCTGCCCCCGAGGCGGTTTTTCCCGCTGCTCCGTCAACGTGCAGACGCCAGATCTGGTTGCGCTCATCGGAGGGAGGGGAGATGATAGAGAAGCCTTCGGCGATGAAATCGGCCAGGACTTGGCCCTTGATGGCTGGTCTTGGAGCATATTCAATGTCATACTCGCTGAGTTCGACCGCCCACTTTGTCAGTCTTCCCGATGCGTCCATGCCCCGCATGACGCTTTTGAGAGGCAGATTGGTTAACACCGTGATGGGATGTCCCTGGAAATATGGTCTTAGTTTTCTGGCTGCTGAGGCGACGGCGAGGACCTCTTTTTCGACCGGCATGTATCTTGTCTCGGCGGGTAGAAGCGCTTTGCTCACGTAGTAGACGGGCTGGTCGGAGCCGTCTTGCGCTCTTCGTACTAAGGAGGAGCTCACAACCTGTTCCGACACCGCGAGGTAGAGATAAAGCCGGTCGCCGCCTACATGGGCGCTTAAGATTGGGGGGGAGCTGAGCTGGTTTGTCAATAGAGCGAAAGCTTTGTCACATTCTGCTCCCCACTGAAGTCTTGAGGCCGACTTCTTCAGCATTTGGAAGAAAGGGGAGCACTTGTCTGCAGACCGCGGAATAAATCGTCCCAATGCGGCCATCTTGCCGTTGAACGCCTGGATTTCCTTGATCGTCTTCGGAGGCTTCAGGTTGCGGATAGCCTCGATCTGCTTTGGATTGGCTTCTATGCATCGCTTTGTGATCATGAAGCCAAGGAATTTCCCCGCTTCAGCCCCGAAGACGCATTTGAGTGGATTGAGCCTCAGATTCTTCTGTCTCATGGTTTCGAAGGTCTCCCGTAGGTCAGAGAGGTGGTCGCTGGCTTTCTTGCTCTTGACTAGCACATCATCAACATAAGCTTCCACGTTCCTTCCCATTTGATCTTTGAAGACCGCGTCCACCATTCGTTGATAGGTTGCCCCTGCGTTCTTGAGTCCGAAGGGCATGACCACATAGCAGAAGTTGCCCATCGGGGTCATGAAGGCGGTTGCTTCTTGGTCGCCCTCCGCCATCTTGATTTGATGGTACCCCGAAAACATGTCAAGGAAGCTGAGCGCTTCATGGTTGGCGGTCCCATCGATCAACTGGTCAATGCGTGGGAGAGGGTACGCATCCTTAGGGCATGCCGCATTGAGGCTGGTGAAGTCGATACACATTCTCCAGGTGCCCCCTGCCTTGCGTACGAAGACTGGGTTTGAAAGCCACGTGGGGTACTTTACCTCTCGGATGAACCCCGCTTTGAGCAGTCTTCGCACTTCCTCTTCGAGAGCCATTTGTTTTTCAACGGATAGGTGTCTTCTCCGTTGTTGTATTGGCCGTGCTTTGCTTTTGACTGAGAGATGGTGCTCTGAGACCTTTCGGGGGACGCCGGGCATGTCTTCCGGTCCCCAAGCAAAGAGGTCTTGGTACTCTTGGAGGAGTGTCAATAGCTTCTGGGCTTCTTCGGCGGCCAAATGTGCCGAGATGCAGACGGTCTTGTCTGGTTGCTCTTCGTTTAGGGGGACCGCAATATCGCCCTCTACGGCTTCAGGTCGAGGAACGTCGTCCCTGGCGTCGACGAGGTCGACTTCCAGGCGTTCAATGGTCGCTTGATAGCACTCATTTGCCTCTTTCGCGTTGCCTCGAACGCGTCCTGTCTGCCCTCCACTTGGGAATTTCAGCATTTGATGGCACGTGGAAGCCACCGCCTCGAATGAAGCTAGGAAACCGCGTCCCATAATGGCATTGTACGCCGAAGGACAATCCGCCACATGGAACTCCACCTGCTTGGTTTTGGTGATTCCTCCCTCGCCTATGGTGACCTTGAGAGTGATTGACCCAAAGACACGGACCTTCGTTCCCGAAAACCCTACTAAGCTGGTGTTTGAGGGGTTGAGGTCTTGGATACTCTTCTTCATGCCTCGGAGCGCTGAGTAGAAGATGATATCGGCGGAGCTCCCATTGTCGACGAGAGCTCTTGTGACTTTGAACTTGTCGGTTCGGAACGAGATGACTAAGGGGTCTTCTGAGTTCTCCTCTTTAGCCAGCTCTGAGGGTAGGAAGGTGACGTCCGACGGCACCCGGCGTTGGACGCTTAAGCAGTGGCTTAGGCGGTCAGCTTCCGTTCTGGGCCGCTTCCTACCTCCTACGATCGTAATGATCTCCATGCCCTCGTCATCTCCTCTTGGGGGTCGATATGTGGGAGACTGCCTCTGTGGCGAGATGATCTTGTTCCTTGTGGGCGATCTGGACCTTTCTTTACGAGCTCTTCTTGGTTTGTCCGCCTCTGGGGTGAGGAAGTCTTCCCGTCCCTCTTGAGAGTTGCCCCGATGATTTCGTTGTGTTTCGAGGCGGTTACGTAGATCCCCCGGAGCTAAGTACTTCAAGCTGGCTTTGAATTCTCTGCACTCCGTGGTGTCATGAGTCGCCATTTGATGCCAGTCGCACCACTTTTTCCCTTCCTGTGGTTCTTGTCCGGAGGACGCCTCCGGTTTTCTCCCGCTCCTTCGTCTTTCTCTTCCTCTTTCTCGTTCGGTGGAGTAGACCTCTCTTTTACTGTCACGGTCTGTGTACCGGTTGCGATACGATTTCCGCTCGGGAGACCGCCTTCCACGTCGAGCGTCCGACCGCTCTTGTGGATCGTTTCGGGATCGTCCCTGATGGCTTCTATCGTCGGTGGCGAGAGCCTCTTCAAGCAAGATAGCTCTTCTTACCAATTGATCCAAGTCTGACCATGAGGTTAACATGGCTTCCTTTTTTATCAACGTTCTCTTGAGCTCGATGCTGGTCGTCGATATTCTGAGGTTTCCGGCGGCTACGACCGAGGAGATACCGTCTATTTCGCAAGCGATCGCATTCCATCAGTCATAGAACTCCGCGAGCGACTCCTCTTTCTTTTGTCTGCAATTTATGAGTGCCGAGACCGTGAGTTTGCGCCGCCGCTGGGACGCAAACTTTGTGGAGAAAAGCATCGCGAATTGTTCGAAGTTTTCTATCACCCCTTCCGGGAGGGAAGTATACCATGTCCGGCATTGACCGCTGAAGGTGACGGGAAACGCGCGGCACAAATCAGAGTCTGTGGCGTTGATGAGTTGCATCTTCAACATGAAGACACAAAGGTGGTCTGCGGGAACTGAGGTCCCGTTATATGCGGGTAGTCCAAGGGAGGAGAAATTTGGCGGTACTGGGGTTTTGAACAGCTCTTTAGAGAGCGGGTTTTGAAGGACGTTGGGGCTTTTGTGTTTCCCGTAAGTTGACCGTAGGTGTTCCTCGAGGAAGCCCAGATCGGCATCGTCTGCCTCCTGTCCCCCGCCTTCTGTCCGGGCAGGGCTGTCGAGGATCAGGGCGCCCTTTAGCTTTTCTTCTCGAGTTCTTCCCTTCGACCCCTCGGGCGGGTCTTCCCTTGTCTTCAACAGCTGGAGGATTTGCGACAGACTATCCTGCATGCTTGCAATTTGTACGCCTTGGCTTTTGACTACCTCTTCAAGCTCTGATTCATCTTCAACTCTCGGCGATAGACCTCGGAGGGTGTTGTTCTCGGTCATACCCTTGAGCGGGGTTTCAAAGTCGTCTCCCATCTTTTCCCGGTGACGAAGTAGAGAGGCCCCACGGTGGGCGCCAAAATGTTTATGCCTGGAAAGTACCGGGCGGTTTGCGAGGCTTCACTGTCTCCGTGCGGTCTTAGGAGGATGAGAGGCGACCTTCGAAGTCCTGCAACAAAGGTCCTCAGGGGAGCCCTGGGACCTCCTCCGATGCCTAAGTTAGTGAGAGAAGTGGATAGAATGAATAAGAGAGAGAATTGACTAGATAGAAGTTACCAAAAATGTGATCCGTTGATGGGTATTTATACTAGTTGGGCCTAGGAGTGAGGACAAGTTACGTTATGTCGGGCGGCCTGACGCTGTGTCGGGCGGTCCTCAACCGCCTCTGACTTCTCATAAATGCTTGGTCAGGTCCGTACTTTGTTCAGTATCCGTACCTTGTTGTCAGGACGTTGACTATATCCTCTGTCGGGCGTCCTGCTTTGTTTCCGTTGTATGCTGGGCGGTCTTATTAGGTGCGACGGGTAGACCGCCTCCCAATCCTCTGGATTGGGCTTGTTTGCTTTATTGGGCTTTTTAGTGGTCATGGGCTCGGAGGCCCATATGCCTTAATGATTGTCCCAACAGTATCCCCGATGAACGGGACTAATCCACGGAGAGCAAAGCTCTCAGAGAGGGTTTCACTATAGTTTGGCCGAACAGAAATTGAGCCTCAAAGTTACAGAGATGACAAAAGGGTTAACCCTACTAATTACCCCTTAACCGTGTAACCTAGGGTAATCGGGGATTAACCAAATTACTAAATGGTACTCATAATAAAGTGTACAAAAAATACAGTCCAACACCCTTAGAGACTGTGATCGCTTGTTAGGATCCTATGCGATGAATATGATAAATATATCATCACTTGAGCATAGATTTGGCGGGGTGGGGATGAAGGGCCTTGAGATAGCGTGCGAAGCAGGTTATCACCAAGTGGAGCTGCAACTTGATTCCAAGATGGCTGTTGCACTACTCCAGAGTACCGGCCACCACAACCATCAGCATGCTAGCCTCACCTTGGCATTTCAGTATTCAAATGATTGTCTGAAAATGTAACACATATTAGGATTTTCCACAACTCTTCATAGAAATCCGGACTAAACTGGACTACTTCAATCAACTCATTAATCCTCTACCCACTTGCTCGATCAGGCCAATAAGTCAAACCGGATTCACAACCTTGCTAATGGCCTACAAGAAAGAGGGGCATGTACATAATATGTGCTAAATGAGAAGGGCAAAATGGGTGAAGCATAATGTCAACGAGATTCCCATCTCGGGATGCCGCCTATCACAAACTTTTTTAAAAAATGTACCAACCCCAATTGTACTGTACCCACAATATATCATATTCAATTCCAATTCCTTATTTTTTTTTTAGGTACCCGTACCAATTCTTTACATTTGTCACAAATCTTAACAGAAGAAAAACACATAAGAATTACCGGAACCCCATAAGATAAAAATAAATTCAAATTACAAAACCCCCAAAAAAGAGGAAAAAAAAACAGAGAATATTCAATATTGACCTTGGCCCTCGTCTTCAGCTAGATTTTGCTCTCCTCGCTCCTCTCTGCATCTGCACAGATTAGTTTTTTCGTATTATTTTCTCTGGTTTTGGGTTTTTGTTGTTTGGATGGATAGTCTCAATCTCATTCCTATTCCTTGCTGCTCATCAAAGCAACGGCTCTGATTCAGAATATTTCGCTTTGGATGCAATCAAAGCCCCCACCGCTTGCAACAAGTCACCTGCAATCTCTCTGCGAATTTTATACTTTTTTAATATTTTTTCTTCTTCTAAGTTCTACCCACTGCCACTGGGAAAAAAATAGTTGGGAGGGAGACTTCAAATACTCACTCACTCTCTCTCTCTTAAGATGGCTTGTAAAAACCAGAACAAGCCACCACTCAACTCCATGCCCATTTCTGCTACTCTGCCTTCTTCACGTGTAAGCTTTCTTTCTTTTTTCCATTTTTCTTCTTCCCCCTGTCTTTTTGGGGGTTCTGAGATCTGGGTTTGGCTTCCTTTGTTCCTCTTTCATGTGGGTCTCTCTCTCTCTCCTGCTCCCCTTTTCTCCTCCTTTTTGTCATTCTAGTGTGTTTGTGTGACGTACGTTTCCAGGCTTCCCCGCTGGATTGAGGCTGTACTACACGCACCCTCTCACAGTTTCTCTTCTTTCGCTTTCTTGTCTCTTGTTTTTCTTTCTTTCCTTTCAAAAGCGATGTTTGTTTGAGAATATGGGTGCTCTGCTCTGGCTGAACTTGAGAATCTTTTTGTTTTTCTGACTGTAACTTTCCGTTTTATTTGTTCTCATGGGGTGGATTGAATATAGAGGAAGTCTATTGGAGGCCATGAGCTGAGTTCACACAGAAGGTGTAGTAAGCTTGGAGCTGATAAAATGGTTGGAACAGGAAATGTTAGTGGAAGGATGAGGCTAGCATTCTCTATTGTGAATGGGGAACAGGAGCTTGCTCCCAGTAGTGACCCGCCAAGTAATGCTGGATCAGAGTATGGTGCCAACATTGAGTTCACTAGAGAGGATGTTGAGACTTTGTTGAATGAGAAAATGAGATACAAGAGCAAGTACAATTACAAGGTTAGCCAAGTTTTTTGCTTTTTTATATGGGGTTTTGAGGTTGTCGTCAAAAGGTGGTCCTGGTCAGTAGTTCTTGTTTTCTGATGGCAAAAAACTTGGCAAACCCAATAATGTTTTTCTTTGCAGGAGAGGTGTGAAACTATGTTAGACTATATAAGGAGGCTGAGGCTTTGTATAAGATGGTTTCAAGATGTAGAAGGGAATTACCTGTTTGAGCAGGAGAAATTGCTTACCGCATTGGAATTTGCTGAGGGTAGATGTGCTGAATCAGGTTGGATTAACTATTTTTGTTTCCTAACAGCCTTTTGTTTCTTCTGAAATTTCTGAATGTGTCTCCTGATGCAAACATTGTTGCTATTGATTGCAGAATTGGTCTTGAAGAACAAGGAAGAAGAACTGAATTTGATCATTGTGGAGTTGAGAAAGAGTCTTGCTTCTTTACAAGATAAACTCTCCAAGGAAGAATTAGAGAAGATGGTAGGGGCAGACATGTCCTCTGACGTTCTCTGGAAGTGTCGATTAGCTTTTCTTTTTGTCGCCATGCTTAACCCAAATCCTGTCATGAAACTACCAGGCTGCAATAGATTCTCTTTCGAAAGAGAAAGAGGCCAGAACTGAAACAGAGAAGTCGCAAGCATCCATCTCTGAGGAGCTTGGTAAGGTTCAAGGAGAGCTCCAAAGTGCGAATCAGCGGGTAATTGAAGAAATGCATCATAGTAGTAAACATGTGCTTTGTGCTGATCATTTAAGAGAGGTCACTTAGCTTTCGTACCTTTCTGGGTTTCTTGGCCTGTGCAGATAACTTCAGTGAATGACATGTACAAGCTGTTACAAGAGTATAATTCAAGCTTACAGCTATATAACACTAAACTTCAGACAGATCTTGATATGACACACGAAAATCTCAAGCGTGCAGAACAAGAGAAAGTTGCTCTAGTGGAAAACCTTGGGAACCTAAGGGGTCAATTCAAGTCATTGCAAGAGCAGTACACATCATGCAAAGTGAGAATGTTATTTTTTTTTTATTGTTATGCTCTTGGATGAATTACTTTCTTTGACATATATCATTGCTGCCTTTACTAACTGCTTGAAGTTGCTGCCATTTTGAGGCCACTGGATCAACACGAACAGTGCTATAATAGTGTCCTTTTAGTTGGGAGGGAGTATTATGCACTGTAATTGAACCAAAGATTTGTGGTTGATACTTTGTCTCCTTTCAAAACCAAGTAATTGGTCATCAGTGCCTTCATTGTCTAGGTATAAGTAGATGTGACAGGGTTTTACTGAATACTTGTGCTTTGCTGTTTTTCCTTTCACTTTTAATTGACAAATGAGTTTATGCATTTGAGATAGGAAGTCTAGCACCAAAGCTAATTGAACTTTAACCTGACATTTCTGGTAATAAAGCTTGGGATTTGGATGGTGCTTAGTATAGAGATGTCAGCTTTTTCTCCAGTTTGTGATGTTGTTAGTCCGTTAAGGAAACTTATGCAGGAATCTAATGAAATTGGGTCCATTTGAAAGATGATCTCATAGATATGATTTTAGCATTAGAGTCTTTTAATGCATTTGAACACTCTAATAATTTGTATGCTGAGTGGGACAGGATTCACCATTTATGTGTTAGTCGACCACCCTTTATTGCAGTAGCTAAAGGAATAGCTTATTCAGACTCTCATCCTTGAGCATAAAAATTCTGTCTCTGCAGTGATTAAGTGAATATCTCCCGGAAACAGAAAATTTACTTGCTATTATATTTGCCCAAAGTTCTGGGAATACTTTACCAGAGAAGACCGTGGCTCTCTTTAATGTGCACTACAAACCTGTCTTGGAAGGACTAAACATGTTTGTCGATCCAATGCACAAAATTTGTTCGGTTAGACATTTCTATAGTAGATTGGTTGGTTTTAGCATATTATTCCGACTTTATTTTTTGGAAACATATGAGGTGGCCAGAAGCCCTTATTTATTGTTGGTTAACTTTAATAGGAATCTGCAGACGAAGCTCTGAAGCAGAAAGATTTGTTGGTGAGTCAAGTTGCATCTCTAAAGGGAGAGTTGCAACAGGTGAGAGATGATCGAGATCGACTTACATTGCAAGTGCAAGATTTGACAGCTGAAGTGGCTAGTTACAAGGAGCAGTCGCAAAAGTCAAATGAGTTCGAGGTCTACTTTTGTACACTTTCTTCTCCTAATATGATCTGTAATCCCATGACTCTGATGTTCTACTTAATGATAAAATGTTTGCAGGAAAAGTATCTGTTACAAAATAATGAGATAAGGACGTTGCAGTACAAATTGGAAGCCGCTGAGAGTAGATTAAGGGTGCTTATCTCATGCTTTCACATTTGTCTTTACTTTATCAGTAATTATTGTCATGAGTTACTGTCGGAATCATTTGGAGATGATGAACTGTATACCCCCCTTTCAGGAGTCTGACATGTCTGTGTTTGAGACAAGGACAGAGTCTGAAGCTCAAAAACAACTTGCAATAACATTACAAAGTCAGTTGGACGATGCTGAAAAGAAAGTTGTTGAAGGGGAGCAACTTCGGAAGAAGTTACATAATACAATATTGGTAAATTTTAGCTGTCTAGTTTTCTGTTAGTTTTTTTGGCCGGATCAATATCTTCATCTTACATAAAGGTGTTTTGCTGAAGGAACTGAAAGGAAACATTCGCGTCTTTTGCCGTGTGAGGCCCTTGTTGACTGATGATGGTATTGGAAATGATGGAAAAGTTCTCTCCTATCCCAATTCATTAGAAGCTCTTGGACGTGCCATTGATTTAAATCAAAATGGTACATCTTTAAAACCTGACAATGTTATAATGTGTTGTCGATTTGGATAGTAGAGACTTTAAAACTAATTGCTTGTTTGCATTGCCTTCAGGCCAAAAGTATTCATTCTCTTTTGACCAAGTTTTTGCACCCGAGGCATCACAAGAGGATGTATTTGTGGAAATTTCACAGCTTGTTCAAAGTGCTCTTGATGGTTACAAGGTACTTGTTTTGAGATTGGAGTTGGCGGAAGCAATGATATATACTGTTCAATCTATGAGAATCTCCAGTTTGTTTCAACCTGTTAGTTTTGCATGCCTGTGCTCATGCGCTTAATTGTTTAATTTGTAGGTTTGTATTTTTGCCTATGGGCAAACAGGATCTGGCAAGACTTACACCATGATGGGAAAACCAGGGCAGCCAGAGCAAAAGGGACTGATTCCCCGAACGCTGGAACAAATCTTCCAAACAAGGGAGGCCCTTAAGTTACAGGGCTGGAAGTACGAAATGCAGGTGAGGGCAATGCCAGTTTTACTCTTAGACTGTATTGCATGTAACTAGAGATTCAACTACTTCTATGAACAACAACAGTGAAATATTTTTCCTTTTTGCAACCCAAAACAGGTATCAATGTTGGAGATTTACAATGAAACCATTAGGGACTTGCTATCAACCAATCGAGATTCATTTCGAGACGGTACTCCGAATGGAAAGCAATATGCAATCAAGCATGATCTGAACGGGAACACAACTGTCTCTGACCTTACTGTTGTTGATGTTCGGAGTTCTAGGGAGGTCTCATATCTCTTGGACCGGGCAGCTCACAGTAGGTAATAGTCTTGAGATAATGTCCCATTCTAAACTTTGCTACTTGGCTAAGGCCTAAGTGTAGAAGTTATTAGCTAAGGGAGAATGCTATTTTTCTTAGCTCAGACAGATTGCTGTTTGAGCTTATTTAAGTTCTTTGAATGATCTTGTTTGCTAAATGGTTAGATCCAAGAACTGTACCTCATTTTTGTAATGTTGCAGGTCAGTAGGCAAGACACAGATGAATGAGCAATCATCAAGAAGTCATTTCGTTTTCACCCTACGAATATCTGGCGTTAATGAGGTAAATGCTTCCATTGATCTGTGTATGTTTCTTCTGTCTATTTATTTATTTCCTGAAAACATTGAAACTGAATAATGGCTGGTGTTTGTTGCTCTCCTCTAGAGCACTGAGCAACAAGTACAGAGTGTTCTGAATCTGATTGATCTTGCTGGAAGTGAGCGCCTTTCCAAGAGTGGTTCTACTGGTGACCGATTGAAAGAAACCCAGGTTTTTTACTAAAAAAGCCTAACTGATCTCACCATATTTATGTTTTACCCCCTTCATTTTATCCTTGTTGCATCTACTAATGGAGCAACCCCCTCCTCTTTTCCGTGTTCTTATCAGGCAATCAACAAAAGTTTGTCATCACTGAGTGATGTCATATTTGCCTTGGCAAAGAAGGAAGATTTTGTACCATTTAGGAACTCAAAGCTCACATATCTGCTCCAGGTGATCATGGCTTCAGAAGTTGTTTCTTCGGCAAAGGTTTTTGGCAATTCTAAGTATGATAGGTTGGGTTGTCTTTGTTTTTGTTAACTTGGTGTTGGTTCAATTTTTGCAGCCATGTCTGGGGGGAGACTCAAAGACGTTGATGTTTGTAAATATATCACCAGAGGCATCATCATCTGGCGAGTCACTATGCTCACTCAGATTTGCATCCAGGGTCAATGCCTGCGAGATAGGTGTTCCTCGACGCCAGGCTAACTTACGATCTCCAGACTATCGCTTCAGCCTGGGCTGAGAATTGAGAGATGGTTAGTCTATGCCACCGGCCACACCCAATTGCATTACATTTTACTCTGCCACTACCATGGATGATTGATTTAAGTTTTCAGAGGGAAGTGGAGGGGGAGCAGAGCCTGTACTATTAACAAAAGCTAACCAACCATGCTCGTAGTGTGTATAGTAGTAGTAGCAGTAGTAGAAGAAGAAACTACTTCGCTGTGTCTTGTAAGGTCATTTAGACAGGGTAATTCTTTTTTGTCACTATTGTATACTGATTGCTTGCTTTCCTCTCTTGTGACTTCTTTCAATCCACCTGGTTCATTCATTCATTCATCTGACACTACTGTAAATCATCAATGTGCGAATCTCAAGCTTTTCAAAGCAATAGAACAGGTTACGAAGATGCATTTTCCTTCCAGGAGGAATAGATTGTAATGCAGGTAACCACGTTACATTATCGTCACCATGGTGCAGGAAATTTTTTAGTTTCTAGGCCATTGTCTCCATCACCTCCTTGAGAAGCAAGCTAGTGTCTTGATAGCATGACACTGTCTGAGGCAGGCTGTTCTTCCTTGCAGCTTCCTCTAGCTGCGATCACATTGCATTTGCATAATAAGGAAACAGTTGCAATCAGTCATAACTTATCAGGCAAATGTGATAACCGATCTACCTGCTCAAAGTTGTTGAAAAGTCTGACAGCCAGATCGGTGAGAGGCTGCTTCTGATCGTCAGCAGCAGCAGATATCACCTTATCGAAATCGTAGTACAAGAAACTGGACTTGATCCTGAGGTACCTCCTTACATAGTTGAGAGTGTCGGGACCAATCAAATCCTCCATCGCCTGAAGGTCGAAAGCAGATTTCTTGATCCTGTAAATTCTCCCTTTCACTCCAATGTCAGCTACGTAGATCCCTTTCTTCAGGAAAGAACGAGTCCCCGTCCTCTCATTTGCAAGCTCTTCTGCAGAAACAAGAAAAAAACAAAGGCAGCAGTTACTGAGAGGAGGGCATGGAAATAGAACTTGGATGGATGAGGGTGGATCAACTTCTTCTTCATACTGTTGTCAATGGTGGGATTGGGCAAAGGCCCGTCGATCCAAAACCCGTTATCTGCAGCCAGAGAAGCTCCTCCACCTCCATTGTTGGCAATGAGGGTTACAGAGACAAGGCCGCCTAATGCTAGCCTTCTGGAGGTTTGCAACTTCAATGGCTGCTGCTCCTTGATTGTTGCTTCAGCAGCAGGTTTCGTGGGAAGAGCAAGTGCAGGGTTTGGAGAGTGTTTGGGGATAATGTTGGAGAGAAGGTTTGGAATGGATTCTGTTGGATGGTTCAGGTTTGTTAAGTTAGCCATTGGAGTTGGAGAAGGAGCTGTGGGGGAAAATGGATTTGGGTTTTTGGCAGTTATATCCGTTGCTCTGGGACTAAGGAGCGTTGGTAGCTGCTGGCCACCGGAACTATATCCTTTCTTTCCTGGCAGGGGTATTATTGGCCATTTGAAGCTAATGCAAATATGTAATCCACTCGATAAAACAATTTGGTTTGAATTAATCATTGGGTTAGAGTTGAACGACCAATTTTTGATTCATTGTCTAGAGCTCTATATAGTTTATGCAAAGTTTACAAATGTGATAATTATTGATATACAAAATATTAGTTTTTTGGCCCGCGCTTTGCAGCGGTAAGAAACTTACTATTTTTTAAATGTTTTCACTCATTTAGCGATTCAATTGAAATCAAACAATTCACGGGTAATTAATCAAAATGGTCACATAGGTTTGGGCGAGTAACAAAATGGTCACAAATGTTTAAAACGTAACAAAAAGGTCATATACGTATCATGATATAACAAAATAGTCATTTTATCTCTTTTTAGTCATATTTTCATCCAAAATAACTGATTAATTTGATGACAATAGTGCAAAATGGATAACAAAATATCAACCACCTAACCAACGTATGAAATTGCTTCTTACTTAGAGCAAACAAACTAGCAATTTTATGAATGGAAATACATGAAATAGTTGTTTTATTAAAACATGATACTTGCATGACCTTTTTGTTATGTATTAAATGTTTGTGACCATTTTATTATTTGATAAACCTGTGTGACCATTTTGATCAATTACCCAACAATTCACAGATAGTTCGGGTAAAATACCTAAATAAAATTTATGTGTTATCTTATTCATTACGGTAGACTTATGTAATATATATTTTTAATTGATACTTAAGAAATGATTATCTTCCCATAAGGTTTACGTGACGTATTTATAATTTGTTTAACTTTTATTGCTCGGTGTTACAAATCTTCGTATGTGATCTAATATTAAAATGGAGTTAATTATCTTATCTAAAGAACTTTTGGATAATCCAAATTGATAAGATGGTGAATATTGTAGGTAATTATAAAGGGATTTTAGTTAATAGAAAGTAAAACGTTATGAAAATATGATATTTGATTAAAATGTTATGTAATAAAGGAGATTTGTTCAAACTCATATCACAGAAGATTTACGTAATATGTTTGTTTAATTGATATATAAGAAATGGATATCCCTCCATAAACTTTACATAGTGTCTAACTATTACAGAAGATTTATGTATGTATTTGTAACTATCACTGCATAAGTTTTACGTATGTATTTGTAATTTACGTAACTATTATAAAAAGCATTACATTAATATTTCACAATGTGTGGTATTGTCATAAAATCAAGTTATAATTAATAATAAAATTTAAGTTATGAAAAGTGTTGTATTTGTTTAGACTATTAGTTTGAAGTAAACTTACCTAACAAAACTTTAACGTATTGCTAGGGGATGATAGTTTGGTCCAACTTATGCTATAAAAAGTCAATTGAAAATTTAAAAAGATTGAGATGCTTTGTTAGTTGTTAGGCGGTCTACATGGGGTAATACAAAGGTTAGGATAACCGACAGAGAGTAGAGAAGAATGTCATGTCATTAGACATTAATCACGGATTTGGATAGCGTCACAATTCCTAAGGGGTTGTGAGACTCGCTTTCCCCTTCCCAGCCGTCCATCTCCCTTATACATATGAAAATATAAGGGATGTTATGTAACTAGTTTTTTTTTTACCAAATGTAACTAGTTTAATGGAAAGAATTTGAAAATATAAAATAAATACATGGGAAAATATTATGCAGCGTGATTGGTGGGATGAATTACCACTAGCCATAACCGCCTGCGTCTATTCCCCTTCCATTTATGGATTCTTCCCCTTCTATAACCGCCCGCGTCACTCCCCGGCAATACCTTTACGCTGCCGCTAGCATACAATGGACGGAAACATCAACAACGACGAAGGCATAGATGGGGTGGGAGTTGAACAAACTCGTTTATTTGGATTCGACCTGAACGTCCCATACACAAGCAACGATGAGGGGGAGAATGGTGATGATGTTTTCATTGTGGATTATGCATGCATTTTCGACATGGAGGACCTGCTTAACGAAGAGCTTCCGGAAAACTGCGAAAAGACGGGCTACGTCAACGTGGAGAACAATGGCGATTTCGAGCGGTATCTGCTCGAGCACGTTGAAGACGATGACGACGTCATAGAGAATGTCGCCTACAGCAGCAATCTCGGTAGGGTAAACGAGTGCAGCTGGGACTTCCGTTGAACTGGTATTGTTTTTAAATGGTACAACTAATGCCAAGACGGAATGGTACCAGTAGTTAGCTAGTAGTGCTAGTTTCGTAGTGGTAGTGGTAGTTTCGAGAATGGTACTAGTAGTTAGCTAGTGGTAGTAATCTAGTGGTAGTACAATTTTAGTGGTACATACACATTTATAATGTGACCTCTAATGTTATTTTTTTAATTACAAGTGCGGTATCATCTATCATCCAACAAACAGGTCAACATGGGTCACTTGCGTTTCCAGAATCAAGATGAATTTACAAGTGTTTTGCTCATGGAAGAGGCTTTTCGTCAAGAGTTGTTGGAGTAGTGAAGAAAAACAAAACTAATTACATGGGATCACTTGCATTTCCAGAATCGAGATTCATAAGTAGCAAGTTGTTTTTTTGCAGGTTGTTCTTTTGTCGTCGGCCCGTAGAATGGAATCTTTGTTCTCACCATTTCTACCACACAAAAAAAAAACTACATTGTTACAATGATACCACCATAAAACATTCAACAATGCTACACAAAACTACTAATTAAGACTAATACGACCTTCGACTACCAAAACCAGTAACACCAACTACGACTACCACTACTAGTACCACTTCAGTGGTACCACTGCCACTTCGACTACCAATACCAGTAACATCAACTTCAACTTCGATTACTAGTACCACTTCAGTGATACCACTTCCCATTTGACTACTAATACCAGTACCACCAATTTGAACTTCGACTACCAGTACCACTTTAGTGGTACCACTACCAATAACACCACTTTCGAATAAAAAAACTTATTGTATAAAGAAATTAGAAACCTCACTTGCGATGGTTTGCACGACCGTAGTAAGGGATGACGGCGGACAAAAAAGTTGAATAGTTGAGAATTCAATTAAAGCAGGACAACCCCAAGGACTCAAATCTTCAAACTGAACAGAGAAACGACTAAGTCTTCAAACTGAACAGAGAAATGAGCAAGATAATGCAGGCGACAACGTTGATCCGCGATGGCGGAAGGGATTTTTTTCCAGAGCAGATGGAGGAGAAAGGGTTTGGGGGCAGGGGGGCAAACGGTTGCTTTGCGAGGAAAGTTGCTGATTTGTCTCCCCGGTCAATTCTCTCCCCTTACTAAAACCGGATAACATCACAGGTGGAGTGGCGCGAGCAGGTCCAGTGCAACACCTCTCTTTTTTATTCCTGGTTATTATAGACAGCCAGATCGTGAGGAAGGGAGACGGACGGCTGGGAAGGGGGAAGTGAGTCTCACAAGTCACAAACCCCTTAAGGGTTGTGACGCTATCCAAGCCCATTAATCAGCACATATAATAGAGAAATCAGGAGAAGAAGATTAATCATTAGTAAACCCTTGGGCATTCAATATTCACGGGATGAGAAGGAGGATAGGTGGAAGGTTTGGGCAAGGAAGGCCGCGGGATGGATGACTAGGAGGAGGGTGGGAACACAGAACTAATAATGGAGTTTCCCACATCAAAATACAATTAGTGAGAAAAAATCGTAATGAACAGTAACCCACTTTTTCCGTGACTTGCGTTTTAGATATATTGATGATTTGGTTTAGGGTTTACTAGATGATATTTTGGAATTTGTATAATGCCACATATATTGCATAATTTTTTTTATTTCTTTTGTCATTTTGTGGACACATATTTGGCTAATTTTTTGTTCATTTATGTTATTCACATGTAGGAGCCTTTGAATAATCCACTTTTTTATTTTTATCTTTTTAATTTTTCTTTCGAATCTATGTCTTTGTTCGTATTTGAGTTTTTCGATTATTCAACTAAAATATAAATCTTCTCTCTATCTATCTATCTATAAAATTATGGGTTAAAGACACATTTGGTCACTGAGATTACAAAATCGGGACATGTTTAGTCACTAGAAAAAATTAATATCAAATTTGGTCACTACAATTACTAAAACTGGACACATTTAGTCACTCGCCGTTAGTCTCCGTCCAACTCCGTTAATGAAGTCCGTTAAGTGATGATGTGGCAAACAGAATTGCCTAATCAACCGGATATAACCCAACAAAAATAAAATCCGACCCGCCACGTCATTATAACCCGCCACATCATTAAAACCAACCCAACCCAACCCCACCCAACCCTTCTTCCTCCTTCCTCTCACCTCCTTCTTTCCCCAAAACCACCGCCACGTACTCCTCCCTGCACATTAAAGGCTTTTAGATTTGGACCACTGCCACGTACTCC
The DNA here is from genome assembly GCA_946122785.1 of Linum tenue. Taxonomy (NCBI): domain Eukaryota; kingdom Viridiplantae; phylum Streptophyta; class Magnoliopsida; order Malpighiales; family Linaceae; genus Linum; species Linum tenue. Next base: position 26,648,717 of record CAMGYJ010000002.1, on the reverse strand, counting down.
TCCCTGCACATTGAATCTATCCACGTCAGTCTCCCTTTCGCAGATAAAACCTTCGTTTCCTTCCCTTTACAATTTCGCCGATTTCTTTCCGCCAGCGCCAGAATATGAAACTGTAACTGCCTCCCGCCTGCCCTATCTCCCGCTCTTCCGCCACACCCTATCGCCGCTCTCGATGACTCGGTTGCCCACTCCATTGATTCCCTTTTCTTGATTTCCTCGCTTAACTCATAACAATATCCTCTTGCTTCTACGGCCTCAAATGCTCATGCGTGCTAGCTTTCTACTAAATCGTTGATCGGGAAAGGCAGCAATGCGGCCTAACTGTCCTCATCTGCGGTCGAGAAGGAAAAAATACTAAGCCCTCAACATCTTTACAGTAATTTTGAAGCCCCATTCTTATGAGTTTGCTCAGCCTTTGTCCTGCATACTTGCTTTATGATTGACATTTGTTGGATCATTCTCTGCTTCCTCACTTTTGTTATTGATCGGGAAAGGCAACGACATGGAAAAACTGTCGACGACTGCAAACTGATAAGCAAATAGTCTCTTGGTAAGCCCTCAATATTGCCTCAACGATCATTCTTGAAGCCCCATTCTTACGAGTTTGTTCAACCCATGTTTTGCAAGTTTGTTTTGGATCACTATCTGCTTCCATTGTTTACAAGTTGCAGACTTTGTGATTAAACACAGTTTGATATAGTGAATTAATGATCCTCAACACTTCTGTGTTGAATGTTTTGGTGGGGTTGAGTAGAAAGCGACTCTTTTGTTTGAATCGTTTGTTAGTGTGTTTACCTCTTCATTAACATTATTTCCCCTTTCTAATTTCACTATTAGCTATTACATATGGTGAAATTTCTCAAATCTGGCTTCACTGGTTTATATTTGTTGGTGTTGTGGTTGTCTTTGACCTTAATTTACCTATTACCGTGACGTGATTTAGAGTTTTGACTCAAAACATAGCTAACATAGTCATAAGCAACTACTCATCAATCCACCATGAAACACACACCAGCATAAGTGCATAACATAGGCGGCTATTGCCTATTGAACATTCCAAGAAAGGAAGGGTCCTGAACTCCTAATAACCTTCTGACCACTCCTACTATTTCTCCATTGTCAAACCTCATAATGGGTAATCAAGATTTAGCCCTCCTGCGTTAGTTTAGTTTCGGTTCTTTCTAATTTGACAGATTTAATTGCTTTAGTAACTCTTAGTAATATCCTTTACCAGGCTAAAACATGTAACATGTTTTCAGTTGGTGTACTTTCCCGGTTTCGTTGTTGCCCTCATCAACTCATATCCCTTCCCTACAACTGAAATGGCCAAGAAAGGTAAAAGACTGATGAAACCCCAACAAAAGAACTCGACAATACAACTGGAATTCTTTCCCAACAAAAGACCCTTTTTAATTTTTCACATTCTTTCCCAGATTCATATCGCTTAGTTAGGGGACATTGTTATTCCGAAAACGGTTTTTCTAATTTTCTCTCACCAGATACCTCTTATAGTATGATGCTTCTACCTCCTATTCTGCTTGAAATAGACTCCTATTGTTGAAAGCATTTTTATACAAAATATAGATATAAGTGATGTATATGCTTTTTAACCGAACACATTATAAATTAACGGCAAAACAACATTAATAATAATACCAATAATAAAGCTAACTGCGCAAGGTCTAAGCTAGTTTTTATTTATGTACATATATGTGGATATGGATCGATGAGTATAATTAGTAGAATCAAATATCACTTCAATCCACTTAAATCAGTTTAAACTCAGAATTTTCACCGAATCAAAGCAATTACGTATACAACAAAACAATCCACGCACGGAACCTTTCAGATTTCAACAAAAAATTTAATCCTGACCCACGATTTGATATCTGCGTAAGAAGCCCAAAAGCAAAGCCCATTTGACATGCTAATTATAGTGAGTGACTGCACTGCAACTCTGCAACTAGCTACAACAACGAATAAATAGATTCAACGAATCTGCTTTGAGCTTGGTTTTCGGCACAGCAACCAAACCCCAAACGCCCACGTCCCGTCTCCGCATTTCCCAATTCTCTCTCTCTCTCTCTCTCTCTCATCCACCGCTCCGCTCCCCAGTCCGCTCTTCTTCTGCTTTCGCCGTCCCCGGGAAACGTCCCCTCTCCCCGCCAAATCGCCGGACATTGCAGCTCCCGCCGTGGAACAGTATTTTACGGAGACAGAAATGGTGTCCCCGGAGAACACCAATTGGATCATGGAGTACGGCCTCATCGACGACATCTCCGTTCCCGATACCAATTTCTCTGTTCCGGTCAACGGCTTTTCCTGGCCTGTCCAAACCCTAAACGCCCCTCCTCCCTCTGATGCAGCCGGGTATCCAATTCAGTCTCTCTCTCTCTCTCTCCCCCCGTGTTGTTCTTTCTAATTTTCTTGCTTCCTCACCCTCTCCATCTCAATTAGGGATTCCGTACCTAGCTAGGATTGTTCTTAGACACTCCGCTGCGAATATTTTGCATTTGGGGGACTGCCTTTGTATTTGTGGCTAGCACGCAGGGGTTAGGTCAGGGTCTTCCTTTTGATGTAAAGTTTTTGTCTTTGTGGGAAGCAGCAGCTGAAGCGATCTGTGCTGCTACCACCTGGGTTTTCTGTATCAGTTGAGAATGGTTTCGGCTATAGTTTGTCAGGACATCAACTCGACGTGTTCTATACTGCTGGTTTGAGGAATTGTGTTTCATTTTTCTAGTTCCGAACTAGTAATGCTTGCCATGCCGTGCATAGGCTCTGACTTTTCTTAGGTTGATGCGTTCCTCACGGTTTGGTATTTGTTGTAACCATGTCGTTCTGCCTCCTGCTGTTTATCTGTTGTTTTGAAGTTTGATGCTCACCAACTTATCCTTGTTAATTTCTGACTTCTTTGCTAGTCAAATTGATGCCTCATTTGGAGATTCCGAAGGCCAGAAAGAATCAAGTTCCAAGAAAAGGTTAGAAGGCTTATCTTTTCTTCTCCCTCTACTGATGAGTACTAGCAATTCACATAGGCCTAGATACTTGTTTACTTTTCCAGCAAGGATCACGAGAGTTAGGTTGTTTGCTTAAGAACAAGTACATTGAACTGCACTATCCAGCCCGATGATGCATGCTTAATTGACAACCGTGTGCTTAACTATTGAACTGTTCATTGAAGGTTGATAGAAGCTTTTACGCATGCATCTGGTATATTTTAGTCTCAATTCACTCTCCAAATCTGAATGTGTGGATTGGATTAGTTAAGGAGGGAAAGGATGTAATGGTTGTATGCTTGATGCTGTTCTCTTTCTATGCAGGGGTAGGTCGGAGTCGTGTAGCGGATCGAGCTCGAAAGCATGTAGGGAGAAGTTGCGTAGGGATAGGCTCAATGACAAGTAGTTGCTTCTCCCTCTCCCCTTTTCTCTTTCTTTCTTCCAGCACAGTACGATAATATATTTTGTCATATTAGGTTTCTGGAGTTAGGCTCCATATTGGAACCTGGAAGACCTCCCAAAACTGACAAGGCAGCTATTTTAGTTGATGCTGTCCGGATGGTGAATCAATTACGTGGTCAAGCACAGAAGCTGAAGGACTCAAATTCAAGTCTTCAAGAGAAAATTAAAGAACTGAAGGTGAAAGGCTTCCTTCTACACTATCTCCACTTTTCATCCGCTGATAAGTGCAAAATGGGTGATGAAATGTATATTAGTTGGCTAAACGAAAGCTCCCCATTTTTCTTGCGTAGGTGGAGAAGAACGAGCTTCGTGATGAGAAGCAGCGTCTTAAAGCAGAGAAAGAGAAGCTGGAACAGCAAATGAAAACCATGAATGCTCAACCTAGCTTTTTGCCTGCTCCCCCTGCTATTCCAGCTGCTGCCTTTGCTGCAGCTCAAGGACAAGCTCCCGGCAATAAGTTGGTACCTTTCATTGGCTATCCAGGTGTTGCAATGTGGCAGTTTATGCCGCCTGCTTCGGTCGATACCTCACAAGACCATGTGCTTCGTCCCCCGGTTGCTTAAGCTCTAACCGGTGTGGTGCCTGAGGCCTGCATTTTGCAATCCAAGTGTAATGTGTTATCCTCTTATTGTTCTTGGTCTTGTATTAGTTTTTGATGAAGTGTGTTCTAACTCAGAAATGGTGGGGTGATTTCGTCGCCCTGTAATGTCCCAATCTGTATGATGATCTAAGAACTATTGCTGTTCTGCTCGTGTAAATTTCAATAAGTCTCTCTAGCAGATCTCTAACTATATTTTCATACCAGCAAGGGACAGCCAGCCATAGCTTCTTGACAATCTCCATCTTTTCCATAGCGAATTTTGAACTTCGACTAAAAAGAGCATATTTGAAAATCACTCGAACATTAACCAGGCAGCATGATCCTCCAAATGCCATATGCTAAAACTGGCAAATCAACTGAGGGGACAAATCTTGCTTCAGTAAATTGTTTTGAAAAGGTTACTTTGTGATGGAACCTTCAATCAAACTAAACCCCTTGATCGACTTAGTGTAGTGGCGATCTCGGATTGGAATGTCAAAAAGGCAAAAATTGTGGCTTGTGGGGCAACTCCATTTGAAATTATTATACGGTTGTGCAGCTGCCATGCATCATCATGAATCATATCATATCTCCTTCGAATTTCTCAGCAGTAGCATTACAGGATCATATTCAGTTATTCTCTTGCAAGTATCAACCAACACTCAATTTGAGTATCTCTTCTTCATCATCTTTCTCTCCACCAAGATATCCACTTTCCTCCATGGGCTACAGTAGTCTTCTCAAGCTCCATTCCCAAATCTTCAACCCCACACATCTCTCACCACCACCGCAGCTTTACCGGCAGCCAGTCCCTTCCATTTTCCCTGACCCATCGCAACAATGACCTCCATCGTCTTTCCATCACCCACCACTCTTTTCTTCCCAACAAAAGATCCAAACTTTTCTGTCTTCAAGTCCACTCTTCACTTTCTTCCTCCTCTAACCCACCAACCTCCAGAGAAGAAGCAATCCTCCAAGCTCAGACCTGCCTCTCCAAAACCTTAGAGAAGCCCCTCAACAATCCCAAGCTCGTCGGCAGGACCAAGAAGCTCAAGCAGCCTAGATTCCAAGTTGAAATCCCTGTGGTTGATGATTCCCCTGCTTCCCTCTCTCAACTAGCTCTTGACATCTTCAACGACTTACCCATCAAAAGAAAAGGCTATCTTGCCAAGATTCTGATCCTCTGGCCCACCCCTGCACTCAGAGATGCTGCAGTTGAAGCATTCCAGCTGTCTGCTTCATCATCAGCTAATGTTGAACACGTCGACATGTCTGCCTATGACAACATCAGGAGACCAATGTCTGGTTCTGACGTGGCAGTGTTTCTTTCTCCAGAGAGTTCCCAGCTAGTGTACGTGAAAAGAGTTGCAGACGGTTTGTATCCAAACCCAGTTGTGATTTTGAACCCAAGATGGGGGTTTGAAGGAGTGGGTGAGCGTGATGGTGATTTTGGAGAAGAGCTTAATGGCTTTGTGGGTTCCTTTGAGGTCATCTATTCGTTCATGGGGCTGGAGGTTCAAGGAGTTCTGCGCAAGAGGAAAGGAGTGATCTTTAAGTGCGTGAGGGATGGAATTGTGAGTGGCGAGAAGTGGAGTGTTCTAGTTGAAATAGGAGGTGAGATGAAGGTTGTTTCACAGTTCAAGGCAATTGGTGAAGTTGAGATTGTTCTGTACAACCTGATGGCTATCAAGTCTCCCATCACTAACTCTGCCAAGTTCCTCAAAGATTTGGTCTCCAATGTAACTGGAAGGAAGTGAAGGGAATGAATCAATGGATTCCTTCCTTCCCTTCCTTGAATAGCTGAAAATAAACAGACAGGAAGAAGTGGCAAAAAGACAAAGAACTTTCCTTTCTCTCTTTTGTATGATTGATTCTCCGTTGAATTCTTTTCCTTTCTTGGATCCAAACAAAACTTATTTCTGTATACTAATTTCTAAGTGGCATGGATTACAAAAGAAAGAAAAGAACAAATTTCGAAGAGAACCAAAAGGGAATGAACTGGGAGAAAATTCACAGGGAAAAGAGTGAAAAATATGTTACAATCTGAACTTTTGAAGCCATTCTTGTTCTGGAACTGCCATATGAACCTCTTTCCTTTCTTCTCTTCTTCATCCACTTGTAGTCTTCTCCTTCATATACAAAGCAGAAAGAGAGGTCTTCTTCTTCTTTCCTTGTGGTTGGGTGGGCTGTCGTTGGCCTTTTCCATTTGGTCAAGTTCTTAAGCTGCTCTAATGTGACAACTCTTGACGAATTTATCAGAGAAGTCAACGTACTTGGCCCATAGTGGCCTGAGCTGAGGGAAAGCTATGTCTAACCATGGCTTTGCTCTGCCATTGAAATGGATGACACCAGCAGTCTCAGCATCCTCATAACTCGTATTCTCTTGGTACCCTAATCCTAGCATGTGCCAGAATGGATCAATGGCTTGCACATGGCCGTGGAATGCGATTAGTCCTGGTGGTAGTGTTCCCAGCTGCCACAGGCTGAGGTCTGATTTCAGGTTCTGCAACACAACAGAACAAAAGAGGAAAGCTTCATTTATCAGAACTCAGAAGAATGCAAAACATTTGGGTGATAATGGTTTTTTTATCATCTAGAGATGATGCTTACCTGTTCAAGCCATTGATGGTAAGTGTTACTGATATTGGTATTTCTCCAAGCCTCTAGATCGAAGATGTTCATTCCATACGCCCAAGCACAGTCTTCAGGGTTGAAATGCTGAGCTATCAAAGGATGTGAAAAGTTCAAATAGTTCTTCAACTTCTTAGACATTACATACTGGTCCTCCCCTCTGCATGTCTCCACAGCTCCATTCACTTTCCCATTCAGATCGATGTCCCAAAGTGGCGAAAGATCGGTCTGTACCACAATGTCATCGTCTAGGAACACCAACTTGTTCAAGCTAGGGAAAAGCTGCAGGTTGATAGAAATAAATCAACACCATCACATTTCTCAAAATGGGGTTCAAAGGAGGGAAAATAGACTCACACACTTAATAGAGTAAGAACCAACTCCTGCACATTGATCAGGGGTTTTACCTCAGGCAGATGAATCCTGATATGATTCATCATGGAGTTGTACTTGGGGCTAAGAGCTTGGAGCTTGGCTGCGATCACCTTAGGCTTCTCGGTGTTATTCTCAACGATTGCAGAAGACCCACCTCTGAACTGTGACCTCACCTTCTGATCTTTCTCCATTGCCTCAAGGACAGGAACTTTTCCCTTTGAGAACCAATCGAAATGGTGCAATGCCTTGACCTCAACAATTGCAGGAGATAGAGGGTGCAAGGAGAACCAGGCTTGCATTGGGTAGTAAGTTTTTCTGTCTGTTATGATGTGGATCACAAACTTTTGTGGCCTCAATGCATTTCGGACTATGGATGCAGCAACTACAGCCGCTGCAAGGACATTGTCTGAAGCAAGTACAAAATGGTAGTAAGAGTTGTCAACTAGAGCAGGCACAAGCTCAGCTGAAGGGAGCTGAAGCCTGGCGGCTGCATTCGTAGAGTGCTCATTCGCCAGCCTCAAGGCTAGGCAATGGAGCTGTTTTGGTATGCTACTTGATGCTACATGCCTGTACAGATACTCTTGGATTTTCGCTGTTCTCGTCCTATCTTCCATTAGTGAAACCTGTGAAGAAGAAACAAAAAATGATCAGATATCTTGAACTGAGTTTGAGACATTTCTGGCTCTTTTGGAAACTCAGATGTGTATATAAAGGAAAGGAATACCATTTCTCTGAGCTTGAGAGCAAAAGTTCTGGCATCAAATCTTGAATCCTTGACTTCTGCCATGAATTCCTCGAGTGTTTGAGGTATGTCTGTTCTTCCTTGTAGTTCTTCCTTGTCAATGGGTTGTTCTAGTACTTTGTACATTACTTCAGGAACCTAGTTGTGAATAGGATAAGCCATAGCCACCAGTTCCACAATCAGTACACTTCATCTAATGGAAAGGGGGAAAAGAACAAATAGCAACTTAACCATTAAAAAGGTAAGGAGATTACAGATTGGTCCATCCTTCTTCCTAGTAACCTTGGCCCTATTCTTTTCCCCAAGCAACCTGCAGTAGGAAAAGATTAACCAACAGTAAGGACAGATAGATCAGGAAACTAACTGATCAATCCTATGCAGTTAGCCATGACAACATCATTGTCATTAAGCGGAAGCATCTCAATCAAGAGGGGTGATTAATAATTTTTAGTATAATTTGGTCATGTTGCAGTGGTTGATTAAGTTAATCAGCGTGTATTAGCTTGGAGATTGTCAAACTTTATTACATAACAAACGCTTCTCTTGCAGACCAATTATGCAACCCCTAACACAAAATAACAGCACCCATGAGGGGTCCTGAGGAGGGCCTATTTGTCAATGTCAACTTCTTTTTCTTCATTTTCAGATAGTTGAACAATGAACATCACAGACTTGCATTTTCAGGCCAAGAAAATCCATGCAGCTTAAGAAGTTCATAGTTAAGCAGACTAGTTGAAATCCAGCCATATCTATCTTCTTTCTATCCTCTGATTCTTACTGTGTCCCTCCCATATGCAATGCGACCATGTCATAGCCTAATAATTATAGAACAACATGTAGTGTAAATTCTGCAGGGAGATAGTAACAATAACATGTTGTATTCATGCCTTGTAGGATAAGTTAACCTACCAAGAGAGGAGCATCTGGCTTCGCCATCAATGGAGTCGACAGTGGAGAGGACAAACACGAACCGCACGAGGAAGGTGAAGAAGAGAAGCGAATACAAGAGCATTCGATACGATACCTTCTTGCCTCCAACTTTGACTTGGATGAGGTCTCTAACACCTTTCCCTGGAAGCACCGTGACATGCCTCAAGCTTGGAGATATGTGGAGCTGCATTTTCAATCAATGAGATGATGATGCCTCAACGTTGCTGCAGCAAAACCAGGAGCTAGCTAATCTTACAAGCTAGCTGCTCTTCCTTTTTTCCTTCTCAAATCTCCTCTTCTTCCTCCTTTTCTTCTTCTTTCCCCTCTGAAATGATCAGCAGCAGCAGCAGCAGGAGCTGGGGATGGTCAGACAAGAGAAGTTAGAGACGGCTTTGGGATATAGGAGTTGAATGTACCTATCAGTTACCTAAACTTGCTTAGTAAATGAGCTATAATTGAGTAATGATGCATACATGTATTGGTTTGAATTGAATTGCTGTGGCAGGATATAGTAGGCATTGCAGGCAGGAAAGGAATGGAGACGGGGGGTTGTTAAGCTGAAAGAGACTTCAGACTTAGAAACTGCCTTTGGCTTAGGACTGAAGGTGGGGAGGGGAATTGTGACATTCAAACCTATACCATCAACATAAACATGTTTTTTGCTGCAGAGAGACAGCTCCCTACAAGCAAAATGAAACAAAGAAAACAAAAAAGATTGGAACTTTCTTCATGGGTTTTCTGTTTTTAATTCGATTATGTTCTCTCCTCTTTGGTGTTTCTGTATGTGTTCGGTGTAACATAGCTTTGCCTACACATGAAGTCAATTGATTTTTTTTCGTAGTAGGGGAGAATATGAAGAGCTTGTGATACCAACAGGCCTTCTGAATTGGAAAATGACCCTTTTCCTTTCCCTCTTCTTTTTGGTTTAATTGGTTCTTAGGACTTGGTCTTTGGAGTACCAAAACAGCAAGCTTTCTCTCTATTTATTTATCTATCTCTTTTCTCCTTTCTCTTCACAGTAACAGAATAAAAAAGGTGGGAAAATCGACTTTTGTCAATGTGTTATGTCAGGGCACGAAATTGTAGTTAAGGGAAGGATTCGTGCTATATTTGGGTTTCATTTTGAAGAAGACATGCTTTGTTTTCTTGTTCAGGTAACAAACAAAGAAATGCAGGCATCACTGGGCTTGTTATTGTGTGTAGAAATCACCTAAATGAAATGTGTCCATAGGATTTTGGAATATTACCAATATCGCATAAGTATTTTGGATGTACCAAAATTGTTCTTCAAAACCTATGAAAAATGAAATTAGAAGGAATATTTAAGAAAATCAGAAAAAATGGCACGAAACATGAGTGTTGTAAACCACTCAGAACTTCCCAATAAAATGAGATTTCAGTTGTTCAATTGTCCATTTTATCATGTAGAGTATCATATAATATTCATATCTCAACAAAGATCATGAAGAAAGGTTGGTTTCCAAGAAAAAAACAAGAAAAACATGGAAAGAATTGTAATGTGAATGTCATTAAATTGTGATTGGGAAAAAAAAGTTTATATGTATATCGTAAATTTCGAGGTTATTGAATGAGAATTCACCATATCGACGTCCATTGCTCCGAACGGAATTTGACCCATATTTTGATACCGCTTATTAAATTGAATAGGCCAACTAGTACGATATTGTTTGCTTGGACCAAATATGCAGGGGTTTATTTTTGGGTTTCTTTGACAATAAATCTAGTACTAATTAGGATTGGTGGACACTTATATACTTGAATTCTTTTCTTGTATTTTTGATACGGTACTTGAACTCATGTAGTATAATTTACTTCTTGCGCCACTTTGAGCGTGTATTATTCCCTTCTTGTTCAGTGCCTTGCTTGTGCCTACCTCTCCTCAGCTCATGTAGTATAATTTACTAGCTATTGTCTACTTAAAATATGCATTGAAGATTTATTTTGAATTTTTGATAATTCTCCAACCTCTTATTATTGGGATCGAACACTGGATTCTTGACATTTAAAGTCATATCTTATCTTCGCTTTTTAATTGTGGAGTTTATAGATACTTCAAATATTCTAACCATGAAAAAAATACGATCACATAATGAGCTTCTTTAGTTTTCTAATTCAATATTTTTTCCATTAGATTATTCATATCATTGAGAAAAATAAGATCGGAGAATCATTACACCGCCACAATCTAGAATGTCAAATCAAACTCCAACAAGTTTAAGAATGAAAGAATAGTTTTTTTTTTTGCCATCAAATTAACTACCCTATTATTATCTCGACCAACAAAGCAGACATAGAAAAATTTAAAAATGCTCAAGCCAGGCATTAGTTGATAGGAATACGAAAATGTTTGGTTCTTGTTTTATTTTCATAAGTAAAATTATTAATATAGAACCCTATGGGTCAATAGTTTTGTCATGCCAATTGTCTATCCCAACTCGTCTATGGTCTCTCCTCCGATCCACCACAAGCGACAAAATTAATGTACAAATGCAATTATGCAAATCTTGCAATAATATTAACCCTTTAAACCGACCAAATTATCCTTGGATATTATCTCAACAAATACCCCTATGAACAATTGTCATTTTGGAAATGTCAATCCGTATAGACAAAATACAACTTTGAAAAATATTAAATCATCTAACGGATTAGGCAAAAGACCTTGAGTATAAAAACTAATACAACTTTCAGAAAATTTTCGAAAATTACCAGAATTGTAGGAATTGATGAACCCAATTGTTGGTTTAACGTTGTTTCAACTGGGCTTCCTCCACCCAGCGCAACATGTCGTGATAGCGTCACGTTGATGCCTTGCTTCCACAGTTTCCCGCACTTTTTTCTTTCTTTGAGGTTGTTTGAACAATATGTCTGGAAAAACTTTTCTTTTCGTTTTCTCTTTCAATCTCCAACGAAGGAGAATGTGATCCTGATGATTTCTTCTCATCTCATTCGATTTGCGATGATAAACTTTTAATTTGAGGTGCTTTGGTTTGTTTTTTTTTCTTTTGTTTTTTTCCCCACCCTTTTATCTCAACCGAAAATTGGTTGTTGTCTTGGTTTGAATTTTAATGCTCGAGAATGGTTAAAATGGAATGGGGTAGAAATGACTTTCATTTTCATCCTTTGAAATTATCACTATCCTAGACAATTGCAGAAACATTAATGAGAAAACTAACTAACTAAATACTAGTTATGTTTTCGAAATTCCACAAGGTTTTCGAAACTCACATCGTAGTAAAGTCAAATTATATTACAATGATTGGATTTAAAACTTTGAGATGAGACATATATGTCGGTTTTATTTGAGCTTGTCACATCCTGGCGTCTTACACCCTTTCTTGTCGAATTTAAGGGCGGAAAAAAATAAGGATAGTTAATCAAATTCGGAATACAATCGAGTATAACACGAAAACTAAAATTGACACAACAATTTTAACTTGGTTTAGTATGACGGTGTGAGATTATTCACAGAACGAAAGAGTTTTATTATTTAATTAATGGCCTGATCCGTTGCACACGATGGATATATATATATAACCCTCTTCATCAAGAGAAGTTAGGGACCCAAGACGATACTTTTATCAATGTATCACACATTGAATTTGATTATCTTTAGACCTCAGTTAACTACATTCCCAGCTACGTCAATGTGTGGAAGTCATGAAATTCAACTTGGAAAACAGGAACTGAAACCACTCGGAACAAAGACTATGATGAAGAGATCGTCAATCTGAAATTGCAAACTAACCTTGCATGGAGCCACATCACGTGACATTACACGTTCTTGAACAAAATAACAATTCATTTCCATCTACATAGTAAGTTCGTGAAAAACATGATTTGCTGCAATGTAAATGGTAACTTGGTTGTCACAATAAAGAGGTGTAGGTGCATATGAGAGGCACCAAGCTCGCTAAGCAGCCATCAGAGACAAATAACTTCACTAACCGCATTATGCACTTGTTGAGTATTTCCCGATGTCGAATGTTGGATATTCAACATTTGCTATTTTCGGATAATTCAGAAATATAGCGTCTAGGGGATAGTGGACATCCTTAAAAAATCCCATTTCAGAATGTGAAATTTGGTTCATCTAGAGATGGTGACTAGTTTGGGTGGGCCGGTTTTCTTATACACGATTCTCGATCTTAGGTTTTAAAATCATAACCGTTACAGAAATCAAAAGCAGGTGAAGATGTAAAATGATATGTCAAAATCTAATCGAGTGCGGTTTGGTGAAAACTCATTCGAACCATCCCCGGATAATCATATATAAAGTTCTTGATACAAAGTGAAATTTTTCTTAGAATGTCAATGTTACTTTTGAGTTTAAATCATTGTCTATAAAAATGAGGGGAAATAAGTAAGATTTTGTGTAAGAGATAATTATAATACTTGAGTGAAATGAATAACCGAAACGTTGAGGTGACCGAGTTTAATAATAGTTGTAGCATATATTGGGTAGTTCAGAGAGGATACTTAAAAGTGTCAAACCACCAAAGTCCAAACCCATTATTCTCTTTGTCGAGTTTGTGGAATATCAATTGAATTTTCCCTTACCAAATTGATTTGTATTCGGTTGGATGTCCATTGATAATGAGTTATTTTGCCATCCCTAAATTCATCAAAGTTTTCGGGTGAATTTCATACAATGCTGCTGCCATAGGTACATACATGACAACAAGTGATGGGTTCTTTCTTCCTTTTTTTTTTTTTTTTTTTTTTCCATCCAAGGTTGGCATAAAGTCAACTAGGTTCATCAAGTTAAGAGCAGACTGTGGAACATTTAAGTTTACTCTGTTTCACACCAAATCTCTGCACATTAACTCGGAAGCGACAGCAACCAAGTGTAGTCAAAATCCGGCATAAACTTAAAAGTTTGTTTACGGTTTTATGATTCTAGATCACCAAAACATTTCTACATTAAATCGCATGTTTGTGATAACAACACTATGTTGCGCTTAAAAAATCGAATCCAGCTATGTTGATCTCATTCAGATCGAAGTGAGATGCATTCTGAAAGAGCACGGATCTAGGTGTGCGATTGAGGATCGTGATTGGTATGAGAATTAGGGATTTGGGATGAGGTAGAATTTGGGAATTAGGGTTGAGAGAAGAGGTTTCCGGACACCGGGATGGTGGCCGACGAGTTGGAGAGGGGAGGAGGGGGTTCGGCTGTGATAGAGAGAGAGAGAGAGCTTAGGGAATAATTATGTTGTTTTTGCTTAACCCTAACTTATGTCTAACACAGAATATATAAACCGACTAATTCCCTATAACTACCCAAAGACTTAACCTAACCGATTTAACCCCAATAGTTCCCAAAATAGTCGACATAATATAAAACGTCAAATAACAAATAAACCCCCAATTACTCATTGTCTGACATTCCATCCCCCTTGGAACCCACCTTGCCCTCAAGGTGGACCTTCTTTCTTCTCTTCCTTCTTCTCTTCCGCTTCTCGCGCCTCCATTTCCTCTCCTTCATCTTCCCAGTTCCCCACCAACAGCATGAGATGACCCTTGGCGCATTGATGCCCACTGTATACCTTTCGTCGCAGTTGAAGCAACGTCCGTCTCTGCGCTTCTGGTCCATTTCTGCCTGCGTTAGCCGGACAAACCCCTTTGGTGGCAGCCTCGACTGGAATCTGCTCGCTGCTGTTGCGCCGGTGGCCGCCGGGTTTGCATTTCCCGTCGGCGGTGAGGTACCAGCTCCTGCTCCCACTCCTCCACTGGCCTTCTGGATACGCCCAGCCGACGTCCTCCAACTAGCCAGCTCCTCTTCCTTGCGCCCTGCAATCCTGAAAGCAACTCGAAGAGAGTCAGGTTCGAAAACCTTCACGGCGGTTGCCAGCTCCGGGCGGAGTCCCGCCATACACAATCCCACCAGGGTCTCTTCCGTCATTTCCTTGCACTGGTTTCCCAGTTTAAGGAACTCCGCGCGATACTCGACCACCGACCCTGTCTGTCTGAGCTTGGCCAACTGTTCCGGGGCCCACCCCTCCGCCTTGCCAAACTGGTAGCGTAGCTCATCCTGGAACCTGGGCCACGAGATAAACTCACCTGCTGCTGCATAGGCCCTCTCGGTCCATTCTGATAGAAACCTAATTTTAGGTTCTATCATAATTATCATTAATTAATATTATTAGGATTTATCTAGATATGGTAGTAGTCTTTGAGTCATATTAGGATAGTCTATTAGGTTTTCCAGTCTTTCGCTATATATATGTACTTTGGGTATTTTGTTCGATTAAGCAGAAATTAATAGAAAAGTCATCCTTCCCCAAACCCTAATCTCTTTCTCTCTCAATCTCGTCCCTCTCTATCTCTCTTCAAAGGCTTCGGCTGTTCTTCCTCAACCCCTAAATTCTTCTTTCTAATTCTCAATTCTATTCTAAATCCCTAAATCTCTACCAATTCCCAATTTTCCAACCTAATCGATAGAACCCTAGAAATAGGTTTCTATCACATTCCCACCACTAGAGCGCATCCCCCTCGAGATAGAAGGATGCCAGGTGCGCCTTCCTCTCTTCTCGGATCGGGTGGTTTCTGAACCACCTCTCAGCTACATACAACCACAAACCCACATCTCCCGAGCCGTCGAATTTGGGAAACTCTATCACTGGCGGTTTAGCTCTAAATACCAATTCCTCTTCAGTCTCATACAGAGGGTTATGATACTCATACTTGCCTGTGTTCGGTGGTGGTGGCGGATTCCTCGAGCCTTGACGGTAGTGGCTGCCCGCGGCTCGCTGCTGGGGAGGGTAGGGCCAGTCGCCCGTAACCTCCTGATGGTTCCCCTGGTACTCAGGCTGGGTCCCCGACCCTTGCCCCATATCCTGCCAACCTCGACCGCTCTCGCCTCCTGTCCGCGGAGTACTCCACGGAGGGTACCCGTACTCCGGGCCCTTGCCGAGACCCCTGCTCGGTCCATACCAGCTGCTGCCCGGTCCACACCAGCCAGGCTCTGATACCACTGAAAGAGCACGGATCTAGGTGTGCGATTGAGGATCGTGATTGGTATGAGAATTAGGGATTTGGGATGAGGTAGAATTTGGGAATTAGGGTTGAGAGAAGAGGTTTCCGGGCACCAGGATGGTGGCCGACGAGTTGGAGAGGGGAGGAGGGGGTTCGGCTGTGATAGAGAGAGAGAGAGAGCTTAGGGAATAATTCTGTTGTTATTGCTTAACTCTAACTTATGCCTAACACAGAATATATAAACCGACTAATTCCCTATAACTACCCAAAGACTTAACCTAACCGATTTAACCCCAATAATTCCCAAAATAGTCGACATAATATAAAACGTCAAATAACAAATAAACCCCCAATTACTCATTGTCTGACACATTCAAATGTGGAATCAAGTGAGTTTCATTTGATTAGGTTCGCAGTATTGCACTCAAATTGATTGGATACAAAAGAAACAGGTTCCATGGAATAATAGGCTTAGGATTTAGGAATGTATACTACAAGTCTCTGAGTGTTCACGGTTCCACATAGCAACATGTTACAAACACCAATCTATACCTATTCTATACATATACAGAAAAAATTAAAGAATCGAGTGTGTATACCGAGCTCTATCCTCTTGAACCTGCTTTTTCCCCTCCACAAAACTGTACAGTACTGGGAAATTCCCCTGGTGTGACTAAATCCGAGTCCGTAATTGCATCAGCAAATCTTTCATGCTTTCAAGATTCTGACATACCTGTATAATATCCGAGAGATTCTGCACCGATGATTCCGGGCTTGACAGGTTGTTCATAATGGCTGCACATTTAGCTTGTGAATCTTCGACTGCTTCCTCCAGCAAACGCACTGTAGATTCTGTTTTCCTCTCATCGGTGACGCCATTGCTCAGATTCAACGCTGGTAAGGTTGCGAAGCTGTGAGGGCTACTCACTCTGCTTAGCCTTTCTGGAGTGAAAATCTTTTCAAAACCCTCGCTCCCTGTAGTTAAAGGTAGAAAGCATATATGAGATTAGGTTTCCAGAGGCTGATTGAAGATACAGAATACATTTTCCTAGTCTCGTACCAAGGTTGCTAAGCTGATCAATGGCGGCCAGACCGATGGAGCGTTCCAACTTCAGGAGCCTCAGGATACCAGCAGTAATCCTACCCATGGCATCCACCTCTGACTTACACAAGAATGCAAGATGTTGGAGCTCATCTTTGGTGACAACAGCCTGAATCTGCAATACAGAAGAAAACCATGATAGCGGGGATATTCTTATGAATGATAATAGCAATGACCAGAGAGCTAAAGCTCAATGAAAAAGTAAGTACCGGTTGCTTGACAGAGAACTTGACGTTCTCTGCTTCCCACTTGTCCATAGGATAGTCATCATCATCATCATCATCATCATCGTCATCAACATCTTCCTCTGGCATCACCAAACTAACCTCAACATCTAACCCTCCAGGTGACCGTACAACTTCTCCATTTTCAGAAACTCTAACATGTTTTTGAGAATGTGGTTTCAGTATCTGTAACCCTTCCACACTAACCTACAAGAGATGTACTGTTAATACAGTGAACGAGAATATAAGAACAAAATTGATGGATTCTCGTCGAAGGTAACAAGGAAAAGGTTATGCATGACATAAATTAACATAGCAAGCTTCAGTAACCTTCGTATTAACTATAGTTAGGCAATGCTAATACAGTGATCGAGAGTATAAACAGCCCCATCCCCTCCCCCTTCCCTCGAAGACAATAAACTATAGGAATTAATGGATTCAGTTCACACCCATTTAACCTTCGTATTATATTAGTTGGATTGAAGCAGTAACACATCAACCAAAACAATATTGACATCCAAAGCTGGTTAGAGCATATATCGAGGAGGAGTACAAGACAACAACATTAGACAGAAGGAAAAATGGCACACTTGGAGCAAATGCTTCTTTTACGACATTTTTAATTGAATACTTGCAAATCCTGCATTAGTGCTTCTGCTTCACTGATCATCCTAGCTAAAAACTCATATACTACAAGACTAAAGCTCCCTGTGAAAGAGAAGATATATGAGAGAGAGAGAGAGAGTACTTACTGTAACTAAATCTACAGGATATTTCCGCATATGTGTATTGCCTTCACCACGTAGCTCGTTCTTCATACTACTCTTCGCTTTCACCAGAAAACTCTGGAAAGTAGTGTGCCAACTCCTCTGCTCTCTACTTAGATTATCCTGCTCAACAAATGACGACCCAACTGCTAATTCTCGTTCACCTTCAAGAGCAAATAACCAGTCTTTGAATTCTACACGCACATCAACATCATCTGGCATTCCAAGCTGCAGCAGACCAGCTTCATTATCACACCCCAAACTTCCATCTGCAGAAGACAAACGTTTGATCATTGAAGCTTGGGTTTCACAGGGCCAAGGTGCCAGCAGGGCATATAAAACAAATGAATTTTTTTTATATCCGAACCTTCTCCAACATCCTCAGCAACAAGAGGCGAAGCTTTGAAAAGTTTTGATACTGGACCCATTGATAAATTCTTTAATCCTCTAGATAGCCCCACCCCAGGACCACCATCAGGCCCAAGTATCCCAAACCGATGCAGCAGGGACTCACAATAATCCATTCCTCCACCAAGACGGAGACCATAAATGCAGGCTGATACTCCTAAACTATGGCACTCTCTGTCCTCTTCACTGAAAGGAATCATATGTTCCATGCTTACATCTAGAAAAGGAACCACAGAAAATTTACCGTTGGATTTCGGCACGGTCTCCTTATTTACCCAAAGGACAGCTCTGAGATCAGGGTATCCATTAACACTTATTAAATGGCCATTCTCAACAGTGCTCATCATTGACTCATCTTCAGTCTCTACACAGTCTATCTCAACACTCTGCCACTGTAGAACTGACGAAACAGCAACAGCACCGCCAAGGGTTCTATGAATAACTTTAGTGAAGAGACCATCCCCAATGAACTGAACAAGAGGCTTTCCCTGAACTTTTATAGAAGACGATTCCAAAAATCTAAGTTGAAGTTCGTTCACTCTCAAGCTAACTGCACTATCAGCTGGAACCTTATCCATTAGCCTTTGGCTTGTCGATTCAATCAGACCTCTCTTTGCTTTACTTTCTTTGCCAGCCAAGGCAATCTTTTCACTAAATCTTCCGAAGTATGTATACAGATCCAGGACGAAATATAACTGCTCAACAGAAGTGTTTGATATATACTGCTGACAAGCTATCCCTATCCTCACAATACCACCAGGAGGAGGAATGTTTGTCAGTGGGCTCCCATCGGGGGATACCATAGCCACCTCAACTGATCCCTCTCTTAGTTCAACACATCTCCACAGTTCTGAAGTCGGTCCATCAGGTTTTGGTATCTCGGATAAGCTAGCAGTGGTTTCAAGAGATAAACTAAGGCACGAGGCACCAGCAGTCCATTTTTTCTGGCTGGCATCAATAGGTTGACCTGGCCAAAGAGAAAAACATGCAGGATCCTTCTCAAGGTTCAGGAGCCTAAGTTTTAGAATAGGAGACTCTGAGAAGAACATGTTTTCTATGTGAAGCCTTGCTCCAGTAAAGGAACCTTGGCCACCAGAGCTACAATCATTTTCAGGAGTATTTGAATCACTCATTGGTAAGGGAACTGTAAAATCTAATTCCTTCAGCGTGAAGTTCATGGAGTTCACTGATATCTCAGGCAAGACATCCCCAGGGTTGACAACAATACCATCCGCCAGGAATGAAGATATCCTCAAACATGATTCTTCTTGAAGGTAAATCTATTTAAACAATAAAACAATTAAAAACGGTACCGAGAATAAAGAGTGTAACAGAGTGTAACTCTGAGATTGAGAAATCATACAGTGAGAGGCTGGCAAACAATATGAGTCTGAGAAGCAAAAGAAGGAGGGACTGGGGAAGGCTGGACTTGAAGAGAATGTAGGGAAATCAAAGGAGTGCCTGCACTCAATTGCCACTGCTGCTCTTCAAGAGGATATATTGGAGGGCAGAAGTTCATAGCTGTCAACAAATTTCAACATTAAGTGTCATGGCTAAAGCTATAAATAACTGACCCTATTGTGATAGTGGGTAGATTAATAATACCAAATGCAGGCGTCTGCGTAACATTTTCAGCAGTAGCCAGCATGGATGGTTGTACTAAAGTACATGGAGGTCGGCAAAATGTATCTCTGCGTTCCACCAACTCAAATAGTATTAGGTGCTGGAAAATGAAGAAGATAGTGCAACTGACAATGACGACAGCAAAGGGGGGAACATTATTGCATGACCTTCAAAATTCAGACCACAGTTTTCCTTGCATCATTATACTTTAAACATGAACCATTACATGAATGTTTGAGCTAGAGCTCACTTGATCGTTAGAAAAATGTTGATGCTATCTTGGCATATCCACCAGGTACGGAAATCTAGGAACAAAGCTACTCATTCTTTTAATTACAATGTAAATTCCCGTAATTCTGGTTTTACGCCACAAAATTCTCTAATCAATAAAAAAAAAAACCCCTAATCTTCGAGACAGAGTCCCAGCAGGCAGGTCATGAAATGAAGGCAGGGTGCTACGGGTTTTCCATGTAACTTAATGAGGAAAAAGATAGATTCAGAAAGTTCTTGATACAAGGCTTGCTCATTAGAAAAGTAAGATCATATCAGATAACAGAAATTTCCTTTCACCCTCAATGAGAATCCACTAATCTATCAATAGATCATACAAAGCGCATGCCCAACAATCACAGCTACTTTTGTGAAGAACTGCTATTAAAGAAATCCAGCCAAGCTTACCTCAAGAAGAGCCCTCCTATCATGACCTTGGTCAAGGTTTTGGCAAATTCACCATCAGAAACTGTTGCCTGCAAAAGAATCTTCAAGTAAGATTTTGGAATAATGAACACAACACAATTTTTACAGATAATAACCAAGAACACAGACAATTTTTCCGAAGACATCAGGAATATCAGGGCTCTAGGCCAACATTTCCTAACAAGTGACTTTAGAAACGCAAACCATCAAAGTTCAGAGCAGGTTCCAAGAAGGAAATTATTTTAGGTGCTTCATTACTGCTTGGGATGAGTTAATAACACCTTGTTCTGAACAGGACGCCCTTGGATACTTTTCTCACAAAGCATTTCAGTAATTCTGATTCATACATGATGTGAAACTAATATCCAAGTCACTACAGGAACATCATGATACCTTTCATAATTTACGCACCAACAATGCTATTTAAGCTAACAAGGTAATAGTTTATCTTTAGGACAAACATCATTGACTGGTTATTGGGTTGTCTTGAGCAAAAAGAAAGTTTAATCGACCATTCCACAAAGTGATTATGCTTCAAACTAACAACTTGGATGAAACCTACCCGTGAAAATAAGAGTGACTGCATCAGAAGTTCAAGCCGGAACTCTGCAAGAAAATTAAATTAGTGAATGATTATTCAGCGACAGAACTTTCCCTCAAACACTATTATCCTTGCAACACAAGTCTGACCCATTCTCTACGACTGTACACAGACCATCTGGGTTAAGTCATCAGGAAACATTAATGCGTACAGAAGAAAGATACTAGTAGAAAACTCTAGGTTGATTATGTACATGGAAATAAAAAGACAGCAATTATCAGCATAGAAAATTACAAACCAGAATCTTTAATGCAGAGAAATATTTGGTCCACCATAATAGATACAAGAGAACATCCTGCTGCTTCAGTGGATGACTGCAATGGTGACATTAGAAGATGTAGTTAGTGTAGATTCATTCAAGAGCCAATGAAGGCACTATGAAAGAACAGGAGAAGCTTGGACCTGCTGGGCTTTCAGATCCACATCCCCTCTGTTAAGACACACATACAACCCTGTGAAGAAGCGGAGGAGGGCACGAAGTCCTAATGACACAGCAGAACATAAAGCATCTCAAGGATTTAGGCAAGATGTTACAAGGTTCGGACAAAAGAACGAGCAACTATCAAATAACCTCATGTACCTGGTTCACTCAGTGCAGGGCAGACAGCTTCTGTAACATGCAGTTGAACCTCTAGACCAAGAGGACAATTTTGGTTAGTCCGCTGGAGTGTGATCTGATGCAAATATTATTGTCAGGACAAGAAAATGACCAGAATTTCAGTTTGATGTGGATAATGTTCATTGTAAGAAGTCCAGAACAATGTAAAGTTCAAGTAAATTCCATGCAGGAGGAAACATCTTACATAAGCCTCGCCTGATATCCCTTCAAGGAATCGTTCTCCACCAAAGAAAACTCGCTTTGCACCATCATCATCTCTCTGGTTCTTTTTCTCCTGGTAGTGTTCTATACTGGCTTCAGTGAACATATCTGGATGAGGCAAGAGATCGATAGATAAAGATCCCCATTCCAGTTTCTGTTGAGCAAAGATAACTGGCAATATTAGATATTTAACATAGGAGCTCTTCAAAACACACAAAATTTGCCCCAAAAAGAATACTAGAAAATCTGGAACAGAATGACCGACCACAACTAATAGAACCTGCCTACATTAAACAGGGAAGGATATGTTTGCTTGCTTCAGCAGCTTCCATACTACCTTGAAAACATATATGAATGTTTTGTCATTGCAGAAGTCGCGTGCATCCTTGAGATTTACTACCTGTCATATGGGACTGTCTGGTCAATTGGATTTGTTAAGGAAAGATTCCATCAAAAGGCATGGCAAGAAAGTGGTTGAGTACCTCCCAGTTTTCATTAGTGGTATAAAGCACAAGGTTACGTATGGTGATAGATGCCATTGGCGGAGCCCTAACAAGCAAGTGAGAAAAGAATGTTAAGAGTTTTAGCAAATTGTCATTCAAAGTTTAGTTTTGGCCAAAAATGAGTACAAAATGAGCAAGGCATGGACAAATTCGTTCAAGCAATAATAAGAAGGAATCTACAAATCCAAGTCCGTATTGCATATAAAGCGTTCCAGTCATGACAAATAAAAAATGATAAACAACCAAGATCTTACCAAGCAGCTCCTCCCCCTCGACGAGCACCCCCATGTGTCTCAAGTAGAATATTCACAGTGCTAACCTTGATTGTCATTCCATCTGCAATCTGGCATTAAAGAAAATGAGTTAACATTGTGAAAAGGAAAATCTTATCACATCCAGCATAACAGAAATTCCAAATATTATTCAAAGTTACAACTACACCATCTATTTTAGTAGATAACAACTGTGCAAAAACATCAGAAGAAGGAACATAGATGAAATGTGGATATCGAAACTACTTCTCTACAATTCCTATGAAATCCAAGTTCCAGGACTTAATCAAGCATTTTCGAATTTTCAAAATTTTAAGAACATAGAGTATCTAGGAAAGTCAAGGCTTTAGGTTAAATATCAGTTGTGGCATCTGTAACCTGTGCTACCTTTCTTCGGTCTCTTCTTCAGCAGTTATATCATCAGACATACACCAAAGCGAGCCCAAACAATAACTGGAAATATATTTCTAAGGCATTCACTTTACCTTGTCAGCAAAACCGTAGCCACTACTTTTGCTGGTGCTAGAGGAAGATGAAGGACTGTAAAAGAAAGGAAACCAGAAATGTCACACTAAGTAAGTAAAAAGGTGAATCTGAATTTACTCCGAAATTTAGGTGAATTACTCTTGAGTCTTGCTAGAATTATCCCAATCCCGGTTCTCCTCGAAAACCAAATCAAGCTTATCGATTTGCATGACAATTGGTTCAGTTTGCACATTGCTCACATAGGGTAGCTGAGGGAAAACATGAATGGCCAAGAGATACACAGATTAGTTCGAGAAGCATATTTAGATCAATAAATGCAACAACCATGGGATAACTACTGATCAGAATATACAACAATACGTTGCTAAAACATCAAGCAGACCACAGAAAGAAGCCTCCCACCACTTCCCAACTTCACTTGGAATTTCCCCAAAGAGCAACGATCCCAATTAAGCGAGAATCAGAGATCCAGGGAATAAAAGAGGAGAAGGAGGAGGAAGGGAATACTGACAATAATTTCGAATTTCCCGACTTTTGCCTTGGTCACATTAATCGCCGGTGGAAGTCCCATACTAGCGTGCAAGGCGTCGCCGTTGATATCTAAAACCACAGAGTTTTTAACATAGAGAAACTTCAAAAAATCAGCACCAATTTCACCTCCATTGATGTGGTAACAAGATCACGGCGTAGAAGGATGCAGAATTCACGACATTATCGAGGCAGGGGGGGTAAGGATTCAAACGAGATCAGCAATTTCTGACCAATACAAACAGTGGGAACAAGAGAAGAAAGAAACAGTAGAGCTTGAAAGAAAGCAAATGTGGAAACCCAACCTAGATTGGAAAGCTGGACAGTCCGGCCCTGAAGCTTCAACTGGTCCCTGGAGAAGGATTTCAGCCAGTACTTGAGGGTGTACTCCAGCGCCCGAGCTAGTATTGCCTCCATCGCCGGTTGTTTAAGTCACAAAAAGGCGGGGACGGCGAGAAAGGAGCGTATTGAGGAGCTTTTAGAGGAAAGACAAGAGAATTTCCTGCTTCCGGCGGCAACTTGGACGATCCAGAGAGATGGGATCGGAAGGAAGGTTTTACATGAAGAAGAAGAGGCGTCGATGGCTGTGATAACGAAGGAAAGGTGGTCTGGTCTGTAGTGTTGTGTTTAGTGTGGTGTGGACTGGAGAGGAAGAGGGTGCGGCGCACGTGGATGGAGGACGGCACGTGCGAGGCGCGGAGGGTGGTTTGGTACGTGCGAGCGAGCGGGAGATTTTGGATTTTACTTTTTTAGTTATTTAACGGTGGACTGGTGGTGCGTTGGATCACGGGGAATGGAGGGCTCTCTTTGTCAGAGGTGGTTTTGTCTGTCTGTCTGTCTCTACTCTCTAGGTTAGTTTTTGCAAATTTCTTCAACTACGATTTCTTTTCTTTATGGTGTGTTTGGTTTAGTTAACGTTTACCTTACGGGTCGTTTGGATGCAGTATTTTGATGAGGTAATTTGGTCGAAATAACTCAGAATGAAGTATTTCAACCAAAATAACTTGTTTGGCAAAAATAAAGTAGAATGTGGTATTTTGTCCATGAGTCAATTGAAATAACTCATCGTGAGTTATTTGAAATACCTACCCACCTCCTAGTTATTTCAAATACATCATCTCCCAACTTCTTTTTTCACTTCATCCCTTCTTTAAGTGGTGAAATACCGCAATATTTGAATGTTTTATCCAAACAACACAATTACACCAATTACCACATTTCAAAATGAAATACCACATGAAATGCCACATAGCAAAATAATGCATCATTTTGATTCGAAATACCATAGAACCAAAAGGATGCATCCAAACGACCCGTTAATATCGTGTCATGACAAACATAGACAGCGAGGTTAGAGATGGTTTCGAACGTTAGTTAGTATGTTAAGTGTCTAAGTCCGGAAAGTTATAAGGCGTATTGGAGACCGTTTCTGTGGAGATCACGCTTTCCTCTGACGCAAGCGTTCACCTTCCCCTGCAAGAAGGATCCGGAGGCAGGAGCCTCGGATACTCTCCAACTCTCAAGTTAGTATTTAGATAGAGAGAGAAACCATTAAATGATGTGGTTGGACCTCTATTTATAGTCGATGAGAGTTGGTGTGAGCATTTAATGCTCTGCTGGGCGTGTACCTGACGTGCTCTTTACGTACTTACGCCTCCGACTGCATTTAATGATGTCTGAGTAGCCATGATTACCGCTACTACTGTCCTATCAAGTTTACCTTCCCTATGCACGCTCTCGGGTAATTTCCCGCTTCCGGTGGTATTTCTATAGGGCCTTACACTCAAAAATTGGGCCGGCTCTTATGCCATTGGGCCTCCCTTATGCAGCATAGTGGGCCAGCTTATGACATGGGCTTGCTTAGTTATCCTCGTTGGCCCAACAATTGTCCCGTAGGCGGGGAAAGCCTCCGAATTTCGGCGACTGACTGTAACACCCCATTTTCAGGTTAGGGTTCGATTAAGGTTCGACCGAACGTTTGGATCGACAATTACGTACAAAGAGTTACAACCTCAGATTAGGAATAATAATAATATTAATAATATTATTATTATTCATTAAAATGAAACACCCTAACCCGGCCGGGTACTACTTTTACTAAAATGCCCTTGATAAACAAAATACTCAAGTCTTAAATTGTAGCGGGAAAAATTTTCAGAAATAAAATACTGAAACACACACTTGTAGTTCGAAGCAAAACCCTAACAAGTGGGCAAATTAAACTCAAACTTTAAATCGCAATCTGTTCTCCAGTCTATACTCATAATCATAAAATGTAAATAACTAGGTAGTCTCTGTCGTTGCTGCTACTGAAAATCCTAACTATGCATCCTCCGCGACGCTTGCACTGCCCTCCTCTAGCTGGTTGCTCTGAAACTTTTCCTCTCGAACTCGTTGGATCAAGAATAACATTGTGCTTGTTAACAATGCCAAGCTAGAAATAGGATGGATTGGTATATTAGAGACCCTACAAACTTCCCAGATCATGAAAGGTCGGGTCGGGAGGTCGTTGGGATAGTTGAAAGGGGAATGCAGAGTTCGTGATGCCCTGTTATGGGATAGTCCTATCTTAAATGGAGGGAGCACCTAGCCGCCTAGGGTACATGAGGGATGATAGAAGGAAGAACCTCTCTACTAAGTTGGAACTAGAGGGCTAAGAGATAAGGTCTCGGGACTAGCTATAGAGTAAGACATTAAGCCAACCGAGTATAGACAAGTAAGTGGAACATTCAATAAATGTTCTAGTGAATGGCAGAGAATTCGAGGAAGCATTTGGAAGTTTCGATGAAGGATTGAGAATATGTGTAGGTGACTCGGGTTCAAGAAAATGCATAATGGAGTACGATGAGGAAAAGCATTACAGAGAAGGAGGAAAAAGAGAAGTTACCTTATCCAAGGTGCCCCACTCTGAGTGGGCGCGACGTAGTAGGAGGGCTCCAGCGGAGACAACTAGTAAAGGATGAAACAGGCACGCTTAGTTAAGCCACTAAGAATCCTAACTAAGAGACTAAGTTTATGTGCAAAATCGACCAACAAAAGAGACATGTAATGAGTTATGTTAAAGGTTAGCAAGGGCAAGCCACCATTGGAAGTTGTGACCTAAAACAACAGCAACAAGATACTCAACAGAGGTTGGTGACCAAATATAGTACAAGCAACAACAGAAGAGTTGTAGTTTGGTTGTAGTAAAAGTAAAGAAACAAGAAGAACACCATGGGAAGTTATAGAAAAAATGGTTGGCATCAACCTGGCGATGTATACGTCAAGGAAGATAGTTAAGACGGGCGGAAGCAAGAATACAACAAACAACAAGGAAGCATTAGGTTAACTACCAGTGGATAACAATTGATCCTAGGGAATTCCATCGTGAAATTTCGATCAATTTTAAGACGGAATAATCGTTGCCAGAATAGTCGAAGGGAGAACCTTGTCAGTCAAGGTACATAAGTGAGAAGAGAATATGGACACCTGGAGGATTACGTCGCGAACAAGGGACATTTAAACCTAGAAAGGAACATCAAGAAGAAGATTCACGAGTAATGAAGTAAGAGGGATAAAAGTTTAGGGAACCTGCTAGAATACCCCAAAGTGAAATCAAGATTGCCTATGCTGGTGAAAGGTGTCAATCTCTCGGGTAAGAGTAGTAGTGTGAGGTTTCAGGGTAAAGCAAGAAGTAACAAAGGAGATGACCATTCAGTTGATGGAAAAAAGGAGGAGACGAAGAATCTTGGAAGAAAGTAAGAGATTCAAAGTTATAAGGTACAAGGACCTAGGTGATATATGTGGTCAACCACATATGAGGTTACGTTAAAAGAGTTTTGCGATATAACAAGATGGAGGTTAAACCGCCATTAGTAACCTTAGGGTTGAAAGGGGTATTAAGAACATTAATAGGGTTATGTAAGGGATTTTCCCATGCTAAAGGCACCATATATGGTGAGTAAGGCATCAAGAGTGAGTATCAAGTTGAATTATCAAAGAGGAGAATAACGAGGCCTATAAAGGGAGAAGAAGCGATACCTAGGAATCAGCATCGGAGTTAATCAGTAAGCAGGTCAAACATTCTATACCAACGAGAGTTGTCAGCAGTCAAGATAGGGAGGACAAAGTTCAAGGTCTGGGTCTGGTATGAGCTGGAGTTACGACGAGTCATGACTTGAATAGGGCTGGCTAATAATTTATTCCCTTTAAGTTCTTAAGGAATCCTAAATAGAGACCCAAGACAAATAGTTGAGAACAATATGAGCTACGAAGCCATTACAGCATCAGAGGCATTTAAGAAGGGAGAGTGCCATATTGCCATAGACGCATTGAGCAAGTAACTAGCTTGAGCAAGAGATTTATGAAAAGTGGGGCGAGTAATGAGTTGGCCAAGAAGCATACGAATTGGAGGAAAGGGTTCATAGCTCAAGGTCGTACCAAGTAAAGGAAGTATACATCCCAGTAGTAGAAGGATTTCCTGAAGTGAGGCCTTAGGTTGTAGCGATGAACAAATTTTGGGGTCAAAAATTTTTCTTAAGGAGGGAGGAAATGTTATATTCCAGTCGAGACAACCACTATCAATTGCAAGGTATTTTAGTCCAAAGGCCAAGTACACCGTTCTAATTTCGGGGACGAAATTGTTTTAAGGGGGGAGGAAATGTAACACCCCATTTTCAGGTTAGGGTTCGATTAAGGTTCGACCGGACGTTTGGATCGACAATTACGTACAAAGAGTTACAACCTCAGATTAGGGATAATAATAATAATAATAATAATATTATTATTATTCATTAAAATGAAACCCTAAATCCCTTACCTCTAGGCTTTTCTATTCGACAAAGAAGTTGGAGAGACTTGGCCGCAAGATGCAAGTTCCCATCTTCTTTGAAACCCAAAATTCCTTCTCCGTCTCCACCATCTCTGGCAAAGTCTCCCCCAGCTTTTCTTCACCCGCACCGACGGGCTGTACAATATCTGGTGCGCCACCATGTGCAGCCCCATCGACGCCGACAGCACGATGAACCCCAGCGCCACGTACACCGGCGCGTACTCTCCCCTCGGCGGCCACCACGAGGACGACGAGGATGACTTCCTCACGAATTGATGACGATCCGCCGCTAGGGAGTATGGTTTCATCTTGGGCAGAGTTGATATAGCGAAGGTGTTTGTGTTTTTGCCGCCTCCGAGAGAATTCAGTGAACGTTTCCAAAGACCCTGCAAAAGGGAAGATTAATAGATTATTAGGCTGATTAAGTATTATGCTCGGTTGATCTGATCAGAATTGGTTCATCCAAGGGTGCTTACCGTTGAGCTGAAAGCCATGGCTTCTTATGCTGCAGTAAAAAGAGACTATTTGGTCTTGGGATAAGTGAGGTGAAGCAAAGGAAAGGGATTAGGGTCGATGATGGTGTTTATGGGAAATTATAATTGATGGCCTATTAGTTTTGGCACAAAGTGGAGGTGGATTGATCGGCAGTGAAACTGTTTATGAGGATATGGTGGCTCACGGCTCACCTCATGGATGGGATGAAGAGGAAGCTTCTACGTGAGCTAATATGCATGGTTGATGTGGGTTGCGGAGAGTGAGCTTAGTAACGAGTAGTGCTGTCGGAGGAAGAAATCTCGAGCCAGCCAGTCAGTCAGGCGAGTGTAAAGGGGGTAAATTCTACGCCTTACATATATTCTTTTAAGTATTATGTTTTTAAGTATTTTAGCGAATTGGTTACCATTGCTTGGTTATGTTTATGATTGATTATTTGTGCTTTGCTTGAGCTATATTTGAGGTGATTTTGAGCTATTTGATGTGATTTTGTGCTATTTACCTTAAAGCGTTATGTTTGAGTTATTGTTAGAGTTTAAGAAACAAGTTTTTTTTTAAGAAGTAACTCACCTTCAAGAAAGTGAAGTCGTTTTAAGTGTTTTTAGTCACTAGCGCCAGTCCGTTGCCTTTTGAGACATTTTGAGATGAGCAGCAGTTATGCTCTTGAGATATTTAAGATGAGCAGTTATTATGCTCTTGAGAATCGTGGTGAAGAGCCACCACGATAAATTTAAGATGTTAGGGGGATGAATCGTTACGACTTCCCTAACTAAGTTTAAGTTTAAGGAAAGCCTGGATGGCTTCTCATACGTATGAGTTGGCAACCGGACTAGCTAGTGAGGGATCCCCATGTCAGTCAAGTATTTAAGTCAAGATTTGAGCTTTAAGTGAGGAGAGTAGCTTCAACTCCCTCAAATTTTAAGAGTTAAGATTTTAAGATTGGAAGTACAAACAACTTCCACCAGTTAAGTGTTTAAGTAAAGTACTCAAGTATTAGAAGTATAAAAAACGTAAGGGCGTAGACTGACCCCATCTCACTCACCAGGCCTTAGTAAGGGAATGAGCGAGAACCAGATCGGTAGCAGCTAGCTAGAGGAGTAGGGATGGCAATGGGTCGGGTTGGGTCGGGTTTTGCCAAACCCAAACCCAAATCCATGGGTTTATCTTTGAAAAAAACCCGGGGTAAAACCCACTGGGTTTGAAAAACTCAAACCCAACCCAACCCGTTGGGTATCCACGGGTTCATGGGTACCCACGGGTTTTGTCGTAAAAAATTTACAATTACAAGTTCTTATCAAAATTAAAGTCAAATATCAATCTCTCAATACAAATTATCCATATATAAAACACCATTCTAGAAAATTCAAGCAAATCACAAATTAACTATACAAATTGTTCAACACCAATCTAGAAAACTCAAGAAAATTAAAGCAAATCACAAATTATCCATAAATAACATGTTTAATTGAAAGCTTCTTCCTTTCAATTAAGTTTCTTTACTCTCCACTCCATAACATCAACTTCATTCTACACAATTAAAAAGAAAAAATTAGACATGTCTCCAGAAACATAAATAAGATTAGTTGTTTAGAATATTAAATATATCGAAAAAATTAATTATATGGGTGGGCGGGTACCCACGGGGCGGGTTTACCTAAACCCAAACCCAACCCAACCCGGTGAATAGTGAACGGGTTTAAACCCAAACCCGGCCCAAAACCCGTCAACATGGATTTTACCCGCGTTGACCGGATTGGGTCGGGTGGGTACCCGTGGGTTCGGGTTTTGTTGCCATCCCTATAGAGGAGCATTTAGAGAGCAACGAGTTCGAGAGGAAAAGTTCCAGAGCAACCAGCTAGAGGAGGGCAGTGCAAGCGTCGCGGAGGATGCATAGTTAGGATTTTCAGTAGCAGCAACGACAGAGACTACCTAGTTATTTACATTTTATGATTATGAGTATAGACTGGAGAACAGATTGCGATTTAAAGTTTGAGTTTAATTTGCCCACTTGTTAGGGTTTTGCTTCGAACTACAAGTGTGTGTTTCAGTATTTTATTTCTGAAATTTTTTCCCGCTGCAATTTAAGACTTGAGTATTTTGTTTATCAAGGGCATTTTAGTAAAAGTAGTACCCGGTCGGGTTAGGGTGTTTCACTGACTCTTAAGTCTGGGGCGGGGATAACTAAGTGATCCCAGAGCCCTGTGCAAACCTCTCCCTCCAGCCGCCAAATCTGGTGCATTGCGCCTCGGGGTTTTGTCGCTCAACTAATTGTCGCGTGTCTGGCGGTATGTCTTCTGCGTTATGCTCTTTCCAATTCATCGTTCGACGACGCTGTGTAACTTTCTTCTTTCATCATAGCTCGCTGTGGACGATACGAACTCCGGCACTGCCTCATAATGTCTGGCGGTAATTCCGACACAAATTTGCCGGTGTCGACCGGTTCTGGGTCTTCTCCGGGCCGGAAAAGGTCATTGGTAGGGAATTCCGCCGCCGCAACTAATCCCGGCGGCGCTACCCCTACCGTCGCCGCCGCTACTACTAGTGTCGCCCTCGTCGTTCACCCTTCCACTTCTCCGATAAACCTTGAATCGTCGGAGACGATCTCGGATCCCATCACTGCTGCCGCTCAAGGTATGCTTAATCTTAACATTTTATCGCCCTTTAGTATGTCTAATATTGACTGGGACCTGAGTGGGGTAGACGTGGACTTTGGTGGATCTTGGTCAGACGACGAACGGCTTTTGTTTGGTAGGGCTGGGGACGGTTCGTTTGAATTGACGGACGTTACTTTGGGTTTAGGCGTAGAATCTATAGTTGCTAGGGGTGACGCGTCCGCCGTTGGGGATAACTTGGCCAATTTCGACGTTTCATTGGAGAGAGTGAGCACTGAGGAGGGTCTGATCATTGATGACTCGATGTTTGCCGAGCGTCTTGACTCGCCGTCTCTGGAACTTTCCGAAGATACCTCAGAAACGGATTACCGAGCGGTGGAAGATAGCGAGTATTTGGTGCGCTTTCATGCGAACATGTGGGGAAAAAGTGATATCCCCGCGAGCGCATTCGATCGGGGGCCGGATAGGTACAGCAAGCTGAAGCCCGCTACTGTGCTCATCCGCCTCCGAACTTATCGACTGCCTACCGATTGGAAGTATGCCTCCCCGTCCCCGAACTCGAGAGCTGGTACGTGCCCGAAAGGATGGGTGACGATTTACACCGAGCAATTTAAGTTAGGATTACGCTTCCCCCTTGATCCTCTCATTACACAGACCCTGCTGTGTTTAAACTGCACTCTAGGGCGTTTATCCCCTACGATTATTTTTCACGCCTGCGCTTACCGGTTCGCCTGCCAACAAAGCGTACCTACCTTTGCCGGTTTTCGGTTCTTATACGGGCTTCAGCGGGTGTCTAACGTGTGGTCTTTCGGGAGGCGGGACAAGGTGTTCGGATTTGTAAAAGGGTCTCCCAAGTTGGATTCTCCTTGGTTTAAAGACTTCTTTTATGCGAAGCCGACGTCTAAGTGGTATTATGGTGACAAGTGATAGAACCTGGGATTAGGGTTCTATCGAGAATTGGGATTTAGGGATTAAGAACAGAATTAGGGATTTGAGAAGAGAAAGATAGAGAATCGGCCTAGGCCTTTAGAGGGATTGAGATCTAGAACTGAGAGATTGGGAGATTAGGGTTTAGGAGAGTTTTCTTAATATTCTTCTTATTGATTAAAATGAAACCACAAAGTACATTTATATAGGAATCAAATAATAAACCTAATACGATTAAAAGACTACTAACCATATCTAATAATATCCTAATATTAATAATAAAAATAACTATAGAAACTCTAGGGAAATTGGTTTCCATCATCCCCTCCTCCTTGAGACCAACCTTGCCCTCAAGGTTGATCAACTCGTCCCACGTCTTCACCCTTTTCACACGCTCCGCGCATCGACTGCTCCATTTCTTGCGCTTCCTTTTCTTCCAATTGTGCTCCACCACTTCATTTAGACACCTTGCTTTGTTGGATCCTATGGGACAGCTCCCTTCCTCCAAATTAATAAACTCTTCCTCATAGGCTAACAATAGTAGCCCATTTTTCTTCCAAAAGTTCCAATGAAATTCTTGGGCCCAAACTCTATTGGGAATGGGATGGGAGAGAATGGGCGATATGCTTTGTATTGCAAATCCTGTCCCCATGCGAGCTAGTCAATCACCCAATGGTCCGTTGCTAATGCAACCCTTTGGCCCACTACAAATTGTTGCGGATGCGCTTCAGGGAAGGAAGAGAGAGTCGGCTGCTCGCGTGGATGACGGTCACCACCGCTGCCTTCCGTCTGCTTCTCATCCTTTGGCAACGACCAATTCACCAGGTTGAGGAAAGGTAAGCCCATTGACCCGCCACTCACCTCCGACCCCAACTCCAACTCCTGCTTCATCTACTCGGTGACCAATGTCGCCATTGGAATCATATTCCTTGGCATGCCCAGAACGTACGCGCGAATCCTCGGATCCGTCTTTCGTTCAAGCACCAAAGAGTTCCGCCGACGGCTAGGAGGATTTGAGTCATCTTTTGGCCTTCTTGGCTCCTCCTCCTCGGCGGTTCCTTCCAGCACCGTCACCTTTGCCTCCACGCCGAAACTTGCGTCAGCCGGAATCTCCTCCTCCGCCTCTGCCATCCTCATGGGAACGACGTCATTCGACCCCGCCTTGGGTCCCTCATCTATCCGAACTACTGCAAGGGCAGCAGTCGATTCGCCAACCGTCGCCTCGCGAGAAGCCTCGCCGACGGCCTCCAAAGTTCCCCCGGGCTCCCCCGCGTCCGCCTCGGTCGGCGCCGCACAACACAGCGGCTCGGCTGCCGTCACCCAACCTTGCTCCTGCGCCTCTCGGTCGAGCGCGATGAGGGATTGATGGAGCTGTCGCGTTAGTTGAGCCAATTCCGGATCAGAGAGCTGTGACGAGATCATGTTGGCTCTGATACCAAATGATAGAACCTGGGATTAGAGTTCTATCGGGAATTGGGATTTAGGGATTAAGAACAGAATTAGGGATTTGAGAAGAGAAAGATAGAGAATCGGCCTAGGCCTTTAGAGGGATTGAGATCTGGAACTGAGAGGATTGGGAGATTAGGGTTTAGGAGAGTTTTCTTAATATTCTTCTTATTGATTATAATGAAACCACAAAGTACATATATATAGGAAGCAAATAGCAAAATCCTAATAATAAACCTAATACGATTAAAAGACTACTAACAATATCTAATAATATCTTAATATTAATAATAAAAATAGCTATAGAAACTGTAGGGAAATCGGTTTCCATCAACCAGGAACCGAGGACGGGATTTTCTTATGGGAGGAAAGAAAATTGGGACTCGAAGCTTTGGACACTGGACTCCCAGAAACACCATGCATTGAAACTTGCTGAGCTGTCTCCATTTGACGTGAGGCCTGGGGGACCTGACTGCGTTGGAGCCCTTCTGACTAGATTCTTCTGAGATGGTCGCTACTCTGTGTTTGTCTTGTGTAAAAGCGGTTCTTGTTTTCACTTGTGGTGTTGACTCTCTCTTGGTGTGCAACATGATTTTTGGGAGCGTGGCTTTGATGGCGAGGCCACCGAGGCGCAATAGAGGAGATGTCCCGAAGCCTGGGAACGCGCCCAGTTCCTATTCGAGGCCAGGTTCGTCCTCGACCCTTCCGGTGGCGGCAAGAGCGCTTGGGCCCCTGATCAAGACTCTCGTTCCCCGTGGGGCGATGGAGTCATGATGCTGAGCACTGGCGGCGATGTTAGTCATCCCGCGCGAGATGTGGGGAAGCGTGTCGCTGAAGCCCCAACTGATGATGCTGATCAGGGTCGCAAAAAGGTGAAACCTACCGCCCTGACAGAGACCGTCGCTTTCTCTCCTCATTCTTTGATTCGCAAAGATTGCGTTCGCAGCATGTTGCAGGAGCTGTCCGGGAAACTCCTCGTGCCCCCAGAACACACGAAGGTGAAGGACCCGTCATCGAGGCATTGGGTTGGCACTGCCGCCCGTTTTCTGCTAGCCATAAGTTTATATTCCTGCCTGTTTTTGTACGTTGTTTGCCTTAATCAGTAATGTATATTTACGCTTTTGCTTATTACAGGCTGGTGTTGGTCTCTCTCAAATTGGGATGACCAACGAGAAGCTCCACATGGCCAATTTGCGGGGCGGTGTTGAGGCGGAGAAGTTGCGCAAGTGAATCGGGAGCTGGAGGCCGAGTCTCTGAAGGGGCGGCTAACCTGCCGGGCGGAGGCAAAAGTAGAGCTGGAGAAAGAGCATGCGGAAGCGATCAAGGATCTGCGTGCGGAATTGTCCCGATGTGTTCAGAAAGTGAACAACTTGATGGCGGACAAGGAAATTCTGGAGGTAGATGTCAACTGCTACCGTACGCGTGTCAAGGCGTTAGAGGCGGAGAAGGAGTCTTCCTTGAGGCACAAGACTTAGTCGATGCTGCGACTAAGTCTGCAGTTGCGACTTACTTGCTGTCGCCCTCCTTTCGCAAGATCGACGATGCGAAGCGCTCTAAGGTTATGGGGGACACTGTTGCTTCCATTCGGCACCTGTTTCGCCGCAACTATCCCGAGCTTGAGTGGGACACGGATGCCGTGTGGGATGCCGTTATGGCATGGAGTACTTCCGAGAGCGACGTGAATTCTGAGCAAGCTCTTGCGGACACTGTAGGAGGCGAGGAGGCCACTTCTCAAGGCGAAACTTAATTTAGCTTGTTTTCTTCTTTCTATCGTTTTGTAATTTTCCTTTTCGCACTATGAACAATTTACGCTTCCCTGCGGAAAATTAAGATTTCTCGCTTCTTGAATTTATCCTGCAACGACCATCCTGCTTGTGGTTTATGTTTTTCTTCGCTGCGCTCCACTTGTTGGAAAACTTAAGGTACATTCCGCGCGCCGAGTCATTCTGGTTAAAGTACGCGCGTTTGAATTTGGCGTATTATGAGCGAGTTCCTGCCCCTTAGGGCATTCTGCGGGCTGGTTATTCTCCCTTCGGGGGTGGCGTGTTATGAATAACCAATGTCTCGGGATGCGTTGGAATTTGGACTCGCTCTGCCTCGGGGTGGCGTGTTATGAGCGAGTTCCTGCCCCTTAGGGCGTTCCGCGAGCGGGTTATTCTGCCTTCGGGGAGGCATATTATGAATAACCCATGTCCCGGGACGCGTTGGAATTTGGACTCGCTCTGCCTCGGGGTGGCGTGGGGAATTCCAGCTTCGTAGGGATCGTCGTTTCGCACCCGTAGGTGAGGGCAAATGGCGTTTCTCCGGTGGCCGTCTTGTATGTGGTGCGCTGATCCCACAGGATGTGAGGAAGCTCTGTGGTCCACACTCCTTTTGCCTCCCCTAGTCTTCGCTTCAAACTCCTTAGTATGAGCTTGTTGGAAGACTCTACCTGTCAATTGGCTTGCGGGAAAGCAATCGATGCCATGCTACACCTTATGCCGTGTTCCGCGCAAAACCTCTCGAAGGGTCGACAATCAAACTGCGTTCCATGGTCTGTGATGATCGCCTCCGGTATGCCAAAGCGTATCATGATGTTGTTGAAGAGGAACTTCTGCACACGGGCGCTTGTAATTGTCTCTAGAGGTTATGCTTCTATCCACTTTGTAAAATAATCGACGGTGATGACAAGGTATTTCTTTCCGAGCGGGCGTTAGGAAACAGTCCCAACAGGTCTAGTCCCCACCTCGCGAATGGCCATGGGCTGACGATTCCTCTCATCTCGGAGGCAGGTTGGTGGTGTTTGTCCGCGTGAACCTGAAAGGCGTGATATTCTTGGACAACCTTGAGCGCATCCTTCTTTATGGTAGGCCTGGAGTAGCCCTGGAGTAGGATAGTTCTCTCAAGACTCCTTGGCCCTATATGTGTGGCACAAGTGCCTTGTGTATCATTTGCAGCACGTGAGTTGCTTCCTCGTTTTCAAGGCATTTCAGATAGGCTCCAGAAAAAGATCTTTTGTATAGTTCGCCATCTACGACCGAAAAGCGAAGCGCTTTCCTGCGAAGGGCCTTGGCTGTTGTTGGATCTGTGGAAACCTCATATTTTTCAAGGAAGTTGAGGATCCCATGTCGCCAGTCTTCCTCTTCCAGATCATTCACGCTCTCCAATTGGGCCACTTCTTTGGCGACTGTGACCTGCCTTTTCTCCCTCAAAATCCATAGCCGTGGCGAGTTTGGACAATGCGTTCGCGTTCCCGTTGTTCTCTCTTCTTACTTGCTCCAAAGTCCATTCTTCCATTTGGGCTAGGGACCCTTGGGCTTTGCCAACTAGCTTTGTAAGCTCCTCTTCTTTCGTTTCAAAATTTCCATTCACTTGCCGCACCATTAATGCGGAGTCCGAGTATATTCTTACTCTCCTCGCCCCCATGCTCGCGATGAGCCTCAGTCCATTGATCAGCGCCTCGTACTCTGCCACGTTGTTGGTTTTGAGCTCATTGAAATGCACTGTGATTTCATGAATGACTCCCTCAGGAGTTTCAATCACTATACCCGCTCTTGCTCCGCCTTTTCCCGCTGCTCCGTCCACCGACAATTTCCACGCCTCCTGAGATGATGCTGCTTCTCCATCCAACGTGAAGCCTTCGATGATAAAGTCAGCAAGAACTTGTGCTTTGATGGCTGGTATGGGGGCGTAGGATATGTCATGCTCGCTGAGCTCAACTGCCCACTTGGTCATTCTCCCGGAAGCGTCCATTCTGTGGAGTATCTTCTTGAGCGGCAGGTTGGATAGGACGGTGATGGGATGCCCCTAGAAGTAAGGGTGTAGCTTTCGGGCGGTCATTGCTACCGCGAGGATAGCCCTTTCAACCACGAGATACCTTGTTTCCGTCGGGAGCAAAGCCTTGCTGGCGTAGTATACGGGCTAGTCCCGCCCATCCTCCGCCGTTCGCCTCACCAATACTGAGCTCACCGCTTGTTGGGAAACAACCAGATATAGGAAAAGTCGCTCTCCCTGGAGTGGGGCGCTCGGCACAGGCGGCGTTGATAACTTCGCTCCATTTGAATCTCGCTGGGGATTTTTTCAATACTTGGAAAAATGGTGAGCACTTGTCGGCGGAGCGTGGGATGAATCGGCTTAGGGCTGCCATCTTTTCGTTAAACGCTTGGATTTCTTTGATCGTTCGAGGCGCTTTAAGTTGGAGGATTGCCTCGATTTGCTTTGGATTCGCCTCGATTCCTCTCTTTGTGATTAGGAATCCTAGGAATTTTCTTACCTCTGCTTCGAAGACGCACTTGGATGGATTTAGGCGCAAGTCGTGGCGCCTCATATTGGTGAAGGTTTCCCTTAGGTCTTCCAGATCTGTCCCTGCTTCTTTGCTTTTTACGAGGACATCGTCGACGTACGCTTCC
The DNA here is from genome assembly GCA_946122785.1 of Linum tenue. Classification (NCBI taxonomy): domain Eukaryota; kingdom Viridiplantae; phylum Streptophyta; class Magnoliopsida; order Malpighiales; family Linaceae; genus Linum; species Linum tenue. The sequence goes on along the minus strand of CAMGYJ010000002.1, from coordinate 26,610,297 downwards.
GCGTTTCTTCCCAGCTAGTTGCGCAACACGGCGTCTACCATCCTCAGATACGTCGCCCCCGCATTCTTGAGGCCGAATGGCATCACCACCCAACAGTTGTATCCCGTTGGCGTCATGAAGGTCGTCTTCTCTTGATCCTCTTCGGAGAGGAAAATTTGGTGATATCCTGAGAACATGTCTAAGAAACTTAACATAGTATGGTTGGTCGTGGCGTCAATGAGCTAGTCGATCCTGGGGAGTGGGTACGGGTCCTTGGGGAAAGCGCTGTTGAGACTTGTGAAGTCTATACACATTCTCCAAAGACCTGAACTTTTCTTGACAAACACCGGGTTCGCCAGCCACGTGGGGTACCACACTTCCCTTATGAACCCTGCCTTTAGCAGCTTTTGTATCTCTTCGTCCAAGGCCATCTGCTTCTCAATTGATATGTCCCGCCTCTTCTGCTGGACGGAGCGCACGTTTGGTTTGACTGCCAGGTGGTGTTCTGCCAGCTCTCGCTGTACGCCGGGCATGTCCTCGGGGCCCCATGCGAAAAGGTCCGCAAATTCTCGTAGTAGCTTGACCATGCTCTCCACTTGCTCGGGCGAAAGGTGCGCCGAGACCCAAACTTTTCTTTCTGGCTCCTCTTCGCGCAAGACGATCTCCACGTCACCCTCTAGGGCTTCTGGTCTCGGCGCATTCCCTTGTGTGTCCACAAGGTCTACATCCAAGTGCTTGATTGTGGCTTGATAGCACTCTCTCGCCAGTTGGGAATTTCCCCTAACGCATCCCACTCCGTTCCCCACAGGGAATTTTAGTCGTGGGTGACAGGTGGACGGTACCGCTTCGAAAGCACAGAGGAAACCGCACCCCAGAATTGCATTGTACGCGGAAGGACAGACCGCCACGTGGAACTCCATTGGCTTGGTCTTGGTGACGCTCCCTTCCCCCACGGTTACTCGAAGCGTGATCACGCCTAACACTTTGATCTTGGATCCTGAAAAACCCAACAACTGTGTTGTTGATGGCTTAAGATCCTCGAGGCCTCTCTTCATACTTTTCAGTGTGGAGAAAAATAGATCCTCGAGGCTTAAAAGTTGTAAATGACAGTTAGTATACTTCTACTATCATGTATTCAACCATCCTACAGTCTTGGCTTGTTCATACCACCATAGTACGCTTTTCAAACCATAGTATGCTCTTATTTCAATACCAGTCATTACCATATGGTATAGACTGGTAAAAAATGACTCAATTTTGTTTGTTCAAAAAATATATCATAGTGGATATCATTTTGAAAGCACAATTAATCTGATCTAACTATGAAAAAAAAATTAAATTTCGACTTAAAACGAGTGAGAAATCATCCGTCAAAGATTAAGGAGGGGAAAATTAAAGGCTTTCCAGGAGAGAGAGAGGGATACTGATGTGGATGGGTTACTCATAGTTAATCACCATAAGGTTACTGACCTGATCTGTTCCCCTATCTTGAGCCACCGTATCCCATCCCAATTATTGTCCAAGTTGAATGTTTGTGAGCCCCACCGTTCAACTAAGTTCTCGTCGATGTGTTTGGGTTAAATTCTCACATTCTATCATTTAGAGGACATTTTCTTACTAACTATCACTCCTTGTGTGTTTGTTAGGTATTCGTAAGAATTAAAATACTTTTAGACGTATGCTCCAAGTTTTCCTGTTATGAAAGAAACGCTTCTTGTCACTCGATCCCGGGGTAAAAAAATATGAAAAAGGTTTAGGGTCGTTTGCTTGCTGCATGAATCTAAGAAATGAGAGTTTTGGAAAACCTAGATTTATTATATAATAAATTTGGTGGCATCATGAATTTGAAAGAGTATGTTGTTTGTTTATTGAATTTTATTATAGGTTTTGTTTGATTATATTTGTTGGTATGATGAATTTTTGAACATTACCCAAATCTCACCTTCAATTATGCAAACAAGGAACTTTGAGACAAGTAATGAACTGGACTTCCAATCCATATCACTCACCAAATCCATGAACCAAATGACCCCTTAATTTCTATTTTCTCTTTCGTTATTTACCCTAGTTCGATTTATGTCAAGCATTAATGATGATAATAATTTTTATTTGTGACACATTTTGGTTATATGATGACGTTTTTAATTATTATTATTATTATTATATAATTAAAAGCACAAAAATTTTCACCGTTCATTAAGAAAAAACATGCTATTTTTTCTCCACGGTACTGTTCACAATATGATTTTATCCCATATACCCTATTTCATCGTAATCCATTTCATTCTCATTTTCTGCAATACTATTCACACGAGTTTTATTCGCTAGAACCACTTCTATGACAAGCCTAAAACTCATACGAAATTCTACGATAAGTTTTTTTTCTCTACATTCAACTTAACATTATACAAAGATTTCTTAGATCGGTTATTAAATATATAATTATTAGCTAAAACTCCTTTATTTTCAATGTTTATTTTTAAATAATGTGAACAATATTTAGTTATTCGTTTTCTATTAACCAAAATCCCATAAAATATTTAACTGATCTAATTATACATTACTTTCTAAAGTTTAATTTTTCATTAGACCATGCATTATAAAATATTTATTTAATGATGTTATATATTAGTTCTTTATCTCCTACATCTAATTTTATCATAAGCTAGTTAACTTTGACACAACAATTTGATCATTCCTTTCCTGTTACTTTCTAAAATTTTATTTTATTATTAGACCACATGTTATGAAATAGTTGTGTAATAATAACATTCAATAATAGTTACATAAATTAAAAATTCATCAATGTTACAATAATTTGATTTTATTATTAAATCACACATTATGAAAATTTATTTAATAATATGTAAGTTTTCTATGATGATTAAACACTACGTAAACCTTATGTAAAAATAGTTATTTACTATGTATCTGTATCACTTAAACATCCGCATGACATATGTTATTCGAATGACTAAGACATCACGTATAAATTATATATGTGTCTTATCCGAATAATTTTATAATTTATTGATTTAAACTAAATTATTAGTTTCTTACCGCAGCTCCGCCGCGGGTCAAAAAACTAGTTTATTAGTTTTACATTAACTTTATCATATATAATAATATATAATATGTGATTTTATAAACACATCATTACCAATTTAATAATTATTAACCATTAACCGTCCACCACTTAATTTTTTGGAACAATTTCTGGTATTCTTTTTCTGGAAACAAAGAAAATAACAAAACCATAAACTGCGTCTCATGCAGACATACTCTGTAGATATCTTCCACTCGTTCAATGGCGCAAACGACCAGAAAAGTATAAAGCCTTATCTTCTTCTTCCTCCTTTCTCCATCGTCCCTTGGCCGTTTGGTGCCACTCTAATGGCTTCCACTCATATTCCCTCCCTCTCATCCCTGATCCCTCTTCTTCAATCCAACCGTTTCTGCAGCAAACCACCATTAGCAGTCTTCACCCTGATCACACAAAAGAGTCGAAACCCACCAGCAATCAGACCCATAAACTGCAGCAGCACCACCAACGGCGCCGCAGCAAACTCAGAGCTCAACGAGACCTCCCTCGACAACGCAACCACAACAGCCAACGGCTCGCTCCCGGAACCCGCACTTCCCTTCTCCACGACACTAAACAACAGCAACTTCCCCATCGAGAAGCGGCGGAGGTCGGAGATCCTCAGGGAGAGAAGGAAGAGCCAGAGCGATCTGCTGAAGCCGGACGGGCCGCCCCCGAACTACGAGGTCGGATGGAGGAGGACGAAAGAGATCAAGGTGGAGAAACCAGTAGGGTACATGATAATGGATTTCCTGGAGAAGCTGGAAGGGCTAATGGAGAGGGAGTTCGGCTCCACTCAGCTGCTGGCCAAGGTCGGGGAGATAGTGGCAGAGAGGGCAAGGGAAGAGGCCGAGTTGCTCAAGGATGAAGGCAAAGTGGAAGAGAGGATGGTCACTGAGCTGTTCAGAGTTTTGAGGCTGATGGAGATGGATTTGGCCATGGTGAAAGCTGCTGTGAAGGAGGAGACTCTGGAGGAGAGGCTGGAGCAGGCTAAAGCTAGGTGCAGGCAGGCTATTCTTGTTGCCAATTCCTTTTGATACATGTGCTTTTTCATGTAAAGAAAACCTTGATCATGGGGGAGACCAAATGATTCATGTTAAGAGTAGGGATTTGGTTATAATAAACAACACACCAGAGATACCGAAGAGGAAAGTGACCATTTCTTGTAGCTCAGGGATTCTCTTCGCAGGCTTAAAAGAAACAGTACGAGATCGATATTATCTTTATCTGCAACTCAAGCCATTAGAAAGAAATCATTCTCAACATGGTACAAAGAGAGGGCTCTCGTGCTTGAGTACTCACGAGTAAGCTCACGAATTCGATTATGTATGTCAAAACGTGTAAAGGAATCGTATCAGATCGATACTCAAAAACATTTTCTAATTAAGATTTCTCATCACTTGTATTTGGTATTTTGAAGTACATCATGTGATTTGTTCAGGGACTATCAACAATTCAAGTGTCCCTAAATTGAGGGTATACAAAATCAGTAACAGCAAGTTAATAGATCTATTCTATACTTGTTCCTGGGCACCCGACGTCTTGTTCTTTCCATCAAGGTTCCCCTAAAAGAATTGCCATCTCATCTCTGAGTGGTTTGAAGTCAGGACGGCTATTTCTATGGCAGAACGAACTAACCCTATTGTCTTCTACTTTTTTCTGGGTTTAGATTTGTAGGTTACCTGACACGCTCCAATAATCATACGGACGTGAGGGTCGTCTTTTGGTATTTTAGTTAGGAAGCTTTTGGCAGTGGTGTGGCTTCCACAAGCCAGAAGAACTTGGTACATCCTGCACAAGCAAAAAAAAAAAAAAAAAAAAAGGAATAATTTCAGAGACAATGTAGCAGGCAGAGATCTGTGTCATTCCTACTTAAGGAACATACCTCAAATAACTCAAGACATTGTAAGGAAGACCAGCCAGTTCATACTCTTTCCACACGGAACGTGCATGAGCCAAGTCCTTGGCCCTGCCGCAAGTATGCAAAAGAAAATCAAGACTTTTTCGGGAAGGGCTTACACCAAGTTCACATTTGATTATTCCTAGCAACTTTAATCCGATCTCTAAGTCTGGTCGTTCTGTATCAGCGATAGTTGCAAAGAACTGCAAGATTTTGATATAAACAATAGAGAAGATCATGGTGTCAGTCAATGGTGTTGACAGCATTTAGAGAAATCGACAATGAATACAACTGAAAAAAGAAACGGCTGGAGACAACCAAGACAACACAGCCGTAGACAGATAACTGGAAAGACCATCATCTTCAAACTAAATACATTGTGAGCAGATGACAAGGTAGTAATGGCCAGGAAATCAAACCTCATCAAATAGCACTTCCATTGTGACTTCGTCGTCTGAAAATTTCTCCATGAGTAGTTTGAGCAAATCATAAAGACAACTGAATATGAAGGATATTATTAGACGCAAGCTTTAACCAGCAAGAGAAGGATACTAAAGAAAATACAAACATTCTCAAGTAATCTGATTGTTGTTTACCTGGAATGCTTATTACGAATACAATGTATCACAACCCTGCAACATGCATCTACCCAATACTCAGAATCATGCACTTCTTCCAACAGTGCAAGTAACTCGCTTATCTCTCCATCAGATGGAAATTGCTCCTATGAGTAAACAGATTATATATAACAGAGGTCACGAGTCCTGGACATATGTGACAATTACAAAAACAAATTTGGTTTCCCTTCATAAGTGAACTTACAATTAGATTTCTGACAGCTTTTGACGTTATATTGTTTCCTGCGTCCTTAAATTCCTTGTATATAGCAAGTGCATCAAAAAATTGTCCATGGCATGCCAGAGCAGATACGAGAACACTTTTAACGTCCTCATCTACAGTGGTTTTGTCCAATAGTACCTACCGTCCATGAAATCAATGGTACAAAATAGATATTAAGTTTCTTTTTTCTGAACTTGAGTAAAGTAAAAGCCTTTATCAATACCTGTTTTGCTTTCTCAAAATTTCCAGAGGCTGCATATGCATTGACAAGCGCCATTGGAACATGCTTTGTAGATTTAACAACATCAAGCTGCATCTTTTCGTGATACTAACCAAAACAATAAACATGGAATTTCACATGAATCATCTTCATGCATTATACCCAGTGCTGTAAGAATGTGCCAATTTTATCATTCCTGTAGGTTTGAGAAAGCAATGCTACCTTTACAATTTGATCTTCACTCACACAATTGCCTATCAAATAGCTGTAGGTCTGAGAATCTGGTTTTACATCCGCGAGCTCCATGTCCTTCAGAACCTTCAGTGCACTATACGTATTCTTCTGCAAAACATTTTGCTAGAAGTTAGTTGAATATAGAGACCATAAACACTGACATTCAAAACGGTTTTGGCAGGCCAGGCATCAATGAAGCCACCTAATCAAACTAACAATTAACAATGACAGCACTGGCTGCGAGGCCAATGGGCAGCACTTAGAAGTTCTTATTAGCATTAGTATGTTGACAAGTAACATTGCAACTAAAAACGAAGTTATTTCCTCCAATAAATATCATTTGAGCCCCCTGCATCCCATCTTGAAACTTGAGCAGACTAGCATAGCTAAAAAGGTCGACAAGCTAATAGTTAACTTTGTTAACTATTAGTTGTCATTTGTCAACTAGTAAAAGTAAAAGGTAATATAGGTAGGAAGAATCACCTGCCGGAAAAATCCTCCCATTATAACGTTAAACATGGTTGCTGTAGGTTTGAATCCCCTGTTCTTCAGATCTTCAAGCATGGCATATGCCAGGTCAAACTGCGTTATTGAAACAAGGTTGCAGAAAACCAATAAAGAAACTATACACCCAAGGAAAAGAGAAGGATAACTAAGAGTAAAAAAGAAGGATACCAGAAGTACAAATATATAGACCAAAAAGGGTAGGAACTTACGTCCTTTATCCTCACACTCAAGGTTATCAGTTTCCTGAATGTATCAATAGTTGGTTGCAAATCATGATTGCTCAGCAAGGAGTACATCCTCCGGACCTTAATTGAACAAGGAAAAACAAAGCAACATAAATAAGCGCCAATAGTTACAAACACTAGTCAAATTGATCACTGGAAAGGTGGCCTGTTAACCAAACAAAAGGAAGACAAAACATTAATATATTGCCAGTTTAAACTACAATTACTCAAAACTTTCTATACAAGTAAAAGAGGTAGAAGTGGCATTCCTAATCGAGTAATCGACACATTAGAACTCCAAAACACAACTTCATGAAATATATGATATAATACCTGGAAAAGCTTTAAAAACCCAATGATCAACTATCAACTAAAAAAAAGCAAGCAAAAAATTCCACCCGAAGTTTCCTGACTCAAGGGCGCATAAAAATTACTCACTGGTAATGAAACAATGACTATCAATGGGCAAAAATTGTCTTAACCAGGCAATTACCAGAATATAGTCCGAGCTTTCATCTATGGCATCCAGTAGTTTACAAAACGTGTCCATGGATAAGGATAATTGATCTTCATATATTTGGTCGACCAAGTCAAGAGCAACGTAAACCTGTATAACAACAATAGGGAATCAGTAAAGGGTAAAATCCTGGAAAGCCCAGATAAAAGTTCAAAGATTAAGTTAATTCATAGAGTAATTGGAGTACAATTATTGAGCAGCAACCTGGAGTCCAAGTATCCATTTCTTGAATAGATTAGAATCCAAAACGATAACAGCTTGGGCACAACATCAAATCGTACCTTGAGTTTATCACAGCAGTAAGCTATGAGCTGCTCATAAGAACCCATAGAAGGTTTTATGCCCAGGTTTGAGTGCAGCTCTTTGAACTTTAAAATGACATCTTCAACCTTCAATAACCCATCAAAATTAGCACACCTTCTAAAGTCAATAAATAAAGTAGGTAACTAAGAAAGAGAGTATGTTTATTTCAGTGCGTCCATAAGATATTGCACATATTTTAAAAGAGAGATGTAGCCAACCGAAGTTCTTTTGCATAACACTGTAAATGCAGAGCTTCTGGGTGATGAAACAAATAGAATATAGGCTTTAAATGCAATCAGCTATCAAGTGACATCCTAATAAACAGAGGGCCAACTATACAAAGAGAACTGCTTTTAGATGCACCTCATAGCAGTATGGCCAGAGACATTACAAGCAACATTCATGTAAAATCCCCACCTCTAAATTTGGAATTCCAGTAGCATAACTACAGACAAGAGTTGAGATTTTCTCTGCATCATTATCTGCATTCAACCAGGAATAGAATTAATTTACAAACAAGGCTCAAAGCTCGGACAAACTTATGGGGATTTAGTGCCCTTGGTCCTTAATAAGAGTCATATAAACCAAATGAGATTTTCTCTTTATAATAGAATTCATTTACATACAAGGCTCCAGTAGGACTGCCTCTTGAACTTTTCACTCGTTTATAATAAAAGTATATAAGATCATACTAAAATGCAGTTCGAAAGCAATAGTTTAATTTCAACAGTGAACCAATAATATCACTTCAGTAAATTCGTACCCCAAAAGTTCTCATACTTCACAGAAATTAGGGTAACTTACTTCTTAATTCGGTAGTTAGCAGTTACTATATGGCGCCACTGCTAGATGCGTGACAATAACGTGGCAAGGAAGAGATAACTTAACTTACCACAACTTTTGCATGCCAAAAGGAACTTCATCGCGGAGGACTCCAGAGACAACCTTCCAAAGGTATTAAAGATCGTGGAAATATGCTCTACTGACTCAAATCTTGTTACATCAATAACGTCCAACAGTGGCAAAATATTATTCTTCCGGTTACTTTCACAAAGTGCTATAAAATAATTTTCTGCAACCACACAATGACGTATAAATTTTTACAGGAACTGAGAGAATCCTTCAGAAAAATTGGATTATTTCTCTGAAACTGCTAAAGCACAAGCCACTTACCATGTATCCTGAGATTCTTAGTTTCGCAACCAAGAGATATTGTACTGCAGAGTTCTTGAATCTTTTGCTCATCACCAACTCTAATATATTGCAGCATCTCATAGTAACCTAATCTTGCAAGAGAGCTAGGATTCTCAGTTTTAATGGTTTGATGAAGAGAATGAAATTCTTGAACCATGCTCTTATCAATAAGGTACAAAAGCACAGGTCCATAGGTATTTTCTTCAATCTGGAAACCTTGTTCCTTCATCATGGCGAGGAGATGAAAGCACACAGACATTTGCTTCGAGATAATCTCATCATCTTTAGTTTCCCTGGCTATCTTTAAGCAGCTCTTTATCAATGCATCATACTCTTTTACGCCTGTTCCTTGCCGCAACTTTCCAAATACATTTAGGGTCTGCTCTGGTCCAAGCTTCTCGGCGCATGTTCTGGCTATCCGCTGAACATGATGTTCCTGACCAGAGCTGAAGATGAATTTATCTTTACTCGCACGTCTCACGTCTTTCCGTTGTGAAGAGATATCTGCACTTGTGAGATTTGGAAAAAAAGGGATATCCAATCTAATTTCTGAAGATGTCTCATCACTGGCTCCCTTTGAATTGGGCCAGAGATCTGAAACAGTATCTGCAAAAATGACAGTTGATAAACAGAGTTCAAAGGTATTCCACATATTCGTATACCCCAAGTCATGATGAGTTCATGATTTGGAATGATGATATCTTCCTAGTTAGCTATTGAAGAGTGTTCGTAGTTCTCTAGTCAATACTCCATCAATAGTATTAGTAGCCAATAATACTACCATAATGATACGTTCTACCTCCCACAATCCTCTATACTACAATGGCTCGTGGGATCGCGCTGCCCAGCTAGTACAATTAGAATCCCCAAGAAGAAATTTGATGAGGAAATGAAGAACATACCGATCATTATGGTCGTTAGGTCCCCTGTCAGCTCAAGTGGGGCATCATCTACATGTAGCAGAATACAGTCCATCAGAATCATTCATGCGATTTTGGCGCCCAGAGGGAACCAACCTGTACCTGAGTCGTTACTGGAAGCTTCCATCTTGCGATCGGGCAGCGTGGAACTAGCTGAAGCAGGACTCTGCTTTGATTTAAGGGAGCATTTCTTTAGGGTTTTAACGGAGCCTTCGGTCGTCGAGGAAGATGCTGCTGCGGCAATTCGCGGGGAGCAGGCTGCGATGGTGGCGGCGGAGGAGGGGGTCGCGAGGGCAGGAGTACTGCATTTCTTCGAGGTTTTAGCAGAGCGCTTGGTGGTAGAGCAGGCGTTGATGATGGGAGCGCAAAGTTGTAGACCATCGTTGGTAGTGGTCGGAGGAACGGCAACGGGGCCGGCGGAGGGGGTTTTGGAACGTCGTACTGCGACACGGAAAAAGGAGCTTAGGGCTTGACCTTTAGCCATTTAGGAAGAATGTGTTGGCAGTGTGGCTGGACCGGAAAAGAAAAGGCTGCAACCAGCCGTCGTGGCTTCTGTTCTTCGCTTCCGCTGCCGCTTCCCTTTTCTGTTTTCCCGGCGAGGTGAAGGGTTTATCTCCCACGGCGGCGGTGTACAGCCGCTGGCGCCTGGAAACCAGTTTGTTTCTTCCATTACTGTAGACAGTCGCGTAATAGATTTTTCTCGGACTCGTGGCCGGAGCTGAGGAAACACAACCTCGGGCCCGTTTTAGGCCCACAATAGAAACTCTAATCTGGTTAGGCCCAGCTTCTAATTCGATTATGCTTTCACTATGAGGATGGGCCTTGGATCCGCTGCCAAGGAACATGGTGATAATCCAAATGTAATTTTGGAGGGCGATTTCACAATTTACATTTTGATTATACAAAATACTAAATTATTTTAATACTAAGCAGATATTGAATTTTCAATTTATTGTTTTACTTGTAAACTTCAAATACATATCAACAACTAGTAATTTGAAATTCGTCATAGCATCATATATTTTTTTTTTTTTGTAAAATTGTAAAAGATCAGGTACTAAAGTGCAAGGAATAAGTATATAGTTACCAAAACATAATTTTAAAACGAAATTTTTTTTATCTAGTTTGAACAAAAATTAAGTTTACATACTAAGTTGTAAGAAAAATAAATTTAGATACTACAATGTGATTTTTCAAAAGAATGTCATGTTGGGTTAGCAAACTCAATTAAAAAAAATCTGAAACACCAAAAAGTTGGAAATCAATATCCAAACAATGAATTTTAACTGTATGCAAACATTTCAAATTCACGATTTCATATATATGCATTGAAATCAGGATTTTAACATGCATTATACCTATATAATATTTTCACAATTGTTTTTTTTTTGTAAATTTCTCTGTTCTACTAAGTTTTTGGTGTTCTCTGTCACTTATTGGTGTTCTCTGTCACTTATGTAATGTCAATATATGTGTAATTGTTAAAATGTACGTTGTAATTATAAAGAAAAATTATTGTCGATAAATAACTGTGGATACCTAAAATCCAATTAATTATAAGTATAAATAAAACTCGAACTATTTTAAGTAAGATAATGTACATATATTTTCCGCTACCCAATACATTATATACACGACTTACAAGCGCACATCAGTAAACTTAAATCCAATTAGGGCTAGCCTACAATTCGATTTGCTTAACTACCGGGCTGGCCTTTTTTTTTTTTTACTTCCAAAAAGTGGGCGTGCCCATCTTTTTTTTTTTTTTGACAATAACGTTCAACTTTTATTCCACTTCCATCTCGAAAAAACAAAGAAAGCGAGAATACACTTTATCAAAGGAAATCCGAAATTAGGTCAAGAATACTAATCCAGTCAACAGGGAGGGAGGATCTAGCAAGTGATCGTGCAACCCAATCAGCTCTAACATTGAAAGCACGTAAAACTGCCTTGACCTTCACATGAGGGTTCGTTCTTAAGATTGAGACCATTGAACCAATCCAAGCTGCACCTCGCCAAGGCCAATTTCTTGGCTCGTCCGAGAGAGCTTTGACAATCCGCTGGCAGTCTGACTGGACAACACATTCCGTGCCATATTCTTGGGCTAATTTGAGACCTTCTAAAAGGGCTTTCGCTTCGGCTTCGAGTGGGGTGGAACAAAGAAGAGTGTCAGCTCTCCCATCACACACTTGACCATGGTGGTTAGTGACGACCACACCATATGCCGCCAGCTGGGAGTCGTTTAAGAACGACCCATCATAGTGAATCACAACATTGTGATTGCTTGGCAGTGGAGAATTGAGTGATTGGGCTCCCCTGAGCTGAGTAGAAGGAGAGTCATTGGGGGGACTCCTCGGGCAGCTAGTCTATTCCGTGAGTTCCTTGTAAGTTCGCAAAATAACGTTCGGATGCCAAGGGATCCGATTCTTGAACACACATTCATTTCTAGCCTTCCAGATATTCCAGCACAGGAAAATAACATGGGTGAGGGCTCCTGGTTGGATAGAGTCCTTGAGTAGGTACAACCAGTCAAGGAAAGCAGTATACTGAGCTGGCAGCGGGAGGTTTGGGAAGATAACTTCCCATGATTCCCTCGCATGGGGGCATTGAAAGAGGCAGTGGAAGAGGGACTCAATCGGCCATTGGCACACTTGGCAAGTTGCATTAGGGGAGCATTTCCTATGCAGAAGTCTCTCTTTTGTTGCCAGCTCGTTCCTGGCACATCTCCAGACAAAAAATTTGAGCTTAGGCGGAATATTCAGACTCCACACCCATTTCCATTTCTCCACATTGCCCATCGTTTGGGGGTCCGTAACTGACGAATGAACCGCATGATACGCTGTCTTGACCGTAAACTTCCCATCTTCATTAAATTTCCACGCCCAGAAGTCCTTAGCGTCCTCCTCCCCAATCGGAACTCTCAAAATAGCATCTCTTTCTGGAGGAGAGACCTGTCTCTGGATCATCTCATCATTCCACGTCATGCTTTCTGGATCAATCCAGGACCTGACTCTTGCATGATTTTGTGGGCCACTCTGAATGCATGCTCTGGGGAGGAAGGGAACCCACGGATCTTGATCAATCCATGTATCATCACCGGATCCAATAACTTTAATAGCTCCAAGATCAATGACTTTCTTAGACTCCCAAAGACTCGCCCAGATCCAAGATGGTTTGCTTCCTTTTTTAGCCGAGAGGAAATTGCCTCTAGGGAAATAAAGTCCTTTGATCAGAAGACTCCAAAGTGTATCAGTGTTGTTCATAAGCCTCCAGGCTTGTTTGGCAAGCAGGGCCAGATTGAAATCTCTGAAGCTTCGGAAACCCAAACCTCCCTCTGATTTTGGGGTACAGAGAACCTCCTTCCTGCACCAGTGGAGGTTGCTTTTCTGCATCGACCCTGGCCAGAAAAAATTGCTAAGGAGAGAGTCCATTTTCTTCGTCAGTGAGACTGGTAGAAGGAAAAGGCACATGATGAACGAAGGGATGGCCTGGATAACCGACTTGAGAAGGACTTCCTTCCCTCCATGTGAAAGAAGTAGGCTCTTCCAAGCTTCCCCCATCTTTTCCATCCTTTGAATAAGGAAGTAGAATGTTTCCTTCTTTGAATTTCCCCATTCTGTCGGGACACCAAGGTATTTAGAATGACAGTTGGAGGATGCAAATCCAATGTGATTGATGATATCATTCTTCTCTTCAACAGGAACATTCGCGCTGAAGAAAATAGATGATTTATGTATGTTTACTTCTTGACCAGTTATTGCCCCATAGTCGTTGATGACCTCCAATATTCTTCCAGCCTCTTGGATGTTAGCTTTCCCAAAAATGACCGTATCATCCGCAAAAAGACAGTGAGTGAGAGTAGGGCATCTGGAGTTGAGCTTAATTCCTTTGATTCGTTCTTCCATCACAACTTTGTCAATCAGGAATGTGAGCGCATTAGACATAAGGATGAAGAGAAAAGGGGATAGAGGGTCTACTTGTCTAATGCCTCTCGAGGGAGAGAATCTCCCCGATGCTTCTCCGTTGAATAAAACTGAGAAGCTAACAGTACGGATACAAGCACTGACCCATTTGCACCATCTCTCGTCGAACCCATACTGCCTAAGGAGAGTCTCCAGACATTCCTACTTAGGGCTGGGAAAACGGTTGCGGTTTTGCGGTTAAACCGATAATCGCACCGAAACCGCGCGGTTATTGGTTAACCGCAAACCGCATAATTTACCTATTTTGCGGTCGCGGTTGGAGATATGGGCTGTTTTGCGGTTTGCGGTTTAACCGCAACCGAAACCACAAATAAATCTAACCGCAAGGCTAACCGCGAATAGATGGCCCAATCAATTTCCAATCCAACCCAAGCCTCAAAGTCACAAACCCCACCCAAGCCCAACCCGACTCGGCCCTTTTTCCCACTTCTTCCTTTTGCCGTTTTGACTTTTGACGAATCCATTTCCCTTCCCATCTTCCCGTCGTCTGAAAACCCTAACCCAGCAACGGAGAGCAGCAGGCCAGCAAAAATCACCCCACTACCATCCGCCCGCCGTCCGCCGTCTCCGGCTTCCTCAAGGCGGCGCGCCGGCGCCGCTCGACTGCTCCTCTGTTCGCTCGATGCCTCGACTGCTACTCTGTTCGCTCGACGCCTCGACCTGCTCTCGTCGTCGACGCTCTCCTCTCCACACCCTACACGTCGGCCGTCGAGCTCCTCTTCCAGTCTCCACATCTACACTGCTGCCCGTCTGCTGTGAGTAGCTTAACCGCGGTTTGGTAGATTGATGCGGTTGCTGCGGTTTTTACCACCAGTAACCGCGGTTCACCGTTAACCGCTAACCGTGACGGACGCGGTCGCGGTTGGTTAATATGGGTGTTTTGCGGTTGCAGTTAACCGCAAAATGCGGTGCAGTTAACCGCAACCGCACCGTTTCCCACCCCTATCCCACTCCACCATGTCATACGCCTTTTTCATGTCCAACTTCATCATCATATCCCTTCTGTTGCCCAGCTTGTGATTCTTGAAATGATGTAGAGCTTCATGAACGATAATGATGTTATCTTGGATGAGGCGTCCGCCCGTGAAAGCTGTCTGGAGCTCCGAGACCAAAACGGGTGTCCACTTTTTCAGGCGGGTAGACATAATCTTAGAGATGATTTTGTACCTGAAGTTGCAGCAGCTGATGGGTCGGAATTGGCCAATTGTTTCTGGGTGGTCAATCTTAGGAACCATC
Organism: Linum tenue; assembly: GCA_946122785.1. Classification (NCBI taxonomy): domain Eukaryota; kingdom Viridiplantae; phylum Streptophyta; class Magnoliopsida; order Malpighiales; family Linaceae; genus Linum; species Linum tenue. The sequence continues at coordinate 26,595,158 of CAMGYJ010000002.1, read as the reverse complement.
ACAATGTGCGTATCATTCCATCCTTCAGGCATGCTAGCTGATTCAAAGAATTCCTCCACCTCTCTACAGAGGGTTTCCCCAACATTATCCCAATATCTTCTGTAGAATTTACCCGAGAACCCGTCTGGTCCCGGTGCCTTTCTTGCTCCGAGAGAGAACACTGCTCTCCTAATCTCTTCCCTGGTCACTGCTGCACACAGTTCCTCATTCATCTCTCCTGTAACCATCGTTGGGAACCCCTGAAGGAGGTGGGTAAACTCAATGTTATCTCTAGCCTTGAAAAGTTCTTTGAAGAACCCTACAGACAAACCCTTCAGCCCTACCTCATCTTCCACCCAATTCCCCTCTTCATTTCTAAGGCGAAGTATTCTGTTTCTATGCTTTCTGTGAATAGTGCTAGAATGGAAGAAGGAAGTGTTTTGATCCCCTTTTTGAAGCCACGCAACTCTAGAACACTGACTCCAAAATGCTTCCTCCTCAAGCCAAATTCTGGTCAATTCTGCTGTAAGGATCTTCTCCTCCTCTACATTCTCTGGAATACGTGGGGGTTGCTGGAGAGTCTCAAGTCTGGACACAATTTCACTCTCCCTAAGGATACTATTCTTATGGAAATCTTTCGCCCATGCCTTCAGTTCTCTCTTGCATTTGTTTAGCTGATTGCTAGATAGCCCTCCTAGTTCCCATTCCCTGCAAACAATCTCTTTGCATCCCTCTTTTTCCAGCCATCTCTCGTCCACTCTGAATGGTGTTCTTCTTCTTCTTCTGTTTTTTTTATAGTGGAGATCAATTCTGATTGGGCAATGGTCAGAAGCCACCATCTTTTCATGGAATACTACCGCTTCTCCAAACATCACTCTCCAATTTGGCGAGCACAACACTCGGTCCAATCTGACTCTAACCAAATTTGGGCTAGAGCGTTTATTGGACCAAGTAAAAGGGGTGCCTTTAAAACCAATGTCAACGAGGGCATTGTCAAAAATGAACCTTTTGAAAGGTTCCACATTCTCGTACCTAAGAGGGCACCTCCCTTCCTTTTCATATTCATACATAGCAGCATTAAAATCCCCTACAATGACCCAACTATCATCTCTACTACTCCGAAGAGAGCTTAAATGCTCCCAAAACTCCCTTCTACCAACAACCGTAGTCGGGGCATGGACAAAAGTACAAAAGAACTTCTTCCCCATGTCGATGCTAACATCCATATAATACTTATCACTACTGATTACATTAATACTAATACCCTCTTTCCACCATAATGCAAAGCCCCTTGAGGAATTGATCGGTTCAACATACTCCTTATTGGGGAAAACTCTAAGACTTCTTCTATTCCATGAATTCTTCGTTTTTGCTAGTTTCCATAAGGAAGACAATAGAAGGGCCATGACGTCGAATAAGACGTTTAGTATAACTACTCGTAAGGGATTGGCCAAATCCCCTACAGTTCCAACTTACAATACTCATGGATCGTGAGGTGGCTTTTGGCGAACCACCGCTGCCCTTGTGTCACTTTCTTCTCCATCCCCTATGCCTTCACTTGTCGATTGAGCTTTGTTCTTTTGGTGCTTCTTCTTCTTACTTCTTCCTTTCATTCCTCCTGTAAATATAGAGTTAGATGGGCTCAAGTTAAACCCAGATCCCTCATTAACCCCCTGGCCCGTTTCTTCTGGGCTTAGGATAGAGAGGCCCTTTCTTTTCTTTATCTTTTGGCCCATATCCCCTTCAAGCTCCCCTTGGATATGCTGCTAGGTATTCTGGGCCAGTGTGTTGACCAGCATGGGCTCCAACTCCTCTCTTGGACTGGCCTGTGAGGTGGATTTGCCAGGCCCAAGTAACAATTGGGCGCCCATTATCACCCTCCTCTCTGTCATTCGCTGCGCCCCTTCCCCTTTGTTGAGACTCATCCTCCCCTGAAGAGCCGCCGCTGCATCCTCCAAATCACTTGATAGATCCCTTGCCCCCATTCCCAGCATGTATTTCCCCTTCATCCTCCCCCGATTGCTCCCTTCTTCAGCTCTAGCTTCCTCCTCCAACCGGCGCAGAGTGAAGCCCGGTGGGATTTGGGGATGAACTTCTTCTTCCCTTCTTGCCGACGTGAGCTCTGCCGTCACCATCGTCTCCCTGCCATCAATTAATCCGCCCAAACTGTAATGGTCCCTCCATGCTTCAGGGTCGGTGGATGGACACCATGGCTCTTCCTCTTCAACTCGGCTTCTGTTACCACTCGATCTGTAGGGGGACTCAATTCCCGCCTTCAGCTCGGATGTGTAGATTTCAGAGAGCTTGACATCGCCTCCCTTCTTCCTTTCTTCTTTCATTCTTGTACATGTCGGCCAGTTGTGACCAATTCTCCCACAGAAATAGCATAATTCGACAAGTCTTTCATATTTGAAAGTTATCTCTTCACAATACTCTCGACCAGTTGCTTCATCCATGAAGGGAAGTCGAATCCCGTCGGCACTGGTTCACTAACCTCAATCTCGGCCAGCATCCGGATGAATCTTCTGTATCCGTTGAAATGGAGGCTTGCTCTTCCATATCGATGAACTTGCTGAAGTAGAAAGTCCCGATTGAGATGATGTTCTGCTCACATCTCTGGCTTTGGTGGAGACCATGAATCTGAACCCAAACCGCAAGCTTGTTCATGGGAACTGCCTCCGGATCTCCTCTGCCTTCGTACTTTGTCAGGGCCGTCATAGTGTTAGAGAGACTCCATGGTCTTTCAAGCCAGATTTTCTCGCGAATCTTGGCATCTTTGAAAGTAAAGATGAATAGGTTTTGTGCTTGAGTTGGCTGGACTCCCACTTCCCCATACTTCCCCCAGGCATATCTGGCCGCCCCTGAAGCTTCGCCAATGCTACCTTGTTCTCGGTGAGCATCTTCCCTAGCAGCATTGAAATTCCCCTGCCAGAGTTGGTAGTCAGTTGTGGGCGAGAACCTTTGCCTCCTGATGAAGAGGGACTGCTGCGTTCGGTGCTCAATCGGCCAGCCCTCTCGGTCAGTTCATTGATGTCCATTCTGCTTCTCTTGTTCTATATTCTGTGGAAGCTGGAAGTTGGAGGATTTTTGGTCGCGAGCAGGGTTTGTAAGAGGAGGAAAAGGCGGAAGCTGGAAGTTGGAGGGTATTTGGTCTTGAGCAGAGTTTGTAAGAGGAGGAATAGGCTTCTTCTTGCAAGGTAAAGGGCTGGGATTTCCTTCCTGTTTCTCTCTTCCTTCTTAAAGGCTCTGCTTCTAAGTGAGGTAGCAATAACTCCCCATGAGACATGGTAGCTATCTCTCTTTTCAAAATCTTCATAAAGCCTCTGTAGAATAGATCTTCCCCTGCTCTGTTTTTCTACTTCCTCAACAGTGGCTCTTGGCTCAATGATCTCTCCACTCTGCCCCAAACAGGGTCTGTTGATTACAGGCTGCACCCTCCCCACTCTCCTGTTCAATCGTATCTCCCTTCCCCTCTGTTTGATCTGACCTTGAAGAACCAATCTCCAATCTGGTGGTTTCCAACCCCCCCCCTTCCTTATAGTTATTGCAGGGCCTCCCCTGTGTAGTCCAATCTCCTTTAGACTCTTCACTACTGCTGTGCATCTGTCTATTCCCTCTACTTGCAGGCCATTACTACGAGAGACTCTTTAACATTGACTTTTTTATTCTTCTGGTTGCTCTCGGGCAGAGCTGGAGCAGTCCCAGCAACGGGGACGGAAAAGGAACCGTTGGAAGGTTCAGAGAATAGTTCCGTTAGAGAGAGATAAGAGAGAGACATTTTTTTCAACTTTGCAAATGAGATGCCTGTTGGCGTGCCCATCAATGGTGCGAGAAACCAGCAGGTTCCCAAAACCCCTTTTGTTCTTGTGATTAATCATAGAGTATGAGGAATAGTGATGGCAATGGGACGGGGTGGGGCGGGTACCTCAATTCCCATGCCCCGTCCCACGCTACTACGGGTCGGGGCGGGTAAAACCCGCGCGGGTACGGGGCGGTGCGGGTCGACCCACTCTTACATGTTGTTAAAAAAAATACAAGCAAATTTTTTTTTACAATAAAACGTAGAGAAAAACACTTTAAGAATGAAAAATATTGATAATAGAATGGATAATTGAGCCTAGCAAGTTGAAAGATCGACTCTAACTAGTTGAAGAAAAATCAAAATAGGAGAAATATGTATAGATATTGTAAGAAATTGAGATAAAATGAGTCTAGAACGGGACGGGGCGGGGCATGGCGTGTCGGAAGTAGATACCCATGCCCCGCCCCACGCTACTGCGGGTCGGGTAATACCCGCCCCATCGCGGGTCAGGTCGGGTAATACCCACAGAGCGGGTTGAAATTGCCATCACTATTGAGAATCTATCTATCTCGTTACATTCATTCCATTATGTGGTTCTATTGATGACCAGCAGTTGCATTACGTATGGCAGGCTTGCTTGGCCGCTGAAGCATCAATTTAGCAGAAAATGTTATCAGGAAAATGGGCAAAGAACATGACGGCAATGACAACAGCATATATCAGTCAACACGTACACCACCCAAATATGGCTAGCAGCTCCAGATGTTGAGGAGCAGAAAACGAGATCAGAATCGATTTGCTTATATATGTTTGGTTTGTCCGCTACACAACACAACTGGCAACCAGATGCCTAAGTACGTAATACTTTGGTAAAGGTTACATTACATTTCCATGCTATGCATCGATTCTTTCTCTTCTCTCAATTGTACAACAATTCGATTCATCTAATTAATCTCGTGTCGTGTGGCTGTTTGGTGGGTCTTCGATATTCTTTCGATGGCCTATGACGTATTAAAGAGATGTCTATGGGTTTTCACTTTTCAAGATCATTTTCGATCACATATATCGTGTTTAAGGGATATCTATATGATTATATGATACAATCGTGTTGTGTGGCATTTGATTTTGCATGTCAATTTAAATTATGTTTTCATCGACCATACAAAGAAATTATGTTACAAATTGTTTTTTCTCACGAATTGAACTAATTTGAGAGGAACTCAAAATTTTAATGTCTTAACCCTAGAAAAGCCACACTTTATTCAAAAATAGATAAACTAAAAAAAATTACTTCTTTTGCGAGTTTTTTTTTAATATTCCGATTGATATGCTTGCTAGATAGACGTACATGTAAGACTTTAACTCACACTCCAATTATCACGATTCAAATCCTTTAACCTTAGATTTTCTACCCGCTCTACGTATTTCTCACCGTTTTTACTTAATCAATTCCGAACCCAATGGTGCCGGAACCTATAAAATTCCATTTTCTTGTGATTACTCATAGTCGAGGAGGAATCTATCTATCTTTTCTACATTTCGATACATTCTGTGAAGTGATTCTACTGACTGAGAAGTACTTGTACGACCAATGGCATGCTCGGCGGCTGCAGCATCATCCAGCAGAAAATGTTGAGAGGAAAATGGTGAAGAACATGTCGAAGATAACAGCAATTACAACTGCACAATTAGTCATATATGAAAGCAGCACGCTATGTTAATCTTACTTTCACCACTGGCCTGCTGCTGGCTCGTTTGTCATTTCTGCGAAAACATTGTTACTTATATACGGACCTTGTGAAGCAGACAGCTAATTCATTATTGAGAATTTCTAATTTTTCCCTTGTCTCGTTGTTGGTGCATTATTGGTGATCGATTGAGATGAACTAGCAGTTTTCCAGAGTCCACCGTAATTATGCAAAAGATGCTTTTTGGGTCGGCTTCAGAAAACTATCTTTTATTTTTTTTAGGATGTCTTTATGAATGATAACTTTATAGCATGGTAAATCCCTTTTCCTTTCTAAATTTTTAATCAAAATATATGTTTTAACAATTTGTTTTATAAGAGTTTTTAGTATCGAAATTTACTTCACGACAAAACGAGCGATGTGATTAGTTTGGAACACTACAAGTTAGAACACTACAAGAAAATCGAGTTTAATAGACAAGTATTATTTGCGTCTGCATGTTATTTATTTGCTTATGTATATCTTTCGATGCAAATATGTTATTTGAATCATTTGCCTCTGTCTTGAATTCCTTTTGGAGACAAATATAGATACAAATAGTATATGTTTCTAATAATGGACACAATATCACAAAAATTTATAGGAGACAAATAATATTTCATTCTAAAAGGTTTAGTAAAAAGGAGACATATATAGGACATATCGAGACAAATAATATTTCTTTCTAAATTTTTTTAAAAATGTTATGAAACGGAGACAGATATAATGAAATATCGAGACAAATAATATTTCTTTCTAAAATTCTTATAAAATACTATGAAACGGAGATAGATACAAAGGGTTGTAGTGACAAATAATATTTTTGCCTCAAAAGATTAGCTATAGAGACTAATACAATAATTGCCTATGATTATTTGTCTCTATAAGTAAGTTTTCTTGTAGTGGAATTTGTCTTCCTCTATGTGATCCAAGTTTTGTTTTTGTTTGAGCCTTACTGAAAGTAGGAGTGAGCCTCGAGTAAAAGGGGGGACGAGGAGAGCAAGCAACGAGACCCTCTTTCCTTCCACTGAAATGTGATTACAAACAGTTGTGATCGGGAGAGAGGAGGTCTTAGAGAGAGAAGTTGATATTATAGAGTGAGAGAGTAACAATGTGATCCCCTCACCCACCGGAGTAAATGTCGTATTTATAGGCTACATTGTGGTGGGTGGGTATTTAATGCGACATGACTAGTGAATTTGTCAGACACTTAGGCCATGACTATGCCTAGGGCTAGACACTTAGGCCATGATTATACCTAGGGCTAGGATGTGACCGTTCTTCAGGGAATACGATGCCGTTTCTTGGCTCCTTGATCCGGCCTAAGTTGAGCAAAACGACGTCGTTTGGCGCCTTGGTACTTGCGGGCGCGTCTCGTCTCGCGGAACCCAATCCACGAGTGTAGTCCTTTCCACGGTTGTGGTCTTTTCGCGAGTTGCTCCTTGCCGTGAGCGCGATGGTGCTAGCGCAAGTGGTTCTTCTGGGGGTGGCACTGGACTAACTTATTGGCGCGACTAGATCCTAGCCATACCCCCAACAATTGCCCCCCATCAGGGGGTATTCCGCGAATGCCACCTGTTTAACCTCCACGCGATGGGCTCGGGTCTGCGTGATCTCCACCCGTGTTCTTGGGCTTGGTTGTGTGCGACTGATCTTCCTGTCCGAAGAAGTTTCCCACTTTTCTTCTTTCACGACTGGAGCTGATATCGAGTGTGTTTTTTTCCTTTCCGCGAGTATACCATGCCCCCCAGGCGGTGTACGGAAGTTGTGACGTCACCTCCTAGAGCCTGTACTTTATAGGTGTCGACGTGGCATCATATCGTTCACTCATTTGGGCGGTGATTTTTGAAATTCAAAATCTTTGATTGGACACGGTTGCGATTCTTGATGCAGCTTTAACCGTTGAGGTTCCCCTCGTTGGCTATAAATACTCATGTTTTGTCGGGGGAGGAGTCATTATCTCCTTTCAAACTTCTACTTCGCCTTTTTGTGTTTTCCTCCGTCGTCGAGATTCCTCTCCTTCTCCCACAACCTTATATCTCCAGTTTATCGTTGCTAATACTTACGAGTATGATGGCCTGCAGCGGTGTAAACAACGAGATTGAGGTCGTGCAATACGAAGAAGTTAATCTTTCCCCTCTTTCGCATCTTTCTACGTATCCTTCCTTGGATCTGGCCGATTCCGACAACAGAAACGGCGGCGGAGCTGATGATGAGGGAGTTCCGGCGATGCCGTCGATTCTGGACGAGATCTCCTACACATCTCCTCCGATGTAGGTATGCTAGGGCATACGGGTGGCGAGTCAAGCACGCGTGCTCGCGGGGTGTTGATAATCCACCGTGATCGCACCAGCGGTTCTGGTTCTGTTAATGTCGACCCGCCAGAGGACTCTGACACCTTGTCAGAGCTAGTCTGTGTCTTGCAGGTGACTGAAGCTATGAGTCGGCTTGGCGTTCATGGAGTGGGCGCGGCTTACACGATCTTGGACTGGGCAGAGATGTTTGGCCCATATCCGGCGTCGAATGACAATCTTGTGTGCGGGCCTGATCACGTGTCCGTCTACGAGTGGAAGGAGGTAACAGAACTAGTGCGCGGGTTGGGGTTGTCCCCCAACTGGCATTATGTAGTCTCGACAGCGCAGAGTCGAATTGGTAACTGCCCCCTGGGTGGTTTGAGGTATACTCTGAGTATTGGACAATGGGCTTCAAAGTTCCCCATTGATCCGTTGGTGTGCGCGCTGTACAGACGCCTTAAATGCTCCGTTGCACGTCTGTCTCCGTCCGTGATCATGCACGTGTCGTGTCTCCGCCTCGTGTGCAAGAGGCTCAACTTGCAACCATCATATGGCTTGTTCCGCAAAATATACAAGATAAATGAGCCGACGGAGAAGAGCGAATGTCTTACCATCAAGAGTCGGGATAAAAGGCCTGATGGTTAAATGTACAGCTCGCCCAAGCTTGAGAAGAACTGGTTCGAGCGGTTTTTTTTTTTGTGAAGCCTGCTTTGGGGGAGTGGGCTAACGAGTATGTGGAGGAGCCCACAGTCTGGAAGAAGGGGAGTATACGTGGGTTTGAATTGGAAGTGGGCACGTACAACGGGCTCGAGGAGGAGTATAAGGCATGCCTTGAGGAGAAAATCAATTTGTACGCTAGAGGGGTCAGCGCAGCGTGTTTGGAAGAACTCTTTGGAGATGGTTAGTTATTTTCCTTTTCCTTTTGTATTCTGTTGTATTAATGGGCTCTTACGATCTATTGGCGCAGGTGTTGATTTCTCTTCCCTGGTGAGCATGATGTCTGTGGACGACGTGGTGAAGGCTCCCCGGGCGCAGCGTGCGGAGAAGAAGAGGAAGGAGGTGGAGCGGCCTAGTGTCGCGGAGAGGAATGAGGTGGAGCAGCCCGCTGTCATGGAGAGGGCTTCAAAAGTGTCACGAACAACGGAGAAATTGCCCCGGGCCGTTGTGAGAAAGAGACGCGGGCGAGCAACCCGCCGCATCCCGAGAAAACGGTCGCGGGTAGTTCTTCTGGGGCGACTGTTCAGCAGACATTGCGTGAGATGCCCGGATTTGGGACGACTGTTGTTAACTAATTCCGCGACATGCGGATCCATACCGGTGCTGCTTGCAATAGCTCAGCCGGGCAGACCGCCCTGCGGGCTCTTGGGCCCATGCTTAGCATCCTGGCGCGGATTGAGAAGTTGGACCCACTGCAGGACCTTTCTCAGGTTCACTTCGCGGTAAGTTTTAGTTGATCCCGTGCGTGTATGTGTTTTTTTGTCAACTCATATTTTTCTCTATGTTCTTTGGCGCTGCGGATGTAGGGCTCGCTGGCAACCTTCCGAGCCCAACAAGAGCGGGCCCGGGACACCGCGACCTTGAAGGCCAAGATGTCGAGGGTCGTGCAAGGGGGAATGAATGCTTGCTGGCACTGAGGTTTGCGCGGATGTGGCTAACAACAGGGCCAACGAGGCGTTGGAGCAGCTAGGCATTCTGCAAAGCAAGCTGACGGAGGATGTGACGGCTGCAAAGTAGGAGGTCCGGGCTTCTATTCGGGAGGAGCTGAGGAGGTAGTTTGAAGAAGAGCGGAAGCGGTTGGCCGATGAACGTGCTCAGGAGAAGAGGCGTATGGAGACCGATCATGCGGAGATGCTAAGACAGGTCCGCGAGGAGTTCTAGAAGGAGAAGGAGGATTTGGTCCACGTTCACGATGTGGCCAAGGTGGAAGCTGTGTGCACAACAAAGGTTAATGCTGTCCGCCAATACAAATCTTCTGCTGCGACTAAGGTTGTAATTGCGGTCCGCAAGAAGGTGCGGCCAGATAACCCTGGAATCCGCTGGAATACCCGCGCCATGGTTCGCCATGTGCAGCAATGGTTGGGTGAGAAGAAATCCCTGGACGCGGACTCTGAGCCGGAGACGGAGGAAGACGAGGTCATCGTGGCAATGGCAGCTGAAGAAGGAGAGGCTAGGGCGACTACAACCGAGAATATCGAGAACATCGTTATTGATTAAGTGTAGTCACGCTATGTCGTTTTTGTAGTTTATGTGGTATTTTCTGTGTTCCGTCATCTCCCTGCTTTCAAATCCAAATATATTCAAAGTTATCTCGCGGATGTTTTGTTCCTTTTGTTTTCTTTACAGTTCATGACTGCGTAATGTGTGCCCTTTTGTGTTGTTAGCGCGATTCTTGATTGCGAGATTACGTTGCTATCTTATAGTTCTACTTGTTTCTTTGTTACAACTCATGGTTGTGAGACTTTCTTGCAAATTGTATGCATGCTCGTTTGTTTAGCGTAGTTCATGACTGCGCGATTACATCACTATTGTTATAGCGGTCGTTTTTGAAGAAATTTTGTGTTGCCCCCCATTGTTGCGCTGTTGCAGAGAAAGAAGAAATTTTCATTGCATAAAACAGGACATCAGGGGTACATGTACATAATGTTTACCAACTCTTGTGGTACTTCCTCAGATTTTGAGCGTTCCACGTCCGTGGGATTGTTTCCCCACTTAGCACGCTTAGCTCGAATGTTTTTTTTATTTATAATGGTGATGATTATATTAACTAAACGAAAAGGAAATTCCAAGTCCACAGCCACTGCAAACCAAGGAAAAATCTTGCACAAGAAGTGCAAGCACCAAAAGGAGCTAGGCAAACCAGGATGCCCTTGCTCACTCAAAAAGAAAAAGGGAAGAAAAAAAAAGGAAAATAAAAAGACAACAAACTCAGCAGACAGCATCGAAACATCAAACAGGGTCCAGGAAAAGAGACAACTACAACATCTGTCCACACAAACTCATGACAACAGCAACACAGCGGCGCGGCAGCTAAACGCAAGTCGCACCGACCACATCGACAGCGGAAGCCCACAAAAACCGACCATCAGCAACACAGCAGGCGTGAACCATCACTGATTCCGACCAGGCCACATCCACTACATCCCTTGCGATCTGCTGATCTTGCCATGAGCCACGAGCCATTCAACAATTGCATACATCGCCTTCCTGAGAACCGAGGAAGCGGGGATAGCTTTATCTTCGAACAGGCGGTGGTTCCTTTCCAGCCATACCTGCCAGCAAATCGAGTGGAGGGCGCAATATGCAATCCATTCGTGTGGATCAGAGGGTTGCTCCGCCTTCCAATTGCGTATGGTGCCGACGATATCGCCGCAAGGATCCAGCTCAATGTTACACTTCTCTTTCATCTCGTTCCAAATACTTCTCGTGTACTCACATCCCGCCAGCAGGTGATCTATGGATTCCGAGTCTTTAAGACACAAGCAGCATCTGTTCGCCATTGACACTCCTCTTCTCTGAAGATTATCGAGGGTGAGGATTCTTTTGTGCGCGACAGTCCACAAGAATGCATTGATCTTCGACGGGATGCATTTTCTCCAAACTGAATCAGCCGGGAACTCCGGCAGCCCCGGGAACAGATTGTTCGACAGGTACCTGTACATATAAGAAACAGAGAAAGTTTTTTCCGGGTTTGGGGTCCAAACAAGTCTGCTAGGACCACAAAAAACCTTACAGGGATCAACTGAATCAAGAACACTCATCAACTCAACTCTTTCACTCTCCGCCCCCCTCTTAATCGAGAATTTAAAGCAACATTCCAATTAAGATTCTCACCTTGAAATTCTACGATATCAGAGATCCAGGCGCGTCGGTCCGAGGCTGCAGCGGCTACTCGAGGGAAGGTATTGGCAAGAGGACAGTTCGAAACCCAGCAGTCATCCCAAAACGACACCCACGCCCCACCGCCAGGGTCCACGCGCGCGACCCTCCAGAAAGTATCGTACTCCTTAGTAATATTCGCCCAAGCAGACGTTCCAAACCCACTTCTGCATCTCTTGCTTTCCCACTCCGATGAAATCGACGGGAACTTAACCGAAATCAATTCTCTCCACCATTTGCCCTTCTCAACCCCAAACTTCCACAACCATTTACAAAGCAAGGCTCTATTACAGCTTTTGAGATCCCGAACTCCAAGCCCACCATCGGTCTTCCTCGCCTTACAAAGATCCCATCTAACCAAAGCGCTCCTCTTACTGTCATCTGTTCCACACCAAATAAACCGTCTCTGTATTCTTTCAATCCTATTGAGCACGGAGCAAGGAGCACGAAACAGAGTGAAATAATAGTTGGGTTGGCCGTTAAGAACTGATTTATTAAGAACTAACCTCCCTCCCAACGAGAGAAACCTGGCCTTCCACCCTTCGAGTCTCTTTTCGAATTTATTGATGATAGAACCCCAAGTAGATGCTGAGTTCACCTTCGCACCAAGGGGAAACCCCAAATATTTCGAGGGTTTCGAGCTCCACTTGCACCCAAAAATGCTAGCAAAAAAGTCTGGATTGGGAACGTCTCCTACCACGAACATGGTTGATTTTTCCAGGTTGATCTGCAATCCTGAAACCGCCTGGAAACACACCAACGTACCCAAAATGTTTAAGACTTGCTCATAGGATGCCTCACAGAAAATCAGTGTATCGTCCGCAAATAGCAGGTGAGTCACCTCGCCTCTTCCAATCGACTCATCCATACAGAAGCCCTTAATTTTTCCTTCTTCACGCAACTTGGATATAAAAAAGGACAGTACATCCATGATGAGAACAAAAAGCCCTGGAGAAAGCGGATCGCCTTGCCGAAGGCCCTTCTCCACAGGAAAGAAGCCTTTAGCTTCACCGTTAATCATAGTAGAGATGGACGACGAACACACAGAACCCCGAATCCAGTCTTGCCATTTTCGAGGAAATCCCACTGCAGTCAAGACATTAAAGAGACAACCCCAATTCACGTTATCGAAAGCCTTCTCGATATCCAACTTAAACATCAATCCAGGTTTTCTGCTTTTAGTACGGCTATCAAGCAGCTCGAACGCAATTAGACCTGCCTCCGCAATTTATCTGCCTTTCACCAAAGCATGCTGATTAACCGAGACAATATTATCAAGGACGTTACCCAGTCTCTAAGCTAATATTTTATTAATTAGCTTATTCATGCTTCCCAGGAGACTTATAGGTCTAAGATCCTTAATTTCTTCTACCACATCCTTCTTTGGCAGCAGACACAGAAAGGAATGAGTAGCGCCCTTGGGCAAGTAACCGTTCCGATGGAACTCATTGAACGCGTCAAGAAATTCCAATCTGATCAAAGGCCAACACTTCTTATAGAAAGCCATCGAAAAACCATCAGGGCCTGGCGCCTTCGCCCCGTCGCAATCAATGATAGCTGCCCAAATCTCTTGTTCCGAAAACTGCTGCACCAAACTACCCTTGTCATCATCACTGATGGACCAACCCACATACCTGCCCGGAAATGGCCTTCTCAGCATAGATTCCTTGAATAACCTTTGATAGTAACCAACAACACCATCAGCGAGCTGCTCTTTCCCTTCAATCCTCACGCCATTAATCTTAATGCACTCGATCAAATTCATCTTTCTTCTATAATTCGCAACTTTATGGAAATACCGAGTATTGTTATCCCCGCATTTGTTCCAAAGCTCCTTAGATTTCTGCCTCCAAGCAATTTCTTGAAGATATAAAAGTCTGCTAAGCTCAACCTTACAACTCTGCATATCAGCTTCCTCTCTGCCCTCGAGTAAGAAAAATTCCTCCTTCTCCTCAAACGATTTAATCTTGCATAAGAGAGCCTCGATTTGAGTTTCAATATTTCCAAACACACTTTTATTCCAATCCTTTAGTTTGAGTTTCAGCGATTGCAGTCTTCTTCCCCAAAGAAACACAGCCCCGCGCCCTTCGACTGGTATCTGCATCCACTCTCGAAGACCCTGAAAGAAACGTTCATCCTCCAACCACATGTTCTCAAATCTCCACGGTCTCTTAATCCTTGAGCAGCTTCCCCACTTAATAAGAAGCGGACAATGATCAGACTCCACCCGTTCAAGAGCAGAAAGGGTGCAATCCGGAAAAAGATTATCGAAATCGGAAGAGATGAATGCTCTATCAATGCGAGATAAGGAGCGCGAGCCTTCCCCTCTACTCCAAGTAAATCTGCTTCCCCCAAGAGGTAACTCAAGCAAAGCGTTACTGTCTATACATTCATTGAACGCATCCATCATCCTATCACATCTTCTCGCCCCAACATAATCTTCATGGCACCTAACAAGGTTGAAGTCCCCAACTAAACAGAGTGGACTAACACAGGATTGGCACAGCTCATGAATCTCAGATAAGAAAGCAACTTTCTCTTCTCTTCCTTGAGGACCATAAACCACAGCAATAGACCACACTTTCTTCTCTACAATTTCCTCAAATTCAATCCACACTAAATGGTTTCCAACGCGATAATTTGTGGCGCGGACAAAGTCCTTTCTCCAGAACACAACAATCCCTCCAGTGCTATCCGACGCGTCTTTAGCGACCCAGCCAATATCCCTACTACCACTAACATCAGCCACAAGCTCGTCACTGCAACTATTCCACTTAGTCTCCACCATCCCCACGATCTTAGGCTTTCTTCTGTTAACAAGTCGTTTAATTCTGCCCCTCTTAGCCTGATCCCCGATACCTCTAACATTCCACACAAACGCTGACTTATCCATCAATACCAACACCGAGATTACCTCCAACATCCCTTGTCTTGCGCCTCCGCGACCCAACCGCCGCTGGAGGAGGAGGCCCTAATCGGAATTGCTCCATTTCCAGTTTGGTTCGAACAGGGCGAAGCTTACGCTTGTGCATCTCCTTGGCTTTGCTGCTTAAGACCTCATCAACCATAGCCTGTCCCTCCGCTTGTTCGAGATTGAACAACCTTCCCAGCGAGATGCAGGTACCCTCCAAAGTAGTGGCATCGAAGGGGAATACGTCCATATTCCACTCCCTCGCTTGACTATCTGGGACGCAAGAAGGTGACGGAAGTTCACGATCCACCCAAGAGGTACTCATTGAAGGAGTTGAAAAAATGGATCGGAGTTCTCCACCCGTGAGGGAGAAGAAGAAAATTGAGAATCTCTTTGACTCGATTTGGTCGCTTGACTATCTGGGGTGGAGGGAACCGCATACTCTAACTCATCTGGTAATTCTTGAATCTGAACAGCACATCTATGAGAATTCTCAGAATCGGGGGGAGAGCTATGAATACCAAGAACCAAGCTGTTATTCACCAGGCAGCCGAGCCGAAAGTCAACCCAAGACCCTTTAAACCAGATGTCGGTCAGGTTTGCGTACGGATTTGGGCTTGGTCCAGTGCATGGTTTTGGGTTCAGAGACCTTAAAAGGAGTTGTAAGCACCAGGCTGGGACTTCAATTTCGATATTGTGGATTGGGTCACAAGACCTGATGGGCCTGATCGATACCGCTGACTCACAGCTCGCCCAATCACTCCCAATTGACTTTAGCCCATCACTCCCAAATGTCTTTGGCCCCTTCCAAATAGGCCCATACTTTCTAACCCATACTTTTTTATTTACGATCCTTCTAGCGGGACAGCTGGGCTGCAGAGATTTTCCAGTAACCGAAGCGTCGGGATTTATGGATTCCTCATCGTCCTCGTGCATGGGGGCACGAAATGGAATCGCGTGCGCCGTCTCTTTTCTTGATCTCCTCCCCACCGCCCGAGGATCGCCGTGGGAGCCATCTGCCGTCGACACCATTCTGACCACGTACCTCTCGTCACCAAAAACCAGCGGGATCTCTTCGGGGATCCTCCCTTCTACTCTCACCCTGAACCTTACAAACTCCAACGACCAATGATTCCAATCAATTTCCACCAGAACACCACAAAAATTCGCAATACTCTTGATCAAATTGATACTTTTCAGATGAAGAGGGATTCCAAACGCCTGAACCCATTGAGCTTCCGACGATCTCTTGATTCGACCCCTTCCTTCCAGTGGGATATATTCAAGACGAACGATTTGTACCTGCACTGATTAAACCTTATTATACGCAATGATTGATGCAGACTAGGACAGATAATCAGCCATGACCCATTGTCGAGATTCTCGAACCCATAATTGTCGTCAACAGCCCAGTTTGCTCTAGCCCAAGACCATAAGATATTTGCGTCATCAACAGTAAATAGTTCACCCCTTTGTCGATTGAAAATTGACCACCAAACTTCTCCCAAGCAGCTCTCTCCTTTCCTTGACACCATCCTTGCTCACCACAATAACTCTCCGGTTGTCGACCACTTTAACCTTGCACCCACCTGCTCCATACAAGCCTCCTCCCTTAACCACCTCAGAATACGATCTTGCATACATAGCGGGAGGTGCCCGACTCAGCGAGATGGAGTTCACACACACTGCCTCCTTGACCCCGCGTTCAACCTTGAAGAAGTCCTGAAGTAAAACAGTAAGCTTTGCCCAACCTCCACTTATCGCCGGAGAGGGAATCAAGATCTTAAAGGTCCTTCCGCTCCTCACCATCTCAGATATTTGAAGGTGCGGGTGCTGCTTAATGATGGTTTTATCAACATGAATCACCCGGTTAGCGTGTTTCTTAACACACCCCTTGGGAAAGCGCCACCGCATCGCCGCCGTTTGAAGAACACCTTGTAACCATGAGATATGAGATTCATTCAAGATGATATACCACCGCTTGTGACCCTCCTTAACATCCACTCTGTACCAAAAAACCCCCCCAGAGACCACTTTCGTGATGGAGACTGCCTTTGTTCCAAACCAAGACTCATGCCTGCACACTTCCTTCCGAGAGCCGCCTTCTCCCGAGACACTATTCGCCTGGACCCTGCGCAAAAATCAGAAGAAGAGAGATGGTTCATCCTTGTCATGTATTGGCGCCAACAATTTCGCGGATTAAGTAGGGGCCCCTCCCATGTTGATTTCAGCTTTCCATGCTTCGCGTCGGGGCGAAAATTGCGCCTCAACACTTGGTCTCCCATTCTAATGTTGTGCGGAACCAACTTGGTGTTGTAGTACCTCGCGGCTTGCGCCTTTGCCGCAACCAATTTGTTAGCGACCAGCTGTCGGCGCTCTTTAGCCAGGTCAAGCTCCGTGAGTCGCGCTTCGTTATTGCTTTCTTTGTTGAACATAGTGATACGGTATGTGGGGACCGTCGTCTCGATTGGGATGACCGCGTCATTTCTGCAGGTTAGCACAAATGGAGTCTCGCCCGTTGCCACTTTGAATGTTGTGCGGTGTGCCCAAAGGACTATGTGTAGCTTTTCTGCTTAGTTGTCTTTTGCCTCCCCGAGGCGAGTGTGCAGGCCATGTAGGAATGATTTGTTTGCCTCTTCCGCTTTCCGTTAGCCTGGGGGTACGCAACTGACGCAAACTGGGCTATGGTGCCCATTTCATTGCAGAAGTCGATGACTTCCGCACAGTCGAATTGTTTTCCGTGGTCAAATATGAACGAGTTTGGGACCCCGAATATGGTGAGTACATTGTGCTTCAAAAATTGAACCACCTGTTGGGCGGTAATCGATGCCAGCGCCTCTACTTCAATCCATTTGGTGAAGTAGTCTACCGCGACAATGATGTATTTGTGCTTGCCCTTCGCGGTGGGGAATGTTCCCTGTAGATCCACGCCCCATTGTGCAAGGACCACAGACTGACGTTGCCCTGGAGCTCGGTAGACGGCGTGTGATGTTGACGCGCATTCAGTTGGCATTTGTGGCATTGCTCGACAAATTTCTTTGTGTCTTTCTTTATGCGCGGCCAATAATATCCGTGAAGTAGGATGGTGCGTTCCATACTCCGCGCTTCGCTATGCATTGCGCATATGCCCTCGGGTATATCTCGCACAATCAGCTGTGCTTCGCTTGGTCCTACACACTTGAGATAGGCGTCCGAGTGTGAGCGTCTGTGCAGTGTGACCTCGATGAGGGTGCAACGGGCGGCTTTTTGTCTAAGTGCCCAAGCTTCCTTCACGTATTCCGGTATTGTGCCATCTATCAAGAACGCAATAATTGGCATTCGCCAGTCCTCGTTTTCCGCTATTTGTGTTGTGTTCATGATATGAAGAGTGTCTTGGTCCTCTTTTTGTACGGAGACCATCCTTCTTGATTCGAAGTCTGTAGCCATGGCGAGTTTGGGCAGCGCGTCCGTGTGCATGTTCTTTTATCGCGGTATTTGGACGTATGTCTTTTATTCAAACTGTGCCTCTCACGCTCTAACACGCTCGATGTATTGAGCAAGTGTGTCCTCTTTGGCATCAAAGATTCCGTTCAGTTGGTTGACTGCGATGGCGGAGTACCGCTCTTGAAGTCTCTGGCAGCCGTCAGTCCTGCCAGGATTGCTTCGTACTCAGAAGCGTTGTTAGTTTTCAGCGTTCTGAAATAGATGGAGATTTCGTGGATAGCCCCTGCGGGCATCCTTATGACTACGCCCGCGCCAGATCCATGTTTGCTTGCGACCCTGTCGACATAGACCTCCCACACTCCATTGGGTTTGTCGCTCAACGTCACTCCTTGCGTGATGAAATCGGCGAGGATTTGACCCTTGATCGTCGGCGTTGGCGCATATTGGATATCATAATTTGATAATTCGACTGCCCATTTCACCATCCGCCCTGACACTTCCATTGAGCTTAGAATTCTTTTGAGCGGCAGGTGTGTGAGAACTGTGATCATGTGTGATTGGAAGTAAGGGGCGTAACTTCTGTGATGTGCTTACTAGTGCTAGGGCAGCTTTTTCGATTGGGGAATATCTTTTTTTCCGCGTTTGCTAGCGTTCGCGATGTGTAATAGATTGGCTTCTCTATTTGTGCATCTCTCCTTGATATTAGCACTGCGCTCACTACTCTCACAGACACAGACAAGTACATAAACAACTTTTCATTATGATCGGGGGGCAGTCAATACAGGGTTTGATACTAAGTACAGCTTGAGCTCGTTGAAGGCTGCTTCACACTCGGGGGTCCACATGAATCTAGTGCCATTTTTTTAAGGTTTGGAAGAATGAAGCGCATTTGTCCGGTGGATCTCGGAATGAACCATCCCTGCGCGGCTAACTTGTCGTTCAAAGATTGCACTTCGGTGGCGTTTCTGGGGGATGCCAAAGTCTAAGTGCAGAGTGGTTGATGCAGGGTCCTTTTAGGCGGAGCGTGATACTGTGGGGAGAGGTGTTTTTCCAAGAACGTCAGTTCTGCTCTTGCTGGCGGGTCTTGTTCGCGGGATTGTGGAGCCGCTTGCCTGGTTGCCTGTCGATCTGTAGGCGGCGGGGGTATTATTGTTGGCGGCTCCGACGTTGTCACGGGGGTTTCTTTGTTCATCATCAGGGAGATCACTTGATTCATTTTTGCCTGCATATCCGCGATGACATCGTTTTGCATGGCCATTTGCTGGCGGACCTCCTTGGCCGTCAAATCTGGCTCTTCTTCTTCTATTAAGACCGCGTTGAGGTTGCTAGCTTCCGCGAACAATCTTGGGTTCGTCATCGCCTTGATTGGCGTTGCTTCATTGGGAGTGTTAGGATTTTGTTCCGCCATCGTGACTTTCTTTCCTATTGCTTCTCTACTCAGGCCCCACGGTGGGCGCCAATTGTTTGAGTTTGGCTGAGAGTAGGAGTGAGACTTGAGTAAAAGGGGGGGACGAGAAGAGTAAGCAACATGACCCTCTTTCCTTCCACTGAAATGAGATTACAAACAGTTGCGATCGGGAGAGAGGAGGTCTTAGAGAGAGAAGTTGATATTATAGAGTGAGAGAGTAAAAATGTGATCCCCTCATCCACTAGAGTAAATGTCGTATTTATAGGCTACATTGTGGTGACTACTGAATTTGTCAGACACTTAGGCCATGACTATGCCTAGGGCTAGACACTTAGGCCTTGATTATACCTAGGGCTAGGATGTGGCCGTTCTTTAGGGAATACGATGTCGTTTCTTGCCTTCTTGATCTGGCCTGAGTTGAAGCAAAACGACACCCATTTGGCGCCTTGATACTTGTGGGCGCGTCCCGTCTTGCGGACCCCAATCCGCGAGTGTAGTCCTTTCCGCGGTTGTGGTCTTTCCGCGAGTTGCTCCTTGCCGTGAGCGCGATGGTGCTAGCGCGAGTGGTTCTTCTGGGGGTGGCACTGGACTAACTTATTGGCACGACTAGACCTGAGCCATACCCCCAACAGTTTCCTTTTGCTCAAGATTTAAGTTTTCTTTAACGTTTTGATATGACGAGGCTGAGGGGTTAAAATAGGGGTTAAACTGATAAATCTTAATCGGAAGATAGAGAGAAGCAATATGGTATAAGACTCTATCCACTTATCTCGACAACTTTCTCAACAAAAATAGCCCCTTGACCTACTAAAGGTCTAACAACAACTAACACGATCATCCGCTTGACTGTTGAGTAAACCAAACTACTTTTAATCTTTTTTTGGGGGGCTAATACCACTAGAAATACCAACCTTTACCGAAAGTGCCATTTATATTATCAAACTTTCGATATGACAATTGTATACCAACCGTTAAGTTTTCCGTTAGGGGCTAACAGAAAATATAGTCAGCGATTACATGGCAGCTGGCGTGTAAAGTTTTCATAAAAAATAATGTAAAATAATAAATGTAAAATATCATCGCCTTCCCTGATCCCTCACTCTCTTTCTCAAGACCGTCGACGTTTCAATCTCCAGATAATGACTCACTTGCCGGCCGCCATCTTCATCAAACCCTCGCCGTCTCTTCACTAGGTAACAACTCTTCTCCCGACAATGACTATTTTGTAAGCTAAGATTCCTCTCCAACAAAGGCGGAGCCAAGCAGTGGCAATGGCAATGGCGGAGGATGAGAGGGAGGGATTTTTGTGGAAGAGTGGCGGTGTCGATGCCGATTGAGAAGTAGATCTGCCGATTAGATTTTCCCTCGCTACCGGTGATCCAAAACCCAATTGATTGCAGAATACACCAACCCTCTACTCATCAACGAGAACAAGTAGAAGTTCCCTCTGCTCCAAGGACGAATCCGCCCTCCAATCGTCTAGTTCGAGTCAAACTACTGGAGCTCCTGAAGAAGGAGGATCACCATCTCCCTCTCTCTTTCTTTCTGAGACGGAAGACGAAGAAGTTCCTATAGATCTGGCGTCAGTGAGCCAGAGAAGCAGAGGGTCAGATTGAGGATTCCCTTTTGACTTCACAAAGTAGTAGAACGACTCTAATTCCCAGCTGGAATCGAAGAAGAAGAAGAAGACTCGGTGGCTGTGAGTAAAAAATGAAGGCGGCAACAAAGGGCTTGCGGCGATGAGATGCGGTAAGGAACGCCAGTCTCAGTAGGGTATTACATCCCTGTTAGCAAAATTAATCCTCACAGCTCTCAAGTCGAAGAGGGTGGTGTTATTTTAATTGCCAAACTTTGCGACAACGGCGACAACGCTTCTCTCTGCGGGTTGCTACGATTGGAATGGGTGGGTGGGGAAGATGATGGAAAACTAATAATATTATAATTATTTGTTTCTGAAAATTAAATTAATATTTTTTAAATATTAATTTCCTACATGGCACATATGTGGACAACACCTAAGAGCCACATAAGCAATAGTCAAATATAAGTTGACCGCCGTTAGGTAAACCGTCAATTCTAACGCTCAACAAAAATTTGCATAACACAAATGACGCAAACCCCTAATACGTTGGAATATTTTTGTGTTTATTGAAAGTACGTAATATAAATGACACCTTCGCTAAAGGATGGTATTTCCAGTGGCATTAGCCCTTTTTTTTTTACAAAAGATAATCAATATATTGATCAGAAACATAGATAGTTACATCCTGGAATTTAACCAGGCAGAACATCAAAATAACGACTCGCAGTCGGGTACAAATCAAGGGCCTTTTCAGCCACCAAGTGGACTACCCTATTACTACGCCGACCAACAAACCGCACAGAGAAACCTCCTAGCGACTCCAAAACACCTACAATTTCTGCCAGAAGTGCCCCAATTTGGCTATCCCTAGTATCCGACTGGTTGATCTTATCAATAATCACCTTAGCATCTCCTTTAAAGCGCACCTTCACAAATCCGGAATTCCGACACCATAGAATAGCCTCCCGGAGAGCTAGAACTTTAGCAACCAACAGATCATCAATTCCCATGAATTGAATCCCTCTCGAATTAAGAATTCCCCCATACTGACTTTTGACCACCATACCTCCAGCCGAATGGGAAGCTGACTTGGTCGCCCCATCTCACATACAAATTATAGGGAAATCTGGGACACCCACCAACGGAGGGGACAGAGATCCCTGATATCTATCAACTGGCAAGCTAACCCATTCCTGGTACTACTGATGAAATTGCATCATTAATGCTGGAATCCCAAATTGTTTGCCCTCAAAGACAACCCAGTTCCGGGACCGCCAGATTCTCCAAAGGACAGCAGTAACCGTCATGAACAATTGGGGTTGTTGGATGATATTCATCAAATTTTTTAGGAACAAATGAAAGGTGTGATGAGGCAATCCCTGACCCAAGTACTCCAACCCCGCGTAATTCCATAGAGCTCTCGCCACAGGACATTCAAGAAACAAATGCTCCAAAGTTTCGGAATCAGCCCAACAAACTGGGCTTCGAGGATGGACCTGGACTTTATTTTTTAATAGTGCTTCCGTTGTTGGAAGAAGTCGATTTAAGATTTGCCAGAGAAAGACCCTCAGTTTTGGAGGAACAGGAGCTACCCATACCCGAATCCAGCTAGGCCTATCCATTCAACTGGCTAACGAGCGCCACCGGCCATCCTTTTTGTCCAAATGGGTAGCCAGATGGTATGCCGATTTCACAATGAATGACCCATCCAGTGTGCAATTCCAAATTAGCCGATCCTTTCACTACAAGAAATTAGGTATTTTGTGACGCACCCAATTTGTCATTTTAGTGTGCCATTTTGTCACTTTTTGTCTAATGTGACAAGTGTTATGACAAAATGGCTTTATCAGCTTTGCCCCGTCGTATTAGGTCTAATGTGACAAAGTTTAATTTTTCGGTTGTCATAATATTGTTCGGACAACTTGACAATATATCGTTGTCATATTTTATGTATTCAGTGACGGTCCAGTTTGTCATAATATGGATCTCCTTTGTCGTAATACCATTTATCTGACAATATATACGTCAGGATACTGAATTGTTTGTCATATTTGAAACATAAACTGATAATGGAACATTGTCATAATTTGTTCGTTCATGTAAGCAGAAAATGTGGCATGCGAAATAGACATAAAACATGTCATAAAACAAGCCGACAGTCACATTCATTTAGTAAACGTTGTTTGCTGAATATTCAGGGTCTTAGCTCACAGCTTACAAAGACGCAAAATAGATCATATTCCTACATCACATCACACACTCCTACATTCTGTTCGACACAACCATATTGTCCAAAATGGGTTTGCAGCCGACAACTACTTATAAATATATCCGTTCAGGAAAACATTCGCTAAGGACGACCTCCTCAAGTCATATGAACACACGGTTGTGCAGGGATTTGACCCTTGATCGTCGGCGTTGGCGCATATTGGATATCATAATTTGATAATTCGACTGCCCATTTCACCATCCGCCCTGACACTTCCATTGAGCTTAGAATTCTTTTGAGCGGCAGGTGTGTGAGAACTGTGATCATGTGTGATTGGAAGTAAGGTCGTAACTTCTGTGATGTGCTTACTAGTGCTAGGGCAGCTTTTTCGATTGGGGAATATCTTTTTTCCGCGTTTGCTAGCGTTCGCGATGTGTAATAGATTGGCTTCTCTATTTGTGCATCTCTCCTTGATATTAGCACTGCGCTCACTACTCTCACAGACACAGACAAGTACATAAACAACTTTTCATTATGATCGGGGGCAGTCAATACAGGGTTTGATACTAAGTACAGCTTGAGCTCGTTGAAGGCTGCTTCACACTCGGGGGTCCACATGAATCTAGTGCCATTTTTTTAAGGTTTGGAAGAATGAAGCGCATTTGTCGGTGGATCTCGGAATGAACCATCCCTGCGCGGCTAACTTGTCGTTCAAAGATTGCACTTCGGTGGCGTTTCTGGGGGATGCCAAAGTCTAAGTGCAGAGTGGTTGATGCAGGGTCCTTTTAGGCGGAGCGTGATACTGTGGGGAGAGGTGTTTTTCCAAGAACGTCAGTTCTGCTCTTGCTGGCGGGTCTTGTTCGCGGGATTGTGGAGCCGCTTGCCTGGTTGCCTGTCGATCTGTAGGCGGCGGGGGTATTATTGTTGGCGGCTCCGACGTTGTCACGGGGGTTTCTTTGTTCATCATCAGGGAGATCACTTGATTCATTTTTGCCTGCATATCCGCGATGACATCGTTTTGCATGGCCATTTGCTGGCGGACCTCCTTGGCCGTCAAATCTGGCTCTTCTTCTTCTATTAAGACCGCGTTGAGGTTGCTAGCTTCCGCGAACAATCTTGGGTTCGTCATCGCCTTGATTGGCGTTGCTTCATTGGGAGTGTTAGGATTTTGTTCCGCCATCGTGACTTTCTTTCCTATTGCTTCTCTACTCAGGCCCCACGGTGGGCGCCAATTGTTTGAGTTTGGCTGAGAGTAGGAGTGAGACTTGAGTAAAAGGGGGGGACGAGAAGAGTAAGCAACATGACCCTCTTTCCTTCCACTGAAATGAGATTACAAACAGTTGCGATCGGGAGAGAGGAGGTCTTAGAGAGAGAAGTTGATATTATAGAGTGAGAGAGTAAAAATGTGATCCCCTCATCCACTAGAGTAAATGTCGTATTTATAGGCTACATTGTGGTGACTACTGAATTTGTCAGACACTTAGGCCATGACTATGCCTAGGGCTAGACACTTAGGCCTTGATTATACCTAGGGCTAGGATGTGGCCGTTCTTTAGGGAATACGATGTCGTTTCTTGCCTTCTTGATCTGGCCTGAGTTGAGCAAAACGACATCATTTGGCGCCTTGATACTTGTGGGCGCGTCCCGTCTTGCGGAACCCAATCCGCGAGTGTAGTCCTTTCCGCGGTTGTGGTCTTTCCGCGAGTTGCTCCTTGCCGTGAGCGCGATGGTGCTAGCGCGAGTGGTTCTTCTGGGGGTGGCACTGGACTAACTTATTGGCACGACTAGACCTGAGCCATACCCCCAACAGTTTCCTTTTGCTCAAGATTTAAGTTTTCTTTAACGTTTTGATATGACGAGGCTGAGGGGTTAAATAGGGGTTAAACTGATAAATCTTAATCGGAAGATAGAGAGAAGCAATATGGTATAAGACTCTATCCACTTATCTCGACAACTTCTCAACAAAAATAGCCCCTTGACCTACTAAAGGTCTAAAACAACTAACACGATCATCCGCTTGACTGTTGAGTAAACCAAACTACTTTTAATCTTTTTTTTGGGGGGCTAATACCACTAGAAATACCAACCTTTACCGAAAGTGCCATTTATATTATCAAACTTTCGATATGACAATTGTATACCAACCGTTAAGTTTTCCGTTAGGGGCTAACAGAAAATATAGTCAGCGATTACATGGCAGCTGGCGTGTAAAGTTTTCATAAAAAATAATGTAAAATAATAAATGTAAAATATCATCGCCTTCCCTGATCCCTCACTCTCTTTCTCAAGACCGTCGACGTTTCAATCTCCAGATAATGACTCACTTGCCGGCCGCCATCTTCATCAAACCCTCGCCGTCTCTTCACTAGGTAACAACTCTTCTCCCGACAATGACTATTTTGTAAGCTAAGATTCCTCTCCAACAAAGGCGGAGCCAAGCAGTGGCAATGGCAATGGCGGAGGATGAGAGGGAGGGATTTTTGTGGAAGAGTGGCGGTGTCGATGCCGATTGAGAAGTAGATCTGCCGATTAGATTTTCCCTCGCTACCGGTGATCCAAAACCCAATTGATTGCAGAATACACCAACCCTCTACTCATCAACGAGAACAAGTAGAAGTTCCCTCTGCTCCAAGGACGAATCCGCCCTCCAATCGTCTAGTTCGAGTCAAACTACTGGAGCTCCTGAAGAAGGAGGATCACCATCTCCCTCTCTCTTTCTTTCTGAGACGGAAGACGAAGAAGTTCCTATAGATCTGGCGTCAGTGAGCCAGAGAAGCAGAGGGTCAGATTGAGGATTCCCTTTTGACTTCACAAAGTAGTAGAACGACTCTAATTCCCAGCTGGAATCGAAGAAGAAGAAGAAGACTCGGTGGCTGTGAGTAAAAAATGAAGGCGGCAACAAAGGGCTTGCGGCGATGAGATGCGGTAAGGAACGCCAGTCTCAGTAGGGTATTACATCCCTGTTAGCAAAATTAATCCTCACAGCTCTCAAGTCGAAGAGGGTGGTGTTATTTTAATTGCCAAACTTTGCGACAACGGCGACAACGCTTCTCTCTGCGGGTTGCTACGATTGGAATGGGTGGGTGGGGAAGATGATGGAAAACTAATAATATTATAATTATTTGTTTCTGAAAATTAAATTAATATTTTTTAAATATTAATTTCCTACATGGCACATATGTGGACAACACCTAAGAGCCACATAAGCAATAGTCAAATATAAGTTGACCGCCGTTAGGTAAACCGTCAATTCTAACGCTCAACAAAAATTTGCATAACACAAATGACGCAAACCCCTAATACGTTGGAATATTTTTGTGTTTATTGAAAGTACGTAATATAAATGACACCTTCGCTAAAGGATGGTATTTCCAGTGGCATTAGCCCTTTTTTTTTTACAAAAGATAATCAATATATTGATCAGAAACATAGATAGTTACATCCTGGAATTTAACCAGGCAGAACATCAAAATAACGACTCGCAGTCGGGTACAAATCAAGGGCCTTTTCAGCCACCAAGTGGACTACCCTATTACTACGCCGACCAACAAACCGCACAGAGAAACCTCCTAGCGACTCCAAAACACCTACAATTTCTGCCAGAAGTGCCCCAATTTGGCTATCCCTAGTATCCGACTGGTTGATCTTATCAATAATCACCTTAGCATCTCCTTTAAAGCGCACCTTCACAAATCCGGAATTCCGACACCATAGAATAGCCTCCCGGAGAGCTAGAACTTTAGCAACCAACAGATCATCAATTCCCATGAATTGAATCCCTCTCGAATTAAGAATTCCCCCATACTGACTTTTGACCACCATACCTCCAGCCGAATGGGAAGCTGACTTGGTCGCCCCATCTCACATACAAATTATAGGGAAATCTGGGACACCCACCAACGGAGGGGACAGAGATCCCTGATATCTATCAACTGGCAAGCTAACCCATTCCTGGTACTACTGATGAAATTGCATCATTAATGCTGGAATCCCAAATTGTTTGCCCTCAAAGACAACCCAGTTCCGGGACCGCCAGATTCTCCAAAGGACAGCAGTAACCGTCATGAACAATTGGGGTTGTTGGATGATATTCATCAAATTTTTTAGGAACAAATGAAAGGTGTGATGAGGCAATCCCTGACCCAAGTACTCCAACCCCGCGTAATTCCATAGAGCTCTCGCCACAGGACATTCAAGAAACAAATGCTCCAAAGTTTCGGAATCAGCCCAACAAACTGGGCTTCGAGGATGGACCTGGACTTTATTTTTTAATAGTGCTTCCGTTGTTGGAAGAAGTCGATTTAAGATTTGCCAGAGAAAGACCCTCAGTTTTGGAGGAACAGGAGCTACCCATACCCGAATCCAGCTAGGCCTATCCATTCAACTGGCTAACGAGCGCCACCGGCCATCCTTTTTGTCCAAATGGGTAGCCAGATGGTATGCCGATTTCACAATGAATGACCCATCCAGTGTGCAATTCCAAATTAGCCGATCCTTTCACTACAAGAAATTAGGTATTTTGTGACGCACCCAATTTGTCATTTTAGTGTGCCATTTTGTCACTTTTTGTCTAATGTGACAAGTGTTATGACAAAATGGCTTTATCAGCTTTGCCCCGTCGTATTAGGTCTAATGTGACAAAGTTTAATTTTTCGGTTGTCATAATATTGTTCGGACAACTTGACAATATATCGTTGTCATATTTTATGTATTCAGTGACGGTCCAGTTTGTCATAATATGGATCTCCTTTGTCGTAATACCATTTATCTGACAATATATACGTCAGGATACTGAATTGTTTGTCATATTTGAAACATAAACTGATAATGGAACATTGTCATAATTTGTTCGTTCATGTAAGCAGAAAATGTGGCATGCGAAATAGACATAAAACATGTCATAAAACAAGCCGACAGTCACATTCATTTAGTAAACGTTGTTTGCTGAATATTCAGGGTCTTAGCTCACAGCTTACAAAGACGCAAAATAGATCATATTCCTACATCACATCACACACTCCTACATTCTGTTCGACACAACCATATTGTCCAAAATGGGTTTGCAGCCGACAACTACTTATAAATATATCCGTTCAGGAAAACATTCGCTAAGGACGACCTCCTCAAGTCATATGAACACACGGTTGTGCAGGGATGCGTCCACACCTGCACTTGCAATTTGAGAAGAAGCTAGATTGAGACTTCACATTCGTGCATAATTGTTCCTAACAGATTGACTAAGTTCTACAGATGAAATTCATGCATTCAATAATAGCTATGTACCTGGTGCAATCATTTCCTGCTGAGTTTGGCGAGGACGGATTCCATACTCTTTTGCATCTTCCCTTGTGCCAAGCGCATTTGTTCCATCTTTTCCCCTTGGTTAGCCAAACGTTCATGTTGCCTATCAAGCTCTACTTTATGTTTTTCAATCACCTCATCCCGAGCTTTAATCTTCTCATCCTGCTCTACCAGCTTGGCCTCCAACTCCTTGGTCTTACTTTCCGCCTCTGCCTTTGCTGCTGCCAGTTCTGCTTCCAGCTGAACTTCTCTCCTGTCTAGATAAATTTCGAATTAGAACCAGATAGACAGAAAAATCCAGCAGGAAGGGGGTGATGAAAACGGAAAATAAGAGATCGATTAATTGCTCACCAGATGACGATGATGCACCCGGCCTATTGATAAGCATGCCAAAAAAATGACAAACAATTAATGAATTGAACATAGGGGGATTCCGATTCACAATGCTAAAGCAAAACTGGCTCAGCACCTTCCTAAAGGAGGTAAACCACCAGCAACAGATGATGAAGAGGGCCTCCGCATGTTCCTCGAGTCTAAGTTAGATAAGGACTCATTTTCTGATCCTCTCCTTCCAGATCCCCTGCCTTGAGTTAGATTCTGTTTAAACATCAAAGTAAAGAATAATGGAAGCAGTTCATATATTTCAGCATAAAGCAACAGCAAACTTTTATCTAAAGAACAAAACCTGGGTCACATTTATCGAATAGGCAATTGATTTAAGATTATCAATGTCAATCTAGATAAAGCTCTCAGGCTGTCTTGCAACCCATCATCATATGGCAGGTACATGATAAATACCTCCTTCCAAAACAATTCCATCAACCCATCAGAAAGAAATCTAATGACAAACCTCATACTTCAAGAATCCTTAGAGTACATCGAGAAGCAAAGGACCACTATCTCCATTCCTGTTGAGATCGTACCCATTATTGCTACTGAATTCTTTCAATTCTGCTTTCCATGAATCCTTTTGCTGCAATACAAATTGCGAATGAAATTCACAGCTTATGAGTAAAAAAATAAAACTGAAAGAAAAAGGCAAGATCTCAAACATCTTGAAGACAAACTAAACGTTACTGCATTACCAAGTTGCACTCAGGTAGATATACTTTGAGCGTGTGATTTAGTTGTGCCCGGTCAAAGTACTCACACATTAGTGCAGTTAATAGCCTCCTTGCATATGAGAATGCAAGTCATATCATAAAAGACTATTAGCATCTATCCAACTCCTCGACACACCAGAAACGAAGGAATGGAACTTAAACTGTTCTGAGTGTAAAGCAAAAGAAATTTCAGCATTTTTCAATTTCATTAGGAAGCAATATCAAACTGAAAGTGCACCACTTCCCAACCCTGATTTCGTACCAAGGCAATCAATGAAACCTAGATAGTAACCTGATGGTGAAGCGTGAAGCTGCTTTGTGCGGTCATTGCAGCTACCCAGTAATGTAGGTGGTAAGCCTTCTTCATTTTCAACTACCGTATCCTCCTCTTCAATCGCTTCAAAGACACTTGCTCTGAGTTCTGCCTATAATGTAATCCCCATAATCACATGAGACCAAGGATGCAGAAATGGACTACAAGAAAACACATTACACAAGTGATAAGCCAACGTGAAAAGTCCTGGCTAAGAGTTACTTTCCATGACCAATTAACCTCCATCAAGGAAGGAAAAAACATATTCCCTAAACAACCAAGTAACAATTCCAGCACAACCACCAACAACGATGAGGCATTCAAAAACTGGGCCAAGACTACAAAAGGAAGCAATCAACAAAAACCCATGATTCGTCAACGTTTCCAGTCCCCCAGGATCAAACAAAAGATGCAAACTTTGAGTATTCTAAACAAGTCTAGACTCCCTATAGACGCAAGAGCTTCGATCTAAACCAATCAAGATTTCATTTACACCACCAACTCTCGCGGACCAAGTACGAGTTCACCAGAGTTAACCAAAATTGAAATTGGGGGAAGTCTGCTAGAACCCTAATACAGGAGAACTCGATGGCCAAACTTACTCGAATTATCGACGGGGGGAACTCGCGGCAGGGAAGGCAGGGCGTCGAAGCAAAGTTGCAACTTGGTTAATCGGAGACTGTTGATTCAGAGGGAAAGCCCTACCCCTGTGCAAGAGCGCCTATGAACGACAGAGATAGAAGAAGAAACATGAGGAACCCAACTCTGCTTTTATCGGAATCAGGTATCCACCATGCAAATCAAAACCAAAATCGCAGAGGAAAAGGAGTCCAGGGCGAGGAGAAGAACAAGACTTACCGGACAATCGATTCGCGGGGAGGAGAACGTACCCAGACGAATCGCTGAAGAGGATGTGGGGAGAGGGGTTTGGACTTTTCAATTCGCAGTGGAGATGGAATTGGGGTTTCCGTTCTTGGAGCTGAAGGGTTAGAGAGGCGGATTGGGGTTTTTTTCGTCTTGGATGGAAGGGGAATAATAGTCCCGCCGAATGGAATTGTGGACGAAAAATAGAAATTCTAAAAAAATGTAATGAAAATTTTTATTTCATTCTGCACGCCATATTATGACAAATTATATTATCATATCATAGGATTTTTTGAACATAATGTGACAAACCATAAGGTGACGGGGTGTTCTGTCATTCTGTAGCAGTATTTGCGCGGTAAATAAGACATATAGTGACAAAATTATAATGACAACAACAACTTTGTCACAATTTAACTCTATTATGACAACTTTGAATGACAAATATAACTTTTGTCACATATAGTTAATTAAATGTGACAAGTCTTTTTTTTTTGTCATAGTTAGTTGCCTAATATGACAAATATTTTATGACAACAAAATTAATTTGTCATTTAAGGTCAAATTTCTTGTAGTGTTTACATTACCTCGTGGTAGAGGAATTTCCTTAATGACACGACATGTGGGAGGATCGAACCATTGGGCCATACCAACATCACACCAGCATCCTTCCTCCGCATTGATGACAGTAGCAACCGACAATTTCCCATCAGCAGGCAAGACACAGGGGTTAAACGTAGGGGCTAGAGGGTGCAAACGCGGGACCCAACTATTCTGAAGTAACGGGGTCGTCCGACCATTCCCAATTTGCTTTGAAGCTCCTGGCTCAATAATTGGCGACCAAAGAGGATGCTTTGCCAACCCTAGGAGGTACGGGAACGCGCCTTCGCCTCAAGGAAACTTCCCCGCGGAAAGTACTTCCCTATATAAACCTGTGCAAGGTTATAGGTTATTATTCATTAGTGGCTCCCACACTCCTCCAAGTGCAAGTGGGGAAGTTCCAAGTCCTTCTTTATCCCACTCTCAATTCTACAACCTTTGTGTTTAGCTATTGTTCGCTAGGTTTACATCTATTGTCCATTGTGTTTCCCATAATAATTATTGCCTACTAGGTTTCCACCTCCCTATCCAGTAGGTTTTCGTCTATGGCTTTTTGCACAAATCATCGTATTTGCCCATCATTTCGCAGCCCATCTCGAAATACTGTCGACGGAATCCTAAGTTATTCCCCGTCACCGTTTCCCAAGGCCGCTACCGAAAATCCATACCAGATCTACTCAATGTTGGCGAGTTTTGTGTCGGTACCGAGTTTCGTCCGCTTTAGTGTTTTTTTCTGTAACTTTTTCCTTTTTGTAGAGCATGATCACAATTAAACCCAAATCCATGGGTATCCAACCTAATTCGATCCAGTCAAAGCAACTTGAAACCAACTTTAGTATTTATAAATTTCTCATTTTTTTCTTTTGGTTGCGAAGACAATTGAACTCGAATCTAAGGTATTGACGATTGTTGGATTGTGAGCAAACTTTATGCGCTTTTGTAGTTGGCAGTTGGAACAAGTGTTACTATGTTAAAAAAATGGTCAAAGGCAGTTGAACACGTTGTTGATATGTTTTAGATCGAAAGTGGGTTTTGTACACTTTAATGTTTTTTATTTCTCATTTTCCTTTTCGTATCGAGAGCAAGTTTTATTCGCTTTTGTAATTGGCAGGTTGGGTAAATTGTGAATTTGTTAAAACTGGGTCAACCCGGTCAAAGCAAGTGGAACGCAATGTTGAGAGTTTGGGGTCGTGAGTGAGTTTTATCTGCTTTAGTATTTTTTTTTTATCTTTTTCCTTTTGGTTGAGAATGACAATTGACTCCAAACGCATGGGTATCCAACCTAATTCGACTCGACCAAAGCGACTTGAACCCGATTTTACAGGTTTTCGGCGCGAGCGAATTTTATCAGTTTTTATAATTTGCGGGTTGTGTCAGGTGTGAATTTTCCCAAAACTTGGCACAACCAGGTCAAAGCGAGTTGCCCCTGGTGTTGACGAGTTTTGAGTCAGTAGCGAGTTTTAGCTTTAGTATTTTTCATTTCGCTTTTTCCTTTTGTTTGAGTAAGACAATTGAACTCAAATCCATGAGTATCCAACCTAATTTGACCTAATTAATGCAAGTTGAACCTCCTTAAACCTGCAATCCGTCCAAAAATTCATAAATGAGAACCACGATTACCTCAAACACAAAAAAAGGCAAAAGAGTACAACTATGTTTGTCCCGAATTTTAGAATTTTATGTTTCAAAAGTTGAAGCCGAGCCAAACACCTCTAAAGTTTCACTTTTTTAAAAAGTTTAAGTTTTTTGTAACTTAAAAGCAGAAGCTCCGATTTGAAAATACAAAATTGTCACCATATATTATTCTTTCTTCTAGAAAACTTAATTTTTTTTCATTTATATCATTATAAAAAAATAAACTATTATTTAATATGAAATAAATCTAACGTGATCCATTTTAAATACTTTTTTGTTTTTAGAATTTATATTCATATTTTATGTTAGAAATATTTGTTTTACTCATTTTACATTATCTCTTATATTAGAAAGTAATTCTGATTGTTTTTTAGCTAAACACATAACTTTTTTTTTAATAGTTCTTGAAAAAAAAATCCCGAGAAGCTGCTCTATTTTGCAAAAGTAACAACAGAATCAACTACTAGCAAACAATAGTGTCGTGAAATAAGTTTAAACATAGATAATCTATTCGACGATCCTTCTACCTTATACAAGTTCATCGACCATATGCTATTGTAAATAACAAACCTATGAAAAGAATGAAATAATGTCATTTGGTTTTGGTGATAGTTTGGTTGGGATAGTTACAATACACGCATTGTCCACAATGCATCGTCTTTTTTAATTTTATGCACAAAAAATACATGCATTGTTTGCTTGATTTGACACAAACTATCACTCAAAATGAGTGATAGTTAAATCTCAAGTTTTGGCTGAGATTGTTTGGCAGAGATTGTTAGGTTTTGTTTTTTTTTCCAACAAAAGGCAAAAGTGACATTTCATCCAAAAAGTAATATAACTTATTACAATATTTGAATCATTATCACATAAACCAAACGATGCAAACTACAATACACCAATTTTCTTATATACATGCATTGATAACAATGCATCAATTTAACTATCACCAAAACCAAACGACCCCAAAATTACTTTCACTTTTGGGTCAACATTAAAACTATTTCTTTTTAAGTTTTTTATTTTTCTGATACTCGAATCGATAGCGAGCAAGCTTTTGCTAGTAAGACACAAAGTCAGGTAATCGGCAAATACAAATGAACCACGACAACAACTCAAACATTTGAATTCGGACTTTTAATGCTACAACTCCAGCAACCCAGGTTTGAATCCCTGTTCCAACAGAGACATGCAAGCCTTCTTGTATAGTTTGGTATGTTTGCTTGGGCTTGAACAGGATTGCACAATATTCATCTACAAAGAATTCAACGGTAGTGAACATTGAGAGCATTGAAATAATTTTGTAAATAGAACACCAAATTGATTCCAAATTTGAAAAATGAATATTCAACTAGCTAGTCATATGTGGTGTGGTTGTATGTGAGCAACCTTTTCTTTTTCTGGTTTATCAAGAGAGCCAAACAGACAAGTTGCTGTCCAATCCATCGGCAGACAGACGCGTTTACATATTCAGCTGGAAAGACGACATTTGTAAGCTTACTACCGATTCACTGCACGATTGCTGGCCACTGCTATACCTAATGGATACCGGGAGGTCACCGGTCATACACACCGCCGGCACAATCTCACAAATAAAATAAAAATGCCGGCTGCCGGCGGGAGAGAACTACCTGGACTCTCTTGGACAGGCATAGATTTGTCTAAAGAAGTGAAGAATGTCTGAACGTAATTTTTACAACACCACCCACCTGTCATTCCATGATTTCACTTTACGTGCTTTTGACTAGGTATATTTTGAATTAATGTTGTATTAAATATATTTTAATGTGTGAAATGTATTTCTTAAAGTATTATTTATTTAAATAAATATGTGATGAAAATCATGTCAACAAGTTTTCTTTAGAGAAACAATATAATATATGAGACTCACTTTTCTAAAAAAGTGTTTCCAATTACATATGTTGCCAAGCATTATTTGAGATTGCATCATTTTGATGCAATTGAAAACGGTATGTTTAATTGTAATTGCACAGCGGAACAAATACATCAAAAGTGCAGAAAAAATAATGTATTTGTGAACGTCATACTTTAGACACCGGTCGAACACTCCATATTAGAATGATATAGTCTTCTTTAGGTGAAGCTTGCACAATTTTGTTATTGACAAGGGTTCTAAACAAAAAAAATCTCATACTAATGAAGTCAGATAAACACTTATACACAGGGAAACTTTCCCTTATTTTCCCAACATATTAGCAACTCAGAAAATGTAATTGCAAATTTCACCCTCCAAATTACATGAAATCAAACACTTCGGAATTAACTTACCAATTGCATAAACAATTTTAAAAAATTAAATTTATTAACTTGGAAATTCTCGACATCATAATCAAATTGAAAATGTTGAAAACCCATAAAAAAGTGAAAAATGCCCCCTTAATATAATTTCTTCTAATATTTGCGAGCTAAATATTTTCTAATTTATGTTCCATCCTAGATAGTTTGGTATTATAACTCTAAATTGAACCAGCCCAAGTGAAAAAGAAGAACAATAGTTCTTGAGGTGAACGCTACTTATTCATTCTGAGATTATAACATTCATATTCGTCACATCAAGTTAAAAAAAAAATATGAGAAAGAATTCCTTAATGGAGTATGGATAACATTTGAGTGATATTGTCATTCGAGGGCAAATCCGATTTTCAGAGATCCCACGGATTAGTGCCACCCAAGGGTTCACTTGAGTGATATTATCCTCGTGTAAATTCCGGGAATGTTGACGCGATACAACCTGATCGCTAATGGTCAGGAATGGGCTAATGGAAGGCTAGCACGAAGACCTGACCATCCAGCAAGCAGGGTGAAAAAACTCCTCTCATCTAAGATGCTACTATAAGAACCCCACAGTCATCCTAGTCACTCCACATATAGTTATAGCGCTATTTGAACATGAGACCTTAAAGTCGCCTACACAAATAGTAGACCGACCAGCTACTTTCATTAGCAAACCCAATTACATCAAGGTATTTGGACCTGCCTTCATTCTGCTTCTTTTGCTGAAAGAAACACAACATATTGTGTTTCAATCGATGAATTAGCAATGTCAAGTTTTCGGTATGGCTTCGCAACCATTTCATTGATTCCGATGAAGCTAAAAGACGACGGAGAAAACCCTGAAAGGCTAAAACCACTGGAGAGAAACAGAATGGTTTTGGTAACTCCTCCATCGGCATCATCAGCCGTTCTTATCCATGGATTCTACAGCAAGGTAAATCGATAACATATAAAAATTAGAAGTTGGTGCCGGCCATAAGTTTGATCTCATTGGCTCTAACTGCAAACAAGTGACACCTAAGCATCACAGACGGCCTGCTAAATTGTTCCTCCTTGGTCCTATTATGGCCCGGTCTACACACAATATAAGCAACTTCACATCATTGTTATCAGACCAATGAACTTGGTCATCACTTCCCCAAAACTTCCTTCCTCTTCCTTTTTCTCTGGTCTAAACTCCTAGAATCTAGCTAGGAGCTGCATAGGGGAAGTAACAATGAGTACAGAGCAGAAAGGTGGAATGTTCAGGTTTGCAGATGGCAAAGACAAGCTGCTGATGACTTTTGGGGTTCTGGGTTGCATTGGAGATGGGATGCAGTACGCTCTAACCATGTTTGTTCTCAGCGATGTTATCAATGATTTCGGTAATCCGAACATCGTTCTCAATCATGCTACTGTGAATAAGGTACTGTGAATGAATGATCTTGTCCTGGTGTGTCATGGTCATGGCTTCATGAGCTGATCTGATTTTTCTCTTCATTGTGGTTTTCACTTTTCAGTATTCTCTCAGGCTGCTCTATGTAGCACTATTTGTTGGCCTTGCTGCTTTTGTTGGTAAGTTTACTGATGAATCCGAATGCTTCTTTAGATTAAGCAGGTAATTGCTTGTTTTCCAAGAAAACACACTAACGTAGTGTTGATTGGAATGACAACAGAAGGAATGTGTTGGACCAGAACTGCGGAGAGGCAGACTTCCAAGATGAGAACACAGTACCTGAAGGCCGTTTTGAGACAAGACGTCGGTTTCTTCGACACCCAGGAAGGCGGTTCGACCACGTTCCAAGTCGTCACAACCATATCCGGTGATGCCAATTCGATTCAAGTTGCAATATGTGACAAGGTGATTGATCACATATATAGTTTGCACTTTTGTTACTTCAATTGGAGACTCAGAATCTTAATTTCCTCTACACCTGCAGATTCCCAACTGCCTGATGTACATAGCAACCTTCCTCTCCTGCCTCATTTTCGCCTTCGTTCTCTCTTGGAAGCTGGCACTGGCTGCTCTGCCACTGACCTTCTTGTTCATCGTCCCGGGGCTCGTATTCGGGAAGATGATGTTGGATGTGATAATGAAGATGATTGCTTCGTATGGTGTTGCTGGAGGGATTGCAGAACAAGCCATCTCTTCGATCCGCACGGTGTATTCGTACGTCGGGGAGCAGAAGACCTTGGAGAGTTTCAGCAAGTCGCTTGACACTACCCTGGAGTTGGGGATCAAACAAGGCTTTGCAAAGGGTTTGTTGATGGGAAGCATGGGAATGATCTATGTTGGCTGGGCTTTCCAAGCTTGGGTTGGCACGATTCTCGTCACGGAGAAGAACGAGAAGGGTGGCTCCATTTTTGTAGCTGGAATCAATGTCATCATGGGAGGATTGTAAGTCATGATGGTTAGACAACCTCTCAGCTAATTTTCTCTATGGTCACTTCGTTTCTCGCTTGTTGACATTTCTTGCATTTTTCAGGAGTGTACTGGGTTGCCTTCCTAATCTGTCATCCATCACGGAAGCAACACTTGCAGCGACTCGAATCTCCGAAATGATCGATCGAGCTCCCGACATAGACACGGAGGAGAAGAAGGGGAAAGCTCTGTCACACATCCGCGGAGAGATTGTGTTCAACGACGTCCATTTCTGCTACCCATCAAGGCCTGACACCCCAATCTTTCAAGGGTTGAATCTCAGGATTCCTCCCGGCAAGACGATTGGCCTCGTTGGCGGCAGCGGTTCAGGAAAATCTACCACCATTTCCTTGCTGCAGAGGTTTTACGACCCGATTCAGGGCGACATCCTCCTCGACGGGCACAAGATCAAGAAGCTCCAGCTGAAATGGTTGAGAGCTCAAATGGGCCTGGTGAATCAGGAGCCGGTCCTCTTCGCGACATCGATAAAGGAGAACATCATGTTCGGAATGGAAGGATCCACCATGGATGACGTCATGAACGCTGCTCGAGCTGCAAATGCGCACGATTTCATCGTTAAACTGCCCGATGGATACGAAACTCAGGTAATTGAATTCATAATTCATCAGACCATACATCCAATTGTGTCACAATGTTTCCATCCTTTCCTTTTTTCATCTCTTATTGAGATCATTCCCTCCTTCATTTCTCTCTCAGGTTGGCCAATTCGGATTCCAAATGTCTGGAGGGCAGAAGCAGAGGATCGCCATAGCCAGAGCTCTCATCAGAGAGCCGAAAATCCTGCTCCTCGACGAAGCGACAAGCGCCCTAGACACGCAGTCAGAAAGAGTTGTCCAGTCTGCAATCGACCAGGCGTCCAAGGGGAGGACGACCATCATCATCGCTCATCGCCTCTCCACCATCCGAACGGCCAACCTCATCGTGGTCTTCCATGAAGGCAAGGTGGTCGAATCCGGTACCCACGAGGAGCTTATGTCGAAATCTGACGATGGAGAGTACTCAAAGATGGTGAAACTGCAGCAGGCAGCAGCAGAGAACGAAGCATTCGACGAGTTCGCTCGTAAAGTTGACAGCAAGCGTCGCCACAGGAAAAGCCCAGGACCGAGTCCCCGAATCGGAAGTGCAAGGTCGACTGCACCGAGTCCACTATCAAGTGCACCGGGGACTCCCAGGTTTAGCCCTGCTAGCCCGGCGAGCCCCTTCAGCCCTGCAATGTCTGTGGGCACTCCCTATGCGTATTCGATCTACGATCCTGATGACAGCGACAATGAAGATTACTATGATCAATTTGGTTCCTCTGCTCCATCACAGTGGAGGTTGTTGAAAATGAATGCACCCGAATGGGGGACAGCTCTGGTCGGATGCTTGGCATCGATTGGGTCCGGTGCGGTCCAACCCATCAACGCTTACTGCGTCGGTTCGCTTATATCGAACTACTTTCGAACCGATGAAGATGTCATGAAGCAGAAATCGAGGAACCTGTCTTTCATCTTCCTAGGCATTGCAGCTCTCAACTTCGTCTCGGGCCTCGTGCAGCACTACTGCTTCGCGGTGATGGGCGAAAAGCTGACAAAAAGGGTTCGTGAGAAGCTGCTGGAGAAGCTCATGACCTTCGAGATAGGATGGTTCGACGAGGACGAGAACTCGAGCGCTGCGGTCTGCTCGAGGTTGGCTACTGAGGCTAGCATGGTGCGGTCCTTGGTTGGGGATCGGATATCACTTCTGGTGCAAGCATTCTTCGGGTCCATTTTCGCCTACGCGCTTGCTCTGGCTCTGTCGTGGAAGCTAGCTCTCGTCCTGATCGCGGTCCAGCCTGTCG
This sequence comes from Linum tenue, assembly GCA_946122785.1. Lineage (NCBI taxonomy): Eukaryota > Viridiplantae > Streptophyta > Magnoliopsida > Malpighiales > Linaceae > Linum > Linum tenue. The sequence continues at coordinate 26,555,595 of CAMGYJ010000002.1, read as the reverse complement.
TTGTAGGCGGGTACTATTCGAAGAGTGTGTTGATGAAGAGCCTAGGGGAGAAGTCTCAAAAGGCACAGAAAGAAGGAAGCCAGCTAGCTAGTGAGGCAGTAATCAATCACAGGACGATCACTGCCTTCTCTTCTCAGAGGAAGATAGTGGGGCTGTTTAAAGGTACATTGAGAGGACCAAAGAAGGAGAGCATGAAGCAATCATGGTTGTCTGGTTTTGGTCTCTTCAGCGCGCAGTTCTTCAACACTGCATCTACTGCATTGGCATTTTGGTACGGTGGGAGGCTGTTGATTGATGGGTCTGTAACGCCAGAGCATCTTTTCCAAGCTTTCTTGATCCTGCTCTTCTCAGCATACATAATTGCAGAAGCTGGAAGCATGACGAACGATCTTTCTCGAGGTGGGAATGCGGTTCAATCGGTGCTGTCGATCTTGGACAGGAAGACCGAGATCGATCCTGACAGCCAGTATGTTTCGGAGAGCAAAAAAGACATTAGGGGGAAAGTTGAGCTGAAAGAAGTCTTCTTTGCATACCCATCAAGGCCTGATCAGATGATCTTCAAGGGTTTGAACCTGAAGATGGATGCAGGGAAGACGATTGCCTTGGTTGGGCCGAGTGGGTCTGGGAAATCCACGGTGCTTGCCTTAATCGAGAGGTTTTACGACCCATCGAAAGGGGCAGTGTTCATTGATGGTCAGGATGTGAAGAACTACAACCTGAGATGGCTCAGGAGTCACATAGCAATGGTCAGTCAGGAGCCGACATTGTTTGCTGGTACGATTGCTGAGAACATTGCATACGGTAGGGAAAATGCTCGAGAATCCGAGATCAAGAAGGCTGCTGTTCTTGCCAATGCCCATGAATTCATCAGGTAATAACCTTACTACTACACCCTTTTCTTCATCAGCAATCAAGCAAGCACTATTTGTGATTGACAACACAAAAACTTACTGCTCTTTTCCCCCACTTTGACAGTGGAATGAAAGATGGCTATGATACATACTGTGGAGAAAGAGGTGTGCAGTTATCAGGAGGGCAGAAGCAAAGAGTGGCCATTGCAAGGGCAATCCTGAAGAACCCATCAATCCTGCTGCTCGACGAAGCGACGAGTGCACTTGACAGTGTCTCAGAGAAGCTGGTTCAGGAGGCACTGGATAAGATGATGGTTGGCAGGACCAGTGTTGTGGTTGCTCACCGGCTATCTACAGTACAGAAATCGGACTGCATTGCGGTGATCAAGAACGGGCAGGTCGCGGAGAAAGGGTCGCATAACGAGCTCGTCTCGTTCGGGAAGAGAGGGGTTTACTACTCTCTAATCAAGCCACAGGCTGGGAGTAGCTCCCCTTTCAGGTGAAAATAGAAGGATTGCAAAAGGATCAGGCATTTAGGTATTTTGGAGATAATAAACTAGCTAAGAATAATGAGAAAGAGAAGACTCATCTGGGGACGTCTTGCTTCTCAGTTTGAATGTGTGAGAAGAAACGTTTCTAGGTTTGCATGTACAACTTGTTACTTCATGTGGGTCAAATTCGTCCTACCATTTCTGTTTGTAAGGTATTGAAAAATATAAACAACTTTTGATTTTGGTGTTTATAAAGTTGCACTTGCCTACATTCTCATATATCCATGTTGGCAACAACAAGGAATTGAGATTCATACTTCATATCCTATTTTCTTCTCCATCACTAAATGGATGCTTTAATCCAGACTTTTATCTTTTGCTCTATCATATATGAAAGATTCTTCTCGCTCAAAATTGTAAGTGTGTCAATTATGAGGGTTATCTTTTCGTCGGTAACTAGGTGGTTACATTGGAGTTTTTTCCAGAAATAGCACCTTTAAAAAAAAATTACAAAAATAGAACCCTTCCAAAAATATTTACAAAACTAGCACCCTTTTTTATGGACCGCACTCTAGAGGTGCGTTTTACATATAAACCGCATCCTCCAGGTGCGTTTTATATATAAACCGCACCTGTAGGGTCCATATTCCTGGGCCGAAATCGCATCTTGGCCGCGGTTTGGACTCTGCCCCTACACAAACCGCACGGCCGAGGTGCGTTTCTGGCATGACCTAGCCAAACCGCATCCTAGAGATGCGGTTTGTTCCTCGAAAAGCAAACCGCATCTCTAAGGTGCGGTTTAGCTACACAGAACGCACCCCCCAAGTGCGGTCTGTGTGTCAATAATATTCCGACACCCGACAAACCCCATGCAGAGAATTATGGACGTAGGCCTGCATGGCAGACTAAAACCGCACCTTAGAGGTGCGGTTTTCCTGATTTTTTTCCCTATATAAGACTGCCGAAAAACCTCTACTCTTCACACCTCTCCTTCTCTCTTTTCATTTTTCTGTTGTATTCCTATATTTCTTTAGTGTTTTTGCCATTAACATTAACTCGTAAGTTTATTTTGTGTTACTTTTTATTGTTATTTGTGATTTTTACGAGTTTAACTGAACTACTGTTTTTTTGTGTGCAGATGGCATTCCGTCAGTTCACGCTTGGCTTAAGGTGGAATGGTTACACAGAAGAGACCGGAAAGGGGGCCACCTACGTCGGTGGCAATTTTCAGAAAATAACGGTCGGTACCAGACCGAAGTTTGAAGACCTCCATCAAATATGCACTAACGTTACTTGCATGGATGACACGAGAAGAGTAGATCGAATGGTGTACCGATATCCAAACAGAGAAAGTGGGTCATTGTGGCATGAGGAATATACCATAACCACTCAAGATGAAGTAGATTCCATGCTCGAATTCTTGAGGTCCAACAAATTGTCCAAAGCCGAGATGTTCGTTTACACCGAGCCAGCCGTTGGTGTTGGAGGTCATTCTGGACACGGTCAAACATCTGGTATCCATGGTGGAGGTGAATTTTATGGCGATCATCCCTACTAAAGTTACCATGATCCTCATTCCTATTTCCAGTACCAAGATGGAGGGCAAGGTGAAGGCCATCATCAATCTTTCCCGTCATATGAAGAAGAAGTTCAACCGGACCTCGGCAACCAACCCCAGTACAACTTCCAATCAGGCAGCGGTAGTTTTCACAACTACCATTATGGAGCTGATGAAGGTGCCTTTCATGAGCTGGATCAGATGGAAGCTCCCATGGCAGCACCAGTCAGCGACCCCTCCGATGAAGAAGGAGAGAACAATGTCAGTGCAGACAGCTCCGACCCTCTTGAAGGTGCTGATGATTCAGGACCAGAGTCAGATTCAGATAATGATCATGATGTGGCTCCTGATCGTGTACCAGTCCCCTACTACAATCACATTCCAGACGACAATTGGATGGTCGACAGCGACATGGAGCCCCCAGAGGTCCCAATATGGGGCCCACTCACTAGGTTTACGAAGGGCCAACAATTTGGCTCGAAGAAGGAGGTGCGGCACGCCATTGAGACTGAAGCAATGACTCGCCATTTTGAATGGCACACAACTCATTCCAACACCAAAAGGCTCATAGTCAGATGCCGTAATCATCACGAGGGGTGCAATGTTAGGATTCAGGCCATCAACAGCAAGAGACACGGCCACTGGGTCATATCCCGTGCGGTGAACACACACACATGTGTGTCATCCATAACTTCCCAAGGCCATCGACGGTTGAAATCCATGGTGGTTGCTGCGGCTATCAGGCATCTGATTGAGGCTGAACCGGATCTGAAGGTGAAAGTCATAATCGCTGACATTGCAAGTCGTTATGGTTATATGATTAACTATAAGAAGGCGTGGCATGGAAAGCAGAAAGCTCTGGCAGCCGTCTTCGGTGATTGGGAAGAATCATATGCATTCCTTCCCAGGTTAATACTGGCATTGGAGGCGTCTAACCCTGGCACTGTGTTCACCCCTCGATACCAAGATGAAGAGATACAACCCCCAGAGCCAGGTAACGAACGCCATTTCCGCCGACTGTTTTGGGCATTCAAGCCATCTATTGATGGTTTTGGCTTTTGTATCCCTGTGATTACTATGGATGGTACGTTCCTTACCGGCAAGTACAAGGGCACTCTCCTGATTGCCAGTGGGGCGGATACAAATAGACAAGTCTTTCCTTTAGCCTTCACCATTGTAGAGGGAGAGAATGCTGATAGCTATGGATGGTTTTTTCGACAACTTCAGCTCCACGTCACTAGGAGGACGAACCTGACAATAATCTCTGATTGGCACGCCGGCATTAGAGCTGCCATCTTAGGCCTGGATCCAACCTGGAATTGGTCCCAAAGGTGGTGCATACGACACTTCAAGAGCAACTGGAACCATCATTTCAAGCGGAAGAAGCTAGCTGATAATTTGTGGTGGATTGGTAACCTCTCTATTGCTCTCAATTAACAATATCTTGTAATATGGGGAGTGGTGCACTTGTTAGACTCTTTCTAAAGAGATGCATGCCTAAGGAGATGGGGTTTTTAGCGATTATCATGGTCCTCCCATTTCCTGGGAAAATCGGGTTTTAAGCGATCTTCGGATCCCCCCTTTTTCTGTCAAACAGGCTGTGTTTCTAAGGAGATGTATACCTCTCATAAGAGTCTAATGAGAGTATGACCGTGTTGTTTGAAATTGTACTAAACTGACAATCATTGACTAACGTACTACTTTTCTGTGTGTTATTCAGCGATTGCATACCAGGAGAAAAAATTTCAGGAGAAGTTGCAGAAGATGCGCGAGTTATGCCCTGAAGGGGCACAGTGGCTGGATGGACACGATCTATCCATGTGGACATTTCATAAAGATGGAGGGAAAATATGGGGTATTGCCACAACCAACTCAAGTGAGAGTATCAACTCTGTCTACAAGGCCGTTCGTGCACTGCCGATCTCTGCCATTGTGGAGATGACTTTTTGGAAAACGAATGCATGGCTCGTGAACCGACTCCACTGGGCAAGGACGAACGAGGCACATGGAAAGGTCCATGCCTATAAAGTCACTGAAATAATGGATAATGACAATCGCAAGAGCAGTCGACATAGTGTAACCGTTATGAATTGGGCAACTGGTGAGTATAGCGTGATGACCGGACATCGGGAGGATGGTAGACGGGGGGCCACCGTCATGAAGTTTTGGTCAATTTCAGGACCAAAGTTGGTGAGTGCTCTTGCCAGAAGTATCAGGGGAGAGGGTGGCCTTGTTCTCATGCAATGGCCGTAATTAAAAACAGGAGCAAAGACCCCCGTCACTTCGTTAGTCCATTCTTCAATATCGACTCACTCAAAAACACCTATGGACGGAGTTTCCGTGCATTGCTTGATGAAGCTTATTGGCCGCTGTACGAAGGGAAATTGATCGTCCCGCCATTCGGACAGAGGCGTGAACCGGGTCGCCCGAGGAAAAAGAGAATTCCAAATGAAATGGATCAAAGTGGAAGACCGCCACGAGGCCCAAGACGATGTTCAATATGCAAAGTTCCAGGACATGATAAACGAAGGTGTCCAGGACCGATTGGTCCGCAAAATCCGGGTGCTGATGTGCCGGACTCAGCTAATGCGACATAATTTCCGATTATCATTCTTCTTGCTAGTTGTAACTCTTACGTTGCATTTACTTGTGTATTGTTGATTGAACGAATTGGGATTATATCAAGTGAAGAGGAATCGTCATAATAACAAATTGTTCAACACTCAATTAAGTAAAATAAAATAAAGGGAATAGTCCCAAGTACATAGAAATAAAAAACAACCCAAAATACATTTCAAGGAAGTCCACGAGCTTCACCGGAACCCACGGTTTTCTTGCTCCTTGTACGTTTGCCGACGGGAGTAACAATAGGTGGTGGGGGTGGCAAGTTTCGAACGGCCGAGGTAGTGTGGCGCTCGTCGGTGCTATGTCGGCGGGGAAGCGGCACTTCCGGGGTCGACCGTGCGACATCGGCGCTCATACGGTGAGGAGTTGGAGGCCACTGATGATGAGGGCGAGTCCATGGGTTGAACTCGTGCGGGCGGATATCTACGATGATCCCGGCCCTGAGCTCTGATACAGCCAAGTAGACTGTTTGCCATCCTCCTAATGAAGCTGACATCTTCATTGCCCAACTCAGTTCTTCCGGTAGTCATATCTTTGATCCGCTCGATCCCATCACCCTAAATCACACAAAAAAAAAAACTTAGAAAGAGATTTAGGAACCAAGTAATAAATCATACTATGTTGAGACTGATTATACTTACTAATGCACCATCGGCATCGGCCGCACCCTCCGGAGTCATGTAACGAACCGATGTTTGCCGATATCGATCCAAGTATGGGTCATGATACCCCATTCGGCCCACTTGATTTGGAGTGACAATATCCTGTAATTGTCGGTTCTCCCAAATCGCGATGAATTCCTTCAACTTTGTGGGCCAATCGCGAGTACCTTGCCGACCATCTCGGCCATGGAAGGCCCTTTGACTCTCGGGGACCTCCAACGGAATGCACTGCTCCCGACCAAACTGACGGAGGCATCGATCCGGCAAGTGCCACTCCACGGTCCCAAAATAAATTAGAGGAACCCTCGTGCACCATTGCCCGATATGACCGGGGAATTGCTGGAGATGCCATTGAACGATGTTCTCCGGGTATGGATCGAAGACGATCTACAAGAAAGAAATGAGTAACGTAAGATTAATTAATTAGAAAAATACATGTAGTACAATGAAAAAAATGATAAATGGATCGCAGTATAGAAGTTACCTCTCCTTCCCAAAGTCGCTCAAACCTCCTTCGATACTCGTCCAACTTGTGTTGGACAAGGTTGTCGCATGTGGTGTGTCCGAGCCACCTTATTAATAAGACAATAATGAAACTACAATAAGATAAAACACAAGGGAAAATATGTTATGACTACATGATGGGGTATGAAAAGTTTACCTTGCCCCATAAGCTTCACCTCTTAGGGGATGATCGATTGGCCAATCCCTGTCTGGACGTTGGACCGGTGCAAGCCATGGCATATGCTCCCAAGCCCAAAATTGGACGATTAACATTGCGCCGCCGACCTCCCTCATAGCTTTTAGAGACGCATTGCACAAGTTGTGGTAGATCATAGCTAGGCAAGCGGATGCCCAACTATACTCCCCCATCTCCTCCCAACTACTGAAGATGATCCTAAGCCATCCACAACTAAGGAGATTGCTTGATTTCTTGGAGAAGAACACTCCTCCGATCATGCCTATGAGATAGACACGAGCATATCTCTCCTTCTCATCCTCCGGACTTTCCTCGGTTAGGGGATGACTCTCGTAATGGTCTCTAAAATACTTCGTCAACCATGTAATTGAGACTTGGTGTTTCCTCATTGGTGGCATGCGATCGGTCGCATCAACGCAACCCTTCACCGGTACTTTCACTCCCAAATGACTGTGGATGAAATGAACCCAACCGGGCATACCGTCACGATCCTCGGGGGGATGATCACTCACGCACACCGGTTTGCCGTCGATGGGCAGATGGGTTAGGATGGCGACATCGTTTAACGTGATGGTGGCCTCTCCTTCTCTAAAGTTGAAACAATGGGTCTCCTTTCTCCATCTCTCGGCTAATGCGGTGATGAGTTGGCGATCAATTTGGACGCCGTTAAAATGCCTAATCGAGTCTAACCGTGCCCTTTTGAGAAAGGGCAAGATAGCTGGGTGGAATGGGAGCACATTGGTGGTACCCCTGTAGCGGATTATTGTTTGTGCCTCCTAGCAAAAATTTACAAGTTAATTATAATATATTAGTAAGAGTTTTTTTTCTTATAACTAAATTAATTAAATTTAATTATGCGACATCAAGCAGAATTTTATTATCATAAAAAGACATTTCATATTATCATATTATCATAAAACAAACGTCCTAAATTAATTAACATAATAACATTGTCAATGAATAATAATTTAAAGAGGTACATACATATTATCGTAAAACAAACATACTAAATTAATTAACATAAATAACATTGTTAATGAATAATAATTTAAATAGAAACATACATATTCAAATGTTTGAAATTAATAAAATTCTTTTTGTGCACATAAAAATAAATCGTATTGGTTGTTTGGTAAATAATTTAATCATATTGGTTGTTTTAAATAATTTAATCGAATACAAAGCAACACTCGTTAGACTCTTAGAAGAGGTATACATCTTCTTAGAAACGCAGTCTTTTTGACAGAAAAAGGGGGGATTCGAGGATCTCTTAATACCCGATTTTCCCAGGTAATGGGAGGATATGATAATCGCTTAAAACCCCATTTCCTTAGACGTGCATCTGCTTATAAAGAGTCGAAGTAAGTGGCGCTATGTATTCGATTAAATTATTGAAAACCACCAACACGATTAAAAAATCAACATAAATTTATTTTATATTACACTAGGCACATTAACAAAATAAAAGAAGGACAAATGGTGAAGAATTGTATGTACCGGGTGAGCGTTCCAAACATCCCTTGACCGATGGTTGGGTTGGTCGTACAAGTCGGTTGGATCCAACGGTCCTTGCTCGAGATAATACCGTTGGTTGTATATATCGACGTCCTCCCCAACCTACGAGAAAATAACAACGAGGTTAGTACATAGATTAATTAAAAAACTTATAACAACAACAAAAATTAAACCAGAATAATGAGTACATACCGCTTGAAATTCATCAACATAAACTCCCTCTCCTTGCCACCAATCGGCCATTTTTTCGGCGCAATTCGGACAGAGCTTCGGCTCGGCTCGGCGGGTTTTGAGGAAAAAACCTAAGAAATATTTTCTTATGGCAGATCGAACTTAGCCGCAACCAACAGACTTCTATTTCCTAGTCTTTTGGGAGGGGAGGGTTAAGAGAGATAAAATCTAGAGAGAGAAGGGAGAATGGGTTGTGGTGTGAAGAAATGAGAGGGGAAGGTGGGGTATTTATACCCATCAGACCGCACCCTCAAGGGGCGTTCTTGTAATTTTCCCCTCGTAGAAACCGCTCCCTCCCGATGCGGTTTGCGAGTCACGAGGCGCTGACCGCTCCTTGCAGGTGCGGTCCTCGATCCATGGCACGGATCGCTCTGCTGGCGCGCGGTCCGCCGTCCGATCGCTCCACCATCCAACGGTCTTGAAGACCGTTCCGCAGAGAAAGCACACCGCACCTTGGCACTGCGGTTCACGTGCTGACGTGACACGGAACGCACCTCTAAGGTGCGGTTTATCAATAAAACGCACCTTAGGGGTGCGTTCCGTTAGAAAAGGTGCTACAATTGTAAATATTTTATTTGGGTGCTAGTTTTGTAATTTTTTTTTAATGGTGCTAGAATTGGAAAAAACTCGTTACATTGAGGCAATCTGAAAATGGTTGATTAGGGTAGTGTGTCAAAATATTAATCTTGATTAAGATTAGATATAATTTGGGAATAACTCCTAGGCTATATTTCAATATATTTTATTTACTAAAGGTCAATATGATAAAACTTTGTGGAGCCACGACCTTTTTTTTAAAGAAGTCTTGGAAGAACTAACAAAACATTTTATGATTTTGATTTTTGGTTAATCGATAGAATAATAACCAACTCAAACAACCTCTAAGGGAAACAGACCACGAACTACGTATCATTGAGTTTCCATAAACTTTTTTGAATTTGGATATTGCATTCTCAAAAATAATCTTACCTTAATTGGCTATGTATGCAATGAAGCATGAAGGCAAATGAAAGCTTTGTTGATTTGAACCTAGAGAACGTTTCTTTAAAATTCAAACATATTATGTAGTTATCAACAGTAGGTTCAAGAGTTATATTGAACTGATGAGATTGGTTTAGATTCATTGTTCTCTCTTTAATAAGATCGACTTTTGTGGTTGAGAGAGTATGATTAAAATCTAGATTCATTATTTTTATAAAGGGTTGAGATTCTCATTCTTAGAAAAATAAACTTTTAACTTTTTTGAGAAACAACTCGTGCTTATGTATAACTAGCATTGGGCCCGGCCCGTTGGCCGGTACAGAATATAACTTCAAAGTGTATTGTGTTTTACTCTATATATAATGAATTGCAACGAAAATGATATTATGTATCGAGGAAGTTCTGACTATACGGATGATTTTGCCTTCTTATAAATTTGTTGTTCCACATTATCAAAAAAAAAAAAAAAATTGTTATTCCATTGTAAAACCACTTGATAGCCCTTCTTAAGTAGAATCTATGATGCTATCCCACTTCACTTTCCAAACCTGGAATAGATTTATTTGGCGGTTTCCCCAGAAAGCCACTCACAAAGCTTATATCAAGTTGTGTTTCTTATATTCCACAATGCATATCATAGTCAAAACACCTTACTGATAAAACTTTCCACAATGCTCATCTTAGTAAAAACATCCTACCAAAGAATTAGGCAGGTTGGAGGCTTCTTGTTTTCCGAGTTTGTGTTCCTTTTTTTCTATATCATGCTTTAGCATAGAGGTTTCTATTTTGTTCTCTTTTAGAGCCCCTGACCCTACTGATAAAGCTTACCACAATGCACATCATAGTAAAACAACCATACTAACAAAGCTCAGTAAAGAACTGAAATATATAAGTAGCTATCTTAAGAGTCATGCTACTTTAAGCCCACAAACTAATCATGAGACCCAAGCTTCTAATAGGATGCCACTGCACAATCTAAAAGTTTAAATATCTGTAACACCAAACCATTCACAAAGGTTGTTCATCGAAGAACCTCGGGAGTTGGCTTAGTCTTGCTGGTTTGCTCAAACACAGGAGCTGCAATTGTGTGGAGTTGACTTCCTGTCTCGCTCAATTGCTGCAATCATAGCAATAAGATAAAAATGAAATGATGAAATTAACCTGGTACACTCTTCGGCTATATGAATGGATGTGTTGTTGGTATATTCATCACTTACTCAAGTGGATCATGCTCCACACTAACCACTCAGTTTGAGGATTCAAGAAGTTAAGGGGTCGTTTGCTTCAAGGATTTGGTACATGGATTTGGTATCAAAAAACCAACTATCAAGGATTTAGGTACAATCCGTTGTTTGCTTGCACCTTTTTGGGAGACCAAATCTGTGGGGCCCACGGATTTTAAGGGCCCAAATCCGTGGACCCCACGGACTTATAAATCCCACATGTTGATGTGGGATTTTGAATATGACATAAATCCTTGATGAGATTTTACTCATATACCCTCATGCACTTTTAATATTTCAAGGTTGCCCTCAAATTTAACTATTATACATTATAATTAACAATAAATGAATAATATAAACGTTCAATTAATGTGCAAACATGAGTTAGATTTTTTATATCATTTCTTGTGTTCTAGTTTTCTTTGACCTTTTCATGGAACGTGTTTGAAGTTTTGTCCTTGTTTTGTGTACATATCATAAACATGTCAAACGTATAGAAAAGGGCAGTAATGTAATTTTTGACTTCAAGTAGTAAATCCCACACCTTTAAATCCATGATAAAAACATCCCAACAAACAAAGGATTGTTACAAATCCATGATGCCTCAAATCCTTGATAAATCATTGGGTTTTTAAATTACAAAACCCTCATTTTTAAATCCATGAAGCAAACAACCCCTAAATTGAGTAAGTTTAACCTGTAATTTCAGTCTCATGTACACAGCTTGTTGGGTTTGTTGAGGAATGAGTTGTTTCTTTCTCTGATTTGTTTGGAATGATAAATAAACCATTAGCCAAAGAAACGCAGACCATTATGCTCCAAAATTGCAAAATAAGCTTCACCATAAGTTTCTTGCAAATAGAGTTTGACTATATATATACCTAAAGCCAATATGGAATCAAACTGAAAATCTTATGCTTCTACATGTCTATTCCTCCAAATCAACTAACCTCATGATTTCTATAACATTGAAACAACAAAATTGCAGGCTGCAGTTTGTAGGAAAACAGAAGTAGGTAGCTTACTTGCCTGAGTGCTTCAGGTGGTCTTGTCTTGATTTTCGTTTAATGAAATTTCAGGCAGGGATTTCTGGGAAATGTCATTATGCAATAAACAAAGCATATTAGAGAAGCTAGATATAAAGAACCAATTCATAAAAGAATAGATCGATGTACAATTGTACAGACACAGACAGGGTAAAAACACTGCTACGTAAAGAGAAGTTTCATGCATCCTCATATGAAACCATGATACGAATGCATCCACATACTTCCTATCATTAAATAAGCCTAGCTTGAGGGATAACTTTGGAGGAACCATAAATGAATATGATGCTCTTATTCTTAACAAATTGACCAAGAAGCCAGAAAGGGTCAAGAATCACATAATCACCTAAGGAGTGGAGATTTAAATTGGACTTTTAAATTGCATCATCTAAACCACTGAAGAATGATCAATAGTAGGGATAAGCAAAGGGAAGGAGGCATGATAGTCTTGCGGTTAAGCTAATAGCAACAAAGAATCTCTATACTTTCAACACCTATTAATATCTTCACTGTGGAAAATGAGTTTAGACAAAATCAACAGCTCTGAATGACAAAATAGAAAGCAACCTAACAGAGGAAACTTACGGAGGAAAAATATATAGTTTATCACGACGGCCAGGTTGTTTGGGCAGTCGCAGTAGCAGCAGAGGGGAGTGTCTGTTGAACGTAAATAGACAGAGAGAGACGCAGAGGGAATTTCTTCTCGAAGGGGTTGGGAGGGAGACGACAATAGCGAGAGGAGTCGGTTAATTTTTCCCGGGGCTTGCGGGACAGATAGAGTAGCAAGAAAAACAACGAATGACGGTAATCGGAGAAGTATAGAGACGACGACGATAGGGGATTACGGGAGCAGATTGAGTACGGCGGCAAGGATGGTCGGCTGGAAGTGAGACGGCGAGAGAGAATCGTGAGATATCTTGGCTGGAAGACTAAAAGTGAGGAATTGGATTGTGGTTCGGTTGGGAGAGAGATGGCAAGAGAGAAGCGCTGAGATTTCCGGGTTGGAAGACTGAAAGCGGGAAGAGAAAAAAATGGAATGACGGAGAAGCCCCTCCGAAGTGTGCGGTAAATCGAGGAGGGGCTGACGTGGCGAATGACATATTTTGACATTCCCTTATAGTAATTTTTAGATGTTTAGACATAGAGACTCTTCTCTAAGAAGAGAAAGAAAAAAAATTGATGATCTATCCACCCAACATCCATCTTCTTCCCAATTGCAGGCTATGTGAGCCATACTGTGGGTTGATCTATTTTGGGCTCTGTGGATGTGGCTCCATTCAATCCCGCTTCTTGAATTTCTTTTGCTATCTAGTCCACCTCAACGTTGGACACTGCCCGAAATCAGCCTCTTCACCTGCTGGCAATCCGTCTGAAGTGCTATGGAATGCAGCTGGAGACGGTTCGCCATTTCCATGCCAAACATCATCGCCATTAGGGGTTTACATGTGTCGGGTGGTCCGGGTTTAGACATTTTAATCACCCGACCCATGCACTACGGTTTGGGAAATATTAAACCCAAACCCACCCAAAAAAATCTAAACCCTACGGTTTGTTTCTAATTGGGTTGGGTCGGGTTGGCAATATTTTTAAGTAAAAACTCAACCCAACACAAAATATGTAATTATTCTACATCATAAAAATATTTTATAACTAATTAAAATTCAAACGAATAAACCAAGGTGAAAGGTATCAAAATTCACAAATGTTGTTTGAATTTTAATAAAATTTGATTTACTTCAACTTATGTCTAGTTTTTTTCATGACATTTGTTGAAATAGGCTAAAAAGGTTACAAATGAACGCATCCAAAATATGTTATTCTATTAAAATTGTACACAAGAAAAAAAAATTACGTGAATCATAGCTATATTAAATTTATGTCTAAACTTTAAGCCGAAGAATGCATTAGATTAGGGAGACCTTAAGAGAAAAACATAACAAAATATCTTAATTTTCTCATAAGTATGACTATATACGACATAATTTTTTTTTATACGAACTCATACCAATAATTGGAACACGGGTTGGGTCGGGTTCTACGGGTTGTGTAATCCAAAATCCAAACCCAACCCAAAAGAGACGGGTTGTACAAAAGAAAATCCTCACCCAACCCAAAAACTTCGTTTTAGCAATAAATACGGGTGGGTTGAGTCGGATTGGACTGGTGGGTCGGTTTGCGGGTGTGTTTGTTCACCCCTAATCGCCATGGCTCTGCCTCAGGAGCTTCCCATTGTCACTAGGTTCGTCTCACTGCCGCCGCTACAAACCCACCATCTTTTCTTTTGATAACCACACCCTCATAGTTAGGGGTGGAAATTGGTATGGTATCGGTATTCCAATACCAAATATCGAAATCCGGAATACCGAATTACATCCTAAAATCAATCCCAATTCCAATCCCTAAATATTTCGGTATTGCAATCGGTACTTCGGTATCCCAATCGGTATTATCGAATACGAAATTAATTACATTTGTAATTAATAATTAAATATATAAATTAGATTTTATTGTTTAATTTTGGGCAAAGAGACTAAGCAAAGAGTCTTGAGTTTGCCTAGAGCTAGGATAAGGATAAGGAAAATGGTGGAGATGTGGCATCTCAAATTCTTGTCATTGGTAATCATTAATTTGAATAATTGGAGGTTGAGAGTCGGTTACCACTAGTGTTTGTTTTTTGGTGTGATGAAAATAGCAAGAGATTAGGTGAGAGTCGTGAGTGACTTAAACTGGATAGTTAAAATTGAGTTGGATGTGAGCTTCTACGTTCTGAAAGAGTGAGGAATGACTAAAAGTTGTGTGCTATATTTCATTATTTTTTTGTTTTTTGTTTTTTTTGGTATTTCGGTATATACCGATCTCAATCCCGTAATTCCAAATACCGAATAGCACTCCAAAATGAATTACAATCCCAATTCCTAAAAAATAAGCCGTTATTCGGTAATACCAAATAGTAATAAATTTGGTACGATATTTGGTGTATCCCAAATACCGGTACCAAACTTCTAGCCCAATGGGTATGTGGGCCGAATTCAGTGAATTGTGTTTGGATGTAAAACAAAGCCCAATGGCGGCTTGTTTAATTTGTTTCAAGTTCAGCCCATTTGTGCTATACACCTCAGACTGGCGATTCCACCAGATAAATTCCCAAAAAATTAATTATTAGTCTGCCGAATAAAAAAAGATTTGAGTAAAATCATACCGGCTATTCCACTAGGAAAAGGCTAAATTACATGTTTTGTCACTCAAATTACATAAATCTTTCACGTTTGTCACCCGAATCACTTTTCTTTCTTATTGGACACTAATTTTGCGAAATGTTTCATGTTTGGTCACCGACAGTCTATCTCCGTTTAACTACGTTAAATATTTGATGATGTGGCAAAAGGAAATCTGACTGGGCAGTTAACTAATAACATGTCAATTAAAAAAAAATTCACCTCATTTACCCTAAACGAGAACCACAAGAAGGGGAGACCCATCCTCTCGGTCAATAATCATCCGCCGCTGGCGATATATTTCTTCCTTTCTCTCAGTGGGTCGCCGGTCAGGGTCCCCCTCCCGTCATTCTCGTCGCCGCTGTAGAGACTGGGGCTGGATGGCTATGGCGACCTGTCGGAGACTGGGCGACGGTGACTGCGACGAAGGCAGAGACATGGAAGGCGAAGATGCAACAGCGAGGGACAAATGCAGATCCATAACGGCGGAGGAGATCCGTGAGCTGGCTAGTGCAGCACAGTAGCAGCGGTACCTCAATTGGAGGATGCCGATTCAGTCATCGACTCCATCGAGACCTTCAGCTTTGATTGCGACGGTATAATTACCTACTCTTCGCGGCCTTTCAATCCCAATTCTTACAATTATTCACTTCCGGTTTTCTCTGCTACAGGAGTTATATGGAAAGGGGATAAGTTGAACGATGGAGTTCCTGAGACTCGTATTTGGATTTTGATTGATTTTCTTGTTTTTATGGGTCTAGCTAATCTACATCCATCAGAGCCATTTATTCTATCATCTCCCCTCCTTCATCCCAAAATTCTAGCAACAACAATTCATGGAAGCTCAACGCAAATGTCATGGGCTTCGGCGGTGCCCGAGCACCACCGCCAGCTCGAATCAACCCGCCAGCTAAAGAATCCCCTTCCGGCAAAAAGAAGAACAAAAGCAACAGGAGTGATGAGATTCCGCAGGAAGTGTTCGAGGGAATGACGGCGGGGATATTCGTTTCTGTGGGAATACCGATGGGGCTTGGGATCGGTTTACTGTACTTGGTTGGGATGGTCAAAGAATGTACGGTCGACTCTCGACCAACTTGGATCTGGCCTGGAAGAAGCTCGGGATGGAGAGAAGATGTACCAACTATGTGCTTCGGCGGCAGTGATGAGAATGACGAGGGAGACTCTTTGACCGGCGATCCATTGAGAGAAAGGAAGAAAAATATCGCTGGCGGCGAATGAATGTGGACCGAGAGGAAGAGGCTTTTCCCCTTCTTGTGGTTCTCATTTAGGGTTAATGAGGGGTAATTTTTTTTAATTTTGATTTTTTTATAAAAATTGGCATGTCATTAGTTAACAGTCGAGTCAGATTTTCGTTTGCCACGTCATCAAATATTTAACAGAGTTAACGGAGACACACAGTCGGTCGGTGACCAAACATGAAACGTTTTCAAAGTTAGTGGCAAATAAGAAAGAAAAGTGATTCGGGTGACAAACGTGAAAATTTTATGTAATTTGAGTGACCAAACGTGTAATTTAGCCACTAGAAAAACTTCCATTCACAAAACGACGTCGAGTTTGCTGATGATGCCAACATTTCCATTCTGGTTTAACCACCGGCATTCCGGGATTTGACCGGTTTTGACCGGCATTGACTGCAGGGTCGTGCCGGTGGCATTCCAGCCGGTTTAATGATCGAGTTCAACCGGCCAGCATACCACTAGCATTAGGGGTGTAAATGGGTCGGGTGGTACGGGTTTAGCCATTTTAATCACCCGACCCATGCACTACAGTTTGGGAAATATTAAATCCAAAACCCACCCAAAAATATTTAAACTCTATGGTTTGTTTCTAATTGGGTTGGGTCGGGTTGATGATATTTTTAAGTAAAAACCCAACCCAACACAAAATATCTAATTGTTTAACACCATAAAAATATTTTATAACTAATTAAAATTTCAAACAAATAAATCGAGGTGAAAGGTATCAAAATTCACAAATGGTGTTTAAATTTTAATAAAATGCGATTTACTTCAACATATGTCTAGTTTTTTTCACTATATTTGTTGAAATAGACTAAAAAGGTTATAAACGAACGCATCCATAATATATTATTCTATTAAAATTATACACAAGAAAAAGAATTACGTGAATCATAACTATATTAAATTTATGTCTAACTTTAAGCCAAAGAATACATTAGATTAGGGAGACCATGAGAGAAAAACATGGTGAAATATCTTAATTTTCTCATAATGTATGACTATATACGACATAAATATTTTGTGGATACGAACTCATACCAATAGTTGGAACACAGGTTGAGTCGGCTTTTACGTGTTGTGTAATCCAAAATCCAAACCCAACCCAAAAGAGGCGGGTTGTACAAAAGAAAACCCTCACACAATCCAAAACTTTCGTTTTAGCCATAAATACGGGTGAGTTGGACCGGGTTTGACCGGTAAATCGATTTGCGGGTGTCTTTGTTCATCCCTAACGGGCAGGGTAGTTATCATAAATGGTCACAAAGCTATTCACTTTGTACAAATGGTCACAATCCTTTAATTTTGCACGTTTCGGTAACAAAAGTTTGAATGAATAACAAAATAGTAAATCCGTCCAATTCCATCCAAAATTCCGTCCTAAATCGCCCCGTCAGCAAGACACATCACTGTAAATAATAATAAAAAATGGCTAACCAACCCACTTAACCCGGCAACCCAACCGGCCAGATTAAACCATTTACCCATCGGACCCTAATTGGACTATTACCCCAAATTGAGCTTGAATGAGAATGCCAGAACGAAAGTCGTGAGGAGAGGGGGAGACTGGTGATTCTCCTGCCATAAGCTCCTTCCGCAACTGCTCCTCCTCCGCCTCCTCCGTCGCCACTGATGGCTTCTCGAGCACCGTCGCCGTCTGCTGCTTTGGCGTCTAATTTCGGGATTATGCTCCAGTAGGAGATGAAGGAGAACGGCTGCTGCCTGGCGGACCGGGATCCGGCCCGATGAAGAGCCACGTCAGCACCATTAGGCAGAGGAGGTGGCCGATGGTGCTGTCTTCGTAAAGCATCAGGATCGGAATCCGTCGCCTCCTCGCCGGCATCCTCCTCTTCGCCAATCGTGGGAGAACGATTCGGCGCCGTCACCAACCCTCAAATCGCTCGACATAATCCTCTTCGCCGGCCGAACTATTGAGATTGGTCGCGATTCTTCTGCCGTCGTCAAGTCATCCTCGTCGCCGCCAACCATCGAAAGCCATCTCCTATCTTCTTCAACGCGCGGGAGAGAGATTCCTCCTCTGATTGGCCATGCTCTTGTCATCCTCGGAGAAATTCCCAGAAAGTCGATCTTTACTCATCTATCGGTCGCTCTCCCACGATTGGCGAAGAGGAGGATGCCGGCGAGGAGGCGACGACGCCGAATCGCTCCCCGAGTGACGACGTTCTGTCTCCTTAGGCTCCAAACTCGTGATTTTGGGGGTGAAGACTGACAGACTGAAGATACGATCCGGTAAAGTGATGGGTAAAGGATGATTTCGACCGGTTAGAGTGTTGGGTTAATTGGGCCGAGTAATCAATTTTTAATTATTATTTAAAGTGACGTGTCATGCTGACGGGGCGATCTGAGACGGAGTTTTGGACGGAATTGGATGGATTGACCATTTTGTTATTCATTCAAACTTTTGTTACCGAAACGTGCAAAATTAAAGAATTGTGACCGTTGTACAAAGTAAATAGGTTTGTGACCATAACTACCCTAACGGGCATGACAAGCATGCGGCAGAGAAAAGTTTCCGGAATTTTCTTTTCATATCGTTCCATATAGATTATGCTGGTTTTAGCAGCAATGTTCAACTCCAAAGGGCTTCTTGTGGCGGCTGTTTCCTACTGGCCGGACGGTTCCACCGCAATTCCGGCGCATCAATTTCTGGAAAGAATGAGGGACCCGGAAATGGAGACAAACCAAGAGAATGCGACAAGGTTCCTTGCTCGGTCTCGGTTCTTCAAATTGATGAACTTAACCACTTGCCTTGGATTTGAATTGAGCTGTTCTTTGTTGTTTCTAGAGCGATTTCTAAAACCAGGCTTCGCAATCGCAGACGGAAGCAAAAAAGTTTGATGTGCGACTGCGAGATGACGACTTGAACTCTCTTCCAAGACGAACTGGACCAAAGGGGAAAAAACAAAACAAAAATTCATCGTGGATTCCAATAATACAGGTATGCCTTTAACTATTCCATTTTTTCACGCACATTGAGCATATGTCAATCTCACAAAGGGACAGATAGTGAAACGGACGACTTGGAAGTGTGAGAACAACGTTGGCCATATAGCTGGAGCAGAGTAGTATTCTCACTTGAATTGTTGATTGATTGCTACATTGGAATCATTAGAATAATAAGCCGGCTACTCTTAGGTCGTTGATCTCCAGGAAAAGGATAGAGAGGTGACAAGAAGGAAGACAATTGAGCCGGCCTGATGCCTGCCGATGTCAATGTCATGGATGACAATGCTTAATTATCATCATGCATATAATAGGGTAGTTCGAAGGTCAATTACCATTTCTATGAGCATGAGTTTTTTCAGCTGAGTAGCAGGAAATAGCGTAAAATGGGCAGGAAAGGTGGCATCTTTCGCTGTGCAGATGGCACAGACAAGTTCTTGATGATTGTTGGTGCTTTAGGTAGCATTGGAGATGGGTTACAGTATCCTCTCTCGACATTTGTTCTAAGTTTTGTGATGAACGACTATGGTACTCCAAATAATCCGTTATCGAAAGATACTGTTGATAAGGTGAATGGCAAAGCTAATAGAGATCATGTTTAATTACTCCAGATTAGCAGCATATCATAGAAAGATTGTTCTCTTGCTAACTGTGAATATTCTTTCCGAAAATGTTTCAGTCCTCATCTTTGATAATTTCTTGATTTTTGATTTATGGGTGAGCCTGTATCTTAAAGTTGAAGGTGATCTGTGTAAGTATGTGCAGTAATTTCATGCGTGGAGTAGTTTAAGATGTAAATGTTAGAAGTGCAATTCTCTTAACCAATATCTTGAACTCGGATAATTTACTTCTGTTTTTGCTAATTCCATTCTACCAGTACGCACTCAAGCTTCTTTATGTTGCTATTGGAGTTGGAGTATCTGCTTTTGTCGGTAAGCTTCTTATTCCCCGTCGAGGTAAAAGAAACATTGAAGGTGGACAAAAACTAACGATTTTCCCTGTGGTGAACAAATCCTTCTGTTTCTTAGAAGGACTGTGCTGGACAAGAACAGCTGAAAGGCAGACTTCCAGAATGAGAATGGAATATCTGAGGTCTGTACTGAGGCAAGAAGTTGGTTTCTTTGATACCCAAGAAAGTGGTTCTTCAACAACATATCAAGTTGTCTCAACCATCTCCAATGATGCCAATTCAATCCAAGTTGCAATATGTGACAAGGTTTGTCTTTGTTGTAAATCTCTATCTCCAAGGGGAGCTAAACAAAAATTCCTTAATTCGTATTTGCGTGATGGTTGAAACTTGAAACAGAGCTTTTATTTTTATGGCCTGCAGATTCCAAACTCCCTTGCATATGTAGCAACATTCATCTCTTGCATTGTGGTCTCGTTCATTGTATCCTGGAGGCTTGCTCTTGCTGCTCTTCCCTTAATGGTGCTGTTTGTCGGCCCCTGTCTTATGTTTGGGAAGATCATGACTGATTCACTGATGCAGAAGCTTGAAACTTATGCCGCTGCTGGTGGCATTGCAGAACAAGCAATTTCATCAATCAGAACTGTATACTCCTATGTAGCGGAGCGTGAAACACTGGAGAAGTTCAGCAATGCACTTCAGAAGACCCTGGATTTGGGCATAAAGCAAGGTCTTGCGAAGGGGATCATGATGGGGTGCATTGGAATTATTTACTTGGGTTGGGCTTTTGAGGCTTGGTTTGGTGGTTATCTGGCGACTGAAAAGGGACAAAAGGGTGGCTCCCTTTTTGTGGCCTCAGTGAATGTCATTATGGCAGGAATGTGAGTTATTGGTTCTTTAATTTGATTGCATTTCAAGTCCGTCAGTTCAGTTGAGTCAGCTTTGGGATTCATTTTATTCATTTGTGACCTGCAGGAGCGTAATGAGTGTATTGCCAAATCTAGCATCCGTTGCTGAAGCAACTGATGCTGCTACTCGTATTTTTGAATTGATTGATAGAGCTCCTCAGATAGACTCAGAAGACAAGAAAGGGAAAGCTTTGTCTCATGTAAGAGGGGAAGTTGTATTTAAGGCCATCCATTTTTCTTACCCCTCAAGGCCTGATACTCCAGTCTTAGAAGGATTGAATCTTACTATTCCTGCTGGTAAGACAATTGGTCTTGTGGGTGGCAGTGGTTCGGGGAAGTCCACAATCATTTCATTGCTTCAGAGGTTTTACGACCCTATTCACGGTGAAATCCTCTTAGATGGGCACGCAATTAAAAAACTTCAATTAAAATGGTTAAGATCACAGATGGGTTTGGTTAATCAAGAGCCTGTCCTGTTTGCGACATCTATATTAGAGAATATATTGTTTGGTAGCGAAGGAGCCTCAACGGACGATGTGGTGAATGCTGCCAAGGCAGCAAATGCCCATGATTTCATTGTTAAGCTACCTGATGGATATGACACCCAGGTGAGCCCATATGTACTGAAAACTCTTCAAAGAACTTGCTTCATCCTATATTCTAGATTTTTTATTTTATTTTTATTTCTCAGGTTGGACAATTTGGGTTCCAAATGTCTGGCGGGCAAAAGCAGAGAATCGCCATAGCAAGAGCACTTATTAGAGAACCAAAAATCTTGCTGCTTGATGAAGCAACTAGTGCTCTTGATACCGAATCTGAAGGAATTGTGCAGGCTGCAATTGATCAGGCATCCAAAGGTCGGACAACAATCACTGTTGCTCACCGTCTCTCCACAATCAGAAAGGCAAAACTTATTGTTGTTCTACAAGCTGGCAGAGTAGTTGAAGCAGGTTCACATGAAGAACTAATGCAAACAAATGGCAGAAGAGAGGGTGGAGAATATTTCCGGATGATGCAACTGCAACAGACGTTAGTCGTACAAAATGAAGATCCTGATGATAATTATGATTACAAAGTCGAGGGTAAAAACTTGTCTAGAACATCTACACCGGGCCGGCACAGTTGGAGGTTAACTGCTCCGGGCACCCCAATATCAAATGCATCTACTCCAAGGCGAATCAGCTGGAGGTCAACTGCTCCAGGCACTCCAATGTCAAATCTTTCAAGTCCTACTACATCCATTGGCACTCCATATTCCTACTCTCTACAGTATGATATTTCTGAGGCAAGCGATGAAGAAGACTTTGAAAGCTATTACCCTGTTCCTTCTCTGTGGAGGTTGCTGGAGATGAATGCTCCAGAATGGGGCTCCGGCTTGATTGGATGTATGGCTGCAATAGGCGGAGGAGTATCCCAGTCAATAAATGCTTATTTTGTGGGATTACTCGTGGCAACCTTGTTTGGCACAGACAAAGCTGCTGTAAAGCACAAGTGCACAACCTTGTCCTTCATTTTCCTAGGCCTTGCTGCATTCAATTTCGTCACTAGTCTCCTCCAGCACTATTGTTTTGCTGTAATGGGCGAAAGCTTGACGAAAAGAGTGCGGGAGAAACTGCTGGGGAAGCTCCTGAGTTTCGAGATAGGGTGGTTCGACGAAGATGAGAACACAAGTGCAGCGATTTGTGCAAGGCTAGCCACTGAAGCTAACATGGTTCGGTCCCTGGTTGGTGATCGCATATCTCTGTTGGTTCAGGCATTCTTTGGATCACTCTCTGCTTATTTACTGGCACTTGTCCTCTCATGGAGGCTAGGCCTTGTCCTGCTCGCAGTACAACCCATAGTTATTGGAAGCTATTATTCACGGTCAGTTGTGACGAAAAGCATGGCAGGAAAAGCACGCAAGGCGCAGAAGGAAGGAAGCCAAATAGCAAGCGAAGCTGTAATTAACCACAGAACCATAACTGCTTTCTCATCCCAGAAGAGAATTCTTGGCCTCTTCAAGTCCACCTTGAGAGGACCTAAAGAAGAGAGTGTTAGACATTCTTATCTGTCAGGCATTGGCCTCTTTAGCTCTCAATTCTTCAATACGGCATCAATTGCTGTAGGTTACTGGTACGGTGGGAGGCTTTTGACGGAGGGGCAGATTGAGGCACAACAGCTCTTCCAGTCATATCTGGCAGTTGTCTTCTCTGGTTATGTAATAGCAGAGGCTGGAAGTATGACCAGCGACATATCTAAAGGCAGGACTGCAGTTCAAGCTGTGTTCAAGATCATGGACAGGAATACTGAAATCGATCCCGAGAGCTCTCAGAGATCAACCTCTAAAAAGGAAATGAGGGGCAAAGTTGAGCTGAAAGATGTCTTCTTTGTGTATCCAACACGACCCGACTCAATTATATTGAAGGGCCTAAACCTGAAGATTGAACCAGGAAAGACCGTAGCACTTGTCGGGCCAAGTGGGTCTGGAAAATCGACAATCATTGGTATCATTGAGAGGTTCTACGACCCTTTGAGGGGAACAGTCTTAATTGATGGCAAGGACATAAAGGGCTACAATCTGAGATGGCTGAGATCTCATATTGCATTGGTGAGTCAAGAGCCAAGCTTGTTTGCAGGAACTATCCGGGAAAACATTGCCTACGGTAAGCAGGATGCACAAGAATCCGAGATAGAAAATGCTGCACTTCTTGCCAATGCTCATGAATTTATCAGGTGAACATAAAATCTTACTCTCTGATCCCTGGTTTTTGAGTAATTCTGTTTACAGCTCCACAAACCTCAGGGTTGTGACAATGATGCATTTATTTTTGGTATGGTGCAGCGGAATGAGCGAGGGGTATGATACATATTGTGGAGAAAGAGGAGTTCAGTTATCCGGCGGCCAGAAACAAAGGGTGGCACTTGCCCGTGCCATACTGAAGAATCCGAAAATCCTTCTGCTGGACGAGGCAACGAGTGCCCTCGACAGTTTCTCGGAGAAGTTGGTCCAAGAGGCACTGGAGAAGATGTTGGTTGGCAGAACTTGCATAGTGGTAGCTCACCGGCTGTCGACCATTCAGAAGTCGGACAGCATTGCCGTGATAAAAAATGGTCAAGTTGCAGAGAAAGGCTCACACAATGAGCTCATGTCGCTGGGACAGGAAGGAGTGTATTATTCTCTCATCAGACCACAAGAAGCAGCGAGCAACAGCTCCCGTTTTCATTGATGAAATCAGAGATTAGACCATGAACTTTCTTGTCCGGACTTTGTTAACTATTCTCAGCTCCCTTGTTCTTTTTGTCAAATCTCAGCTTAATATATCTGTGGTATAGGAAGTAAATCATCCATTGTCCTGAAGAAGCTAGGATTGTAAAACTGTATTGAAAGTTGTTTTTGAAAGTTAGCGGCAACCAGTATGATAATTTGTGTTAGAATTGTCTTTCAACTATTTTATACTTTTAAAAATCGCCCATTGATTTAGACTCGAGAAGGAGGTTTTTTCCAGCTAGTATGGTTTCACAAAATTGAACCATCAAGGACTATAGTACTAGCTTGAATGTTGTGAAAAATTTCCCCCCTCATATTAATGATATCCGTGATGAGTACTAGTCATTTAGCTAGACCTCAGTAGAATCATTAGCTTTTTTTTTCTTCGCCAAGCTAAGATATGTCAATAAACAAAGAGAACCACATTACAAGATTGACAACAGCTACATAGAGTTGTTCATATGCAATCGAATTATCGATAAAAGAGCATATTTTGTCACTAAGTAGGCAACTTTATCAAATGCTCCGAGGAGCAAAAAGACATTACACAAACAAAATAAGTTGCAAAAAATAAAAAATAAAACAATAAACCAACTCCAAGAT
This sequence comes from Linum tenue, assembly GCA_946122785.1. Taxonomy (NCBI): domain Eukaryota; kingdom Viridiplantae; phylum Streptophyta; class Magnoliopsida; order Malpighiales; family Linaceae; genus Linum; species Linum tenue. The sequence goes on along the minus strand of CAMGYJ010000002.1, from coordinate 26,530,609 downwards.
AGCCCCAATAATGAGTGTGACATAACATGTTGAATATACGCAGTTACGATTTACCACAAGATGCCACAACTAGAAAATTAGTCTCCAGACCAAGGATTGTAAAATCGCATTAGAGGTTGTACCAGATCAATCCATGGTAATAAGTTATTTTATGCTTAAACCATTATTTAACCACGATTCAACTGTTACATACTCGTAAAATCTTATGTACTGATCTCAGGTTCGGTAAACGATCTGCCAGACGGCTTGGATGGTAAGGTATACCAAATACTAAGAGCAAGTAACTTAATAGTTGGAAATTCGAGATACAATCCTAAAATTTATCCAAAAAATAAAAAAGCGAGATTAGATTAGCATAGTAAGTTTCTGTATAGGGTTCTACCTCCATTTTAATTACCAGGATATTAAGATCATGATTTTCGTAGTCGATTGTGATTAATAGAACAACGGATTCCACAGTAGATTCTCCGTAACTTAAACAGACAAGTGAAGTGAGCCGAGGCGAAAAGAGATAGGCAGGCAGCCGCATCACCAATGATCCATTACCTCCGGCAAATTAAACAAACAGAGAGATTCCACACATCCAAACGAAGACAACACACACTTACAACAAAACACCGGCCAAAAGACCAGCACCAGAACACTTGTTGACCGAGTCCACAAAACCCATCTTTCGTTATCCAGCTTTGGGCAGGCAGTGCTTAAAACACAAAGAAGAGATCACAAGTTTGACTCGGCCTAGGTAGCCAACTAAGAAAGGTACAGCAGTCCGGCTAGCAAATTTTACTCATTCCACCATGCATATCAGCAGCCTATATAATTAAACAATCACGATTTACATTCCAACCCAACAAAAATCAGTTCCTGAAACAGATCGAGTGGTCATATAATCAAAAGCCAAGATCATGTCTTTTCTTGTGCTGCAAGTATCAGTATTTCTCATGGTGGTTAGCTTGGGATCAGTCAACTGCGAGGTGGACGTTCTGGATCCAACTTACGGATTCACAGAGCTGCCCCTCAACACTTCCAATCACCGCATTCACACGCCCTACGACTTGCCGGAATCTCAACGGTACAGCCTCGTCGACGGAGTCCACAAGCTGTGGGTCTACTCGACGGACAGGCCACATTACAATGGCAGCACCACCGAGCCGAGATCAGAGATCAAGATAGCCGTAATTAATAATGTTCCATATATTTCCTTGAGTTGATTAATTATTCTTCTATGTTATATATAATACTGACGTGAATTGAAATGAAACGCTGCGTACAGGATTATACGTACAATTCAGGGATTTGGCAATTTGAAGGGCAGGGTTACGTGCCCAAAGGTACCAACGGGGTGTCCATAATGCAGGTGTTTGGGGGAAGCAACGGTCGCGCAACCAGCTTGATGTTGCACGTTTACAATGGCTCCTTGAGGTACTATGGATCGGCGGTGATCGTGCCGGAGATCTTCGACAGATGGTTTCGGTTGAACGTGATCCACGACGTGGAGGCGGCGACGCTGGAGGTGTACGTTGATGGGGTTCTGCAGCTTCGAGCGCCGGGGCGTGGAGGGACGTCTCACTATTTCAAGTTTGGAGTGTATGCGCAGAGGAATGCGTCGTATTATATGGAGTCGCGATGGAAGAGGATTCGGAATTCTGTACAAGGAAAATCAGACTTCTGGGACTGAACAGGGTTATTAGTGAATGTTTTTTTTTTAAAAAAAAAAATGGGTTAGTGATTGTTTGGTAACATTTGTTCATGAATTCGTAAGTTGGGATTCTAAAAACGTATATGAATCCAAAAAATCTCTCATGAAAAATTCGATGTTATTATGCATCGATTATTTCGTGGATTTTGATGTGGTTCATCAATCTAATGATATTTTACGTTTCGGTGACATAAATTATTTCAAGAGAGGTTTTTATTAGTTTTTCCTATATATCAAGTAAGAAAAAAGAAGGACAATGAAAGTGAAGAACATAGAACACCGTACCAACTGTCAAGAACCAGTTGCTCCCAATAACTCGAGTTGTTGGGAGAAGGTTATGCTGGATCTTATGCCACTCTCTAACACGCCCCCTCAAACGAAAGCCAACCCATGGGCTTGAAGTTTGCACAGGCCCACCATACCATGTGCTTGAAAGACAACGGTTAATATTGGGGGTCGTGGAGATTCGAACACATGACCTTTCGGTTCTAGGCTCTGATACCATGTCAAGAACCAGTTGATCCCAATAACTCGAGTTGTTGGGAGAAGTTCAATCGTGGATCATATACCACAACACTAACACGCCCCTCAAACGAAAGCCACTCACAAGGGCTTGAAGTTTGCACAGGTCTGAAGACAAGAATACCATGTGCTTAACAAATGGGGGTCACCGGGAATCGAACACAAGACCTCTCGGTCACAGAAGGCTCTGATACCATGTCAAGAACCAGTTGCTCCCAATAACTCGAGTTGTTGGGAGAAGGTTATGCTGGATCTTATGCCACTCTCTAACACCAACCAGCCACCAATAACCTCCACCTTTGGCTATCAAAAACGTTCGAAATCCAGAAAGCCATTTCACTCTTTTTTCCGTTACAAAGTGTCAAGGAAAGGACGATTAGACAGTTAGTCACGGTGCTAAAATGTTAAGTCATGACAAATGTATTTTGGAACGCATTTGATTATTTATGTAATGAACTCAATTAATAAAAGCCGATTATTGATTAGTTGTGTGGAATATTAAATGATTCCAAATAATTGAAGAGAAAATGGCAAACGGGGCTGGAACAAAACAAAATGCTCGTTTTTTTATGATTACGGAAAATTAATTAGAAATATGTTCTTATCATTTAGGCTTTTGGTACGATAACATAATTTAATTTTTAACTAATCCTAGTTAAGGAATGAGTTACCATGCATCCCGGAATTGGTAAAGGTGACAACCATTTTGTGACAACTTACTTCTCCATCATTTGTTTTTGTATTTATGAAATTGACGATCAGAATTGAAAAGGGTAGTTTTGAACCAATAAATAAATAAATAAATATATCACATGTGATTACTACCTTTTAAATATGACTTTCCATATCCCTCTCTCCCCAAACCCTAAAGCATATTTGTTTCGATGGCGAAACACGCGTGTTTAATGCGCTCTGTTCTCAAGGAAAACAAGAACACAAGATCAAAAATCAAATGACCGTTACTCGGTTCACACCTCTCCAAACAATATTCGAACGAGGGTGTTTGACGAATAACGAGGAACCGAACAAGGAGGATTTCTAAGTTACGATACCTCTACTCCTATGGAGGTTCCTCAGGAGAGCTCCGTGACTACAACTACGACTACGACTACGTCTATGACTTTGCAAAGGAGGTCTTTGACAGAGCGGTTCTACGAACTAGAGAAAAAAAAGGATAAATCTGCGACTGTGCAGTTTGTGATTTGATTTTTCCGTCTCGAGCTTCTCTCTACTCCTGATATTTATACCCCATCGTCTTTCGTAGTCGCAGTAACTACCACATCGTCTTTCGTAGTTGCAGTAACCGCCTCGCTCCGTCTCCTATCTCCCACGTTCTCCATTGCTCTTAACCGTGCGGATAACTTCCACCCCATTACGTAACTCCCACGAGTGTGAAACCTCTCTGTAGAGACTTTGTCAAAACGAAGTCGATCCAACCTTGTACCTATCCACCATGGTTCAATAATCCATCCCGGATCCTAAAGCCAAATATCAGTGTTCATAACAAAACAACTCCGCTCCGAACCTTGCTACACCGCTGCACTCACAATATCAATGACCAACATCGGTGGCTCATGGCTTACGGCGTTGTTCTCTACTAAACAATATCGTACTTAGTATTGCGACATCGCCGTATTCCCACCTTTGATGCCCAAACTTTATTGAATTCACAGTATTGTTGAATTTCTCAGCATTGGACCAAGCTCATCAATGTCGCAGAACTCACGGCATTGTTTTGGTCTAAACAACATTGCCTCTTGCACTCCCAACCTGCTCACAAATATTTGGTCGAGATGATAGATCTTCTCCACAACTATGTTGGGCTCTCGCGGTGTTGTTTGACACCTGCTATTGAAACGACGTTGTTTTAGGTGTTTGCTACAAACAAATCCGTTTGCCAAGCATAGAAATTTAGCCAACATGGATACGGAAGTGATTGGCCAATTTCAAATTCCAAATGCAAAAGGAACAAGGAATAAAGCAACATAGCTTAGCAAAACTGTACGTGCCGTGGCCAATTTGGTTCTTTACTAGCCAATAATGTTTCATGATAGTCTTCAATGACGTTGGCCTCGCGGAGTCATGAACTTCCCATCATAAACTCAAAATATCACTATCAAACTCGTTTTAGACCAAACAATGGCGACACGATGTTATTAAATACAAACCCGCACCATTGTTCTCTGCTAACAAAATTGTTTTGGACAAAACAGATCGCTTTCCTATTCCATGGCATTGTTAAACTCTTGTGACATTGTTTTTTTAAACTAAAACGATGTCATTTCCTTAGTATCGCGGTGTAGTTGCTTTTGCAGTGGCTATAAACCAAAACACAACCATGTGGACCAAATTGGCCGCTATGCTAAAATGGCTTATGAAAACCAACCATGCGCCATGTATTCGGCCCACGACATTGATTAATGTTAAACGACATTGTCTTCCATCCCCGCTGTGCTGAAGACTTACTCACGCTTTGCGGCGGTGTCGGTCGTGAGGCTTGCCTCACAATGTTGTTTCCATGAAACGATCGCGTTTTCTACTATTGTGACATCGTTTATGTGCAATTTCTCGCGACATTGTTTTTACCAAACAATGGCGTGCCTTATTACAAAGGTACCGTTGGGACTTGACTTCCCGCGGAATTGTTTTGTTTTGTTAAAAAACCCTGTTTTTATTCTCTTACGACGATGTTGGTCACATCACCCATGCGACATTGTTCTCTACCAAACAACGTTGTTTTCTAGTCTTGCGGTGCCGTTGGGCTTTAACTTCTCGGCGTTGTTTGTTTTACTAAACAACACCATTTCTACTTCCACATCAGTGTTGGTCACGCACCCATGCAATCTTGGCTGAATTCTCTCATTCTTCGGGAAGGAATAGAGAGCACTCCTTTTTCAATCCCAACACCAACATTGCCAAGCCGCTCACGACATTGTTTTATATTAAACACTGTCGTTTTCTAATCCGCGATATTGTTGATACCTCTTACATCGTCGTTTTCAACTAAACAACACCTTCCAAAATAATCATTAAAAATATTAATTAAATGAGTTGGCCTTTCTCGAGAACTCGGCCAACACGAAGTCATTTTTGAATTAAACCCTGCCGCTTTTGGTTCCACAACCCAGACTGTCTAAACGACTTTGTTTGCTAGTGTCGCAGCATTGTTAGGATTTTGACGATGTCGTTTGCTCCGTGACATCGTTAAATCCCTCCGCGGCATTGCTTATCACTGAACGGTGTCGTTTCTCTCCTCTTCCGACAAGGACTAAAAAAACTCATTTTCCAACCCCAACAACAACCTCGCGAAGGCAAATAAATTCGTAGCCTAGGCTTGCAAAATTTTTTTACTGGTCGTTTCCATTACCGCGGTACCATCGAGCCTCTTTGCGGTGTCATTTAACCTTCCGTGACGTCGTTTGACTCCAAACGACACCGTTTTTGTTGTTCGTCATCAAACTAAACGTTGAGAGTAATTAGTGCGGCATTTAATTTAGTCCAAAATAATTTTAGGCGTCAACAAATATCCCCATAATATGGTTTATAAGAATTATGAACCAAATTCTTAACATAATCCAAATCACCTAAAATTCTTCGAAGCCAATTTTGGCCCCATGATTTGTTCAGGCTACCCATGCAAAACGTCTAGATAATAAATAAAAGCCGAATGATGAAAACTGTTGCTCCATTTCAAATTTCCTGCAACGAGAGTGATTATAGGAAGGACATTTTGGTCTTCACAATTGCTTATTTTCTTATTTATTTATTCATAAAAAAGGCATGCACCGGGATTTGAACCTTGGTCTCTTTAAAGGCAAGCAAAGATCATAACCAATCACACTAAGTATATTTATTGTATCTATTTAAATTCAAACATACACGAACCTAAATTATGAAAATCATATGACTTTTTTAACGATTAGTTGGCCACTGAATCTCCCGTAAGTACTTATTTGGTGTTTTAATACTTTAATTATTTTAGTTGTAGTTTAATACTTAATTTAAATTTCTATCTATTTTATAAATATACAATAACCCTAAAATTGCAGCCCAAATATCACTGGTTCGAATATTGCATATCGAATTGCAATATTAAACATGTAGAAGCAATATCGACTTCTTAAATTAATATTATTTTTCAGAATTACTATGGAGAAATTATATCTTTGTGCAAACTATATGAGACTGGTTCTTTTAATGTTTTAGTCGGGATAACCGCTACATTTTAAACTTCTTCATAATCTGGCATGATTGCATCCAATGATCATTATACAAGATTGTGTTTAATAGGGTGGCTCATTTCACCACTTTTTGACGTGTTAATGAATTTGTAGGACAATGACAGGTCTACATCTACACTCATCACAACCTACACATCATATAAATGTGAAATGTGAAATGAGAAAAGAGGGATTCCATTTCAAATTTGATGCGTACAGAGCAATTTTTTAGGGGTAAATTTAGAAGATGCCAGTGCGGTCGGTCTGTTGAGCACGAAAGTAAAAATATGTTTTCATTTAAACGGGCCCAAACTGTTATTTGGCCCACTAATCGTGCACCCATCGCCAATGCAGTCAAATTCGGGATTTTGATCGTAAAATTGTAGGATTTTAGGATTTTACTTAGGGATTCCGATCTTGATTTTACTATAAAATCGGTGGACCTTAAAATCGTTTAAAATCGGGACTAAAATCGTTAAAATCGTAAAATAGTACCAAAATCGGGATTTTGATCGTAAGAGAACAAAATAGGTGGTTTGAGCCAATTTAAAATAAGTATAACTGTTTCAGCGGAAAGGGCAATGGAATCTTCTTAGATATTTTTCTATTAGAAAAATATTCAAAAATAATAAAAATAACCAAATTAGGGTTCGGTTAATCTCTTTCCCTTCACCCCATTTAACTTATTGGTAAAACACTTGTCCTAATATTGGAAGTATGTAAGAACTAACATCATTATTAACTAATTAATTTATTAATGAATATATTTGTACCAAGCCACTAACATTACTTATTTTATTGGAGTTCAATTATTTTTAGTTTTAAATCATACTTAGTAGACGATGTCGAAATATTACTTTGAGTTAAACAACTTAGGCATAACATGAAAATAAGAGCCAAACCCATGAACTATATCCCTTCATCATGAATTATTTTGAGTTACACATTAAATAACAATTAAAATAGTGATTTTGGAACATTAATCTTGAGAATTATCTTATGGAAAAAAAATCTTCCGAATTATCATTTTAAATGCTATGTGTCTTTGTGATATTAATAATTTACCTTATTAATATTCTTATATGCTATGTTCTATATGGTACTTAAAATCCTACGATTTTACGATTCGATTATACGATTTTGATTTTACCCCAGTTTTCGATTTTAGGTAAAATCTCGATTTTAACTGCTTTGCCCATCGCAGCCTCTCCAAATCTTCCTACTCTACTCGCCGGGTCATCTCCTCCACTACAAAATATCTCCTCATGCACTCAAAGTTCTCACTGAAACCTAATATCTACAACTTAGGCGCAGAGGGAGCAACCGATGGATTGTAGCGACCCCCACTATTTTGATAGCTAATCAAGAAGAGCGCGTTTGTTTAGTTGTATGGTGATTCACTTAATTAACAATTTTTATTCCGTTGACAGCCTCCTCTCCGCAATTGTATTGGGTTCACAAAGATCTGAAGGCGCAAGTGCAACAGGTCCAGGGGTAAACAATATGTATAAAGCGTTGGCCAAATTGAATTGAGTCATTCTACTTTGAATATGAAGATTTTTGCTTAATTGCTTTGGTTCGTGATGCAACTATGTTATGTTTGAAGGTAGACCAACGCAAACAACAGCACAGCTCCAGGGCTATTCTGCACATTAGGTAGTTGGGGCATTAATTGATAATTATTTGGGATTATTCCTCCAAGTACATAATTTGGAACGTGCCATTATATCGCATTGATTAATAGTTGTTTGAGATTTTTCAAATGAGTGATTTGACATGTTAAACTCTCTTATTTTTGAAAATGGAGTCTTCGAAGTGGAATATGAAGATTTTGGATTAAGCTTGGTTTCGTAACGCCCTTATGGGTGTTTATTCTCTAAAATGCAGCTGTCTTTCAAAGTGCCCGTTGCAAATGGCAAGTCAGGATACAACGATGGTACCGGTACACGTTTATATAATTAGTAGGTAGCAGATTGTGTCCATTCTACTATATCATTTAGCTAAATACTTAGTTGTTCTTTTCAACTAAAAATTATGCTTAAATGCTGTGATTGGCCTCAGAAATGTATGTCTTTGCATTAACTGTTAATGATTGTGAGTTTTGGTTTAATGGTGAAAAGTCCATTTATTTAGAAGTCTAAATTGGGCAAACCTATTGGACAATAGGAATGACATACATTAGTGTCGTGGGAGGTTTGTTTGATGTCTCAAGGTGTTAGATTTTTAAGAAGGTTGTTTGTTGTGGCAGAGAGTCCCTAAAGCTAGCGAGGTATTCCTATGTGGGCTTTTTCTTTGTTTGACCTTTTCTCGCCTTTTTTTTTATCTCTTTTTCTATTTTTGGTTTTTGTGTGCTACCTTCAGTTGCTACGTCTTCATTTGTGAGCCATCTATACTTTTCTTATTCAGTGCCTAAAAATCATATATACTCGATTGCATAGTAGTTGCTAATAGATACATTTATACCAATAGAGAGATTTTAAGTTTTATCAGCTGTTAGTTTTAATATTTACTTACATTGGTTGTTTATGTAGTTTTCTTTGTAATATTTCTCATTATACAACTAATTACTATGCCTACGTAGTTGTATAAGTGGGGGTTGGACATGATAGTTCTTAGAAGCATCAATACTTGAAGGTTATTATAATGACCAAATTCTAAAGTTATGGTTTGCCTTCAACTTGCTTGGAGCATTTCAATTATGCATCAATTGTTCTCTCCGTGTAGTTAACTCTCAGACAAATCGAAAATCTTGCTGATATGTGCTTGATTGTAGTTAAATTTAGGGTTCTACTGCATTGTTGCTTTACTCTTTTTTCGTGGTTGAGTCTGCTTCAAAAAATTTAGTTTGATTTTAGAAAATTTTGCTTCTGCAGTCCTGTCTTGCCACCAACGCGTTCAATAGATGGAGACGGGAGAGGCGAAGGCTATTTTTGTATTGTTGTTGCTGGTTTAGGGATCGGTTTGTGAAGAAGAGGGAGAAGAGAGGGGGAAAGGGAAATGCAGGAGAGGGGGATAACTCTTTTCTCCGACAAAAATGGAGTGAAGAAAGGAATTATGATCAGTAAGAATATGGTTATCTTACATAACGGTCGCTATTCTGTTTGAATTGGGCTTGAGAGGCAGTGATAAGGACGAGCTGCAACCAATTCATAGTGAGAAGAGAGCTATGAACTGTGATCATGTCTTATTTCAAGTTAGAAGGTAGTTTCAGTATAAGGATTATTTAATTTGACAACTTGTTTCGTCCATGATTCTTGGTAGTTTCAGTGCCATTCTAGCCAATGTTTAGTCTGTAATTTTTGAGAATTGATGTGCGAGTAATGACTTTCACTTAGCTTCAACTATTATGTGTGTATTTATTGGCATGTGATAGAATTTTCTTTTCCTTTTCATTGAATTCATTTTCATACTCTAATTGTATTATTTGTACATAGGCAAATCATGCTCGAGATGGCAACTCGATGATATGGCTGGTGCAAGGAATGAAGCCATCATTAGAATTCAGACCGACAACGGGGAGTGATGCCTAGGACTAATTCAATGATGATTGATGATGATATAATAAAAACTGCAGTCTGCATCAGCACCAATTTCTAGGCCTAAGTAAAGGTATTCAACCCAGAACTCTGCTTAGCGCTAAAAATTGCCCTCACCCAACCTTGATCCTGTTTGACCCACTTCTGAAGAGTCAAGATATATGACTAATCCTCCCTGTTCGTATTTTCTTATTGACTCTTTCTGACCCTGTAGGTTGGGGCGGGTCGGGAAGAATTGAATTAGTGGGTCGGTCCTAATCAAGTAGAATCCCAATCCCTTCACTCTCACTTGCTTTCTCTCCCATTCCACAAGTGAGTAACATACAGTAATCCGGCCAACGGACCGGGTAATAAGCTAGTTTCTAATTAAAGGGCCAGCAAGAACATTAATATATGTACATGGCCATGCATGGACTAATTCAACGTCATGGGCGGCGGATTTCAAGAAGTAAAAGAACCCTACCACTTAATATGGCCCAACGATGTTTTCCTCTCTTTTGCAATGCTGCCGCCACTAAACAATCATGTTTTAGCTGAGCGCCAAACAAATAAATAAAAAAACAAACGACTGCCTTATAGGTTATAGCCTAACCTTGAGCGAGACGGAGACGGAAAAATTGCTCGCAGAGCTGCATTAGTTGAAGACCCGAAGTCGTTCCCTTACTCTGCAACATTCTTGAGCCCATAACGCCAGTGTTTATTGTCCGTACCCCACACGACACGAGGCAGCAATATTGTTTGGGATATTCGGTTGTGTCATAAAACAACCTGCGACTGGATCCCTCAACACGGTAACGTTTCTCCCTTTTTTCTTTTCTCGCAATGTTGTAATTTCAAGAATTTTCAGCAGCGTTGTTCTTTAGCAAGCACCAAACGACGTTGTTTTTAGCCACTTGTGTTCGTAACACTAGCCCCAACTGCATCATTCAGGTCGAAACTCCCTTTCTATCTCAAACGCTATTGCGGCCGAAGCATCATAATGTTGAGTGCTTCAAACTGCAACGTTTTGTGGTCATTCTCTTTGTCACCCCAGCGTTGCCCTGGCCACTACTCTTCATTGATTGGCCAAAACATATATACACATAAACTTCCTTCCACCGCAAGGCGGTCACTCCTAGTCAACGCTGCTCCGGCCCAAGCTGCACCATTTTGCTTCTCAACTTCTTTTGCACCCTTTTCATTAAGACAACGTTGTTATTTCTTCCAAACAACTCTATTACTACTCCTTTTGCACCGCTGTATTTTTCAACTTTTGCCCAAAAGCAATACGTAATCTTTTCATTTTTTGTGTTGCTTCGATAAGAAACGACCATGATTGGTCCTCTAAAACTCATTATTTTAGCCGAGAGAGGAAAGAACAATTTGGTATTATACCGCACCGGCTGGGATCATGCTGACCCTGCCGCTGGCTTTAAAGGCGTTAAGAAAATTTTCTTTTTTATTAGTAACAGAGTTGGCAAATTGGTATAATTGTTGCATACTTCGCCAATCTTGTAATACTCAACCACGTTGTGCAAGCTTGGTGGCCGACGAGATCACATCCTTTCTGCACCTGGTTGATCATCATTGTTCAAACTAATGACTAGCTGCGTCCCATTGGGACGATACGTATGGCTTTAAATATTTTCCATTTATCAAATGCTCATGCATCACTTCATCCAAGTCTTTCAGCAAGTATGCTCCATTAGGGCACACAGAGTGCACCACAAATGGTCGAAGCCAATTCGGCGACCATTTTCCAAACTTGGGATCTTTTCCCTCAATCAGCAAGTGATCTTTCCAAACCAGTTCGCCCTCTTCGAACGATTTGTGTCGAACCTTCTTATTGTAAGCTCTGGCCACGCTTGCTTTATGTTCTTGAATGTTATCGAGGACCCGGAGTTGTAGTTCATCAAGGTCGCAGAGCTCGAGCATCATTGATTCATGATACTCGTGAGGTGTTAACTCGTGTTGCTTCATATACCGGAGTGAGTTGACGGTCACTTCCACGGGGAGGAATGCTTCATGACCGTAAGTTAACGAGAAAGGGCTCACTCTCGTACTGCTTCATGGTGACATCATGTATGGCCACAATGCTTCTGATAAAACTTCATGCCAACATCGCGGATTATCCTCAATAATCTTTGTCAAAATATTTTTCATGACCTTGTTGGGTGCTCAACGCTTCTGATAAAACTTCATGCCAATGTCGCGGATTATCCTCAATCATCTTTGTCAAAATATTTTTCACGACCTTTGTTGGATGCTTCCGCCTACCCGTTGGCTTGTGCATAATACCACGTGGAATGGATAATTTTTATCCCCCGCTCCGCTGCGAACTCCATAACTTGCCCCCCAGTGAACACAGTTCCTTGGTCCTCTGTTATTGTTGCTGGCAAACCAAATCGGTGGATAATGTGTTCTTGTATGAAAGAAATCACCTCCTCTTGGTTTGCCACCTTCAACGGCTTGGCCTCCACCCACTTGGTGAAGTAGTAAGTAGCCAAATTTATAAAAATGTGTTTCTTTGATGATGGAGGGTAAATCATACCAATCAAATAATGGCTCATCCATAAAATGACATCGGTTTGATTATGGATTTCAAATCAACCTCCAACGCTCTTTGAACAGGGCCGTGGCATTGACAAGCTTCGAAACCCTTGGCATACGCAAGCTCCAATGGTGGGCTAGTAGAATCCATAGCGATGTCGAATCCATCGCATGGAAGGACCAACTTGGTGAGCTCCGCATATTCCATCGTGCACCTCTGCCATGGCATGCAATGCTTCCTTGCCCCCAAGCATTTCAAGAATAACCCATCAGGTCTGCGTTTATACAAATTTCCATCCAAAACTACGTAACGCCTTGCTCTAAATTTTACAACATGGTCAGCCATCTTGTTTGGATCTTGCAAGTAAGCCAACAGAGGTCCCGCCAATCATCAGCGTCTTTCTCTATTACGCAAACTTGCTCAACTCCCAAACCCTCTCGTAAGAGTTTGAGAGTCTGCATCACTATCTTCTCTACTATATTGCCTTTAGCAAACTCCTTAAATCCCAAAGCCATTGGTGCAAGATAGTTGGCTTCGCTGTTGTCCATTTGAGGAACAAAGTTGATCGCTATATTGTCGAATTGGGAAGTTAATGACAACACATGATCTAGATATGTTTCTAGAACACTATTGATACAACGAAAAACCCCGCGGACATGATGGACCACCAACTGTTTAACATCCACATTGAGGACTCCAAGCTCGACGAGCATTTCCAACCCGACTACCAAAGGTTCATATTCATCTTGGTTGTTGGTACAAGGAAAATCCAACGAGAATGCGAAATGCACCCCCATGAGTTTTGGATCCATCAAAATACAAGATCCATGGCGTTATACCAACTTCGCAAACTTCCACGGGATCGCTTGCACTTCAACGCATGGATGATCTGCCAAGAAGTCCATTTGCCAATTCGGCCATGAATAATTGGCCGAGATACCATGTATTTAATCAAGCTGTTTGGCAAATAAGTCTCACTTGGACAAGGACGAGGTAGTACTGTAGCTTTCTACAAGAAAAGTACAACGCTAAACACAACTTCTCTATGGGGGGAATACTTTATCTCGCCCTCGTTCAGAAGCCTACTTAGATAATAAATGGCCTCTTCATTGCCTGCTTCATTGTCTTGAGCCAACAAACATGCAACAGACGTGTCTGTGGCCGACAAATATAACTTCAGCGGCACCCCTGCTTTGGAAGAGTTCATCACCGGCGGAGTCGCTAGGTATTTCTTGATATCATCAAACACTCGTTGATGTTCTTCCCTCCATACAAACGTGTCTTCCTTCTTCAACTTTAGCAATGAGGAAAACACTTGAGTCCGACCATCACAATTCGAGATAAATCTTCGAATATAGTTTACCTAGCCCAGGAAACGTTGCAACTCTTTTTTATTGGATGGTGGTGCGGTATTAATGATGGATTTTGTTTTGTTGGCATCTACTTCAATTCCACGTTGCTTTACCAGAAAACCAAGAAAATTTACTGCACTCACACCAAACGCACATTTGAGTGGATTTAATTTTAACTTAAGAACCCTCATATGCAAAAATGATTTGCGCAAATGAGGAAGGTGGTGGTTTGTCACCTTTGATTTGACGACAATGTCATCCACGTACACTTCGACAAGCTCGACAAGCAAGTCATGAAATATTGCATTCATGGCTCGTTGGTAAGTTGCCCCGGCGTTGGCCAATCCAAATGGCATCATGATCCACTCGAAATAGCCAATGGATCCTGGACACTGAAATGTCGTTTTATGTACATCCTCTTTGGCTATGTATATCTGGTTATATTCCGAGTAACAATCCATGAAAGAGAATCTGGCATGCCTGCTTACAGCATCGATTAACATGTCAGCAACCGACATGGGATACAAATCTTTCGCTGTGGCATTGTTCAAATTTATAAAATCCACACAAACACCTATTTTGCCATTTTCTTTCTAACAGGGACAATGTTCGAAAGCAACACTACATACCTAGAAATTCTGATAAATTTAGCTTTCATCAAATGTTCAATTTCCTTTTTCACTTCAGGCAAAACATCATGTGAAAAATGTATAGGTGGTTGCCTATGTGGCTTATACCCTTCTTTGATTGGAAGTCTATGTTCAACTAACTTCCTATCAAAACCAGGCATTTCATGATAATCCCATGCAAAGAAGTGTTTAAACTCTTTAAGGAATTCAATTAATTCTTACATGTCAGACTCTGGCAAGCTGGCACTGATGAAGGTTGGACGTGGATCCTCCTCCGTGCCAAAGTTGATCTCTTCCAAAATGTCGCATGCAACAAGGTTTCTTTTCTTCTCCACTTCGTGACTCACATCCTCGTCGTTGGTCGGCAAGTCATCATCTTTGGGAATGCAGTCGGCCATCAAGACAAGCTCTAAGCATACAAGCATCTGCTCACATTGATACACGACCAACTTCTCCCACAAGGCCGTGATTTTGACCTCCACCACCTTTTCTCGAGGTGGTTCATTCATCATCGATTTGCTCATCAGACTTGAGTGGACCATCTAATGTGATCATCGATGGTCTCACGATCTCGGACAAAGGGTCCAAGCACGCCTTACTCAACACCTTTGCATTTGACACTATAACATTAGACGTTCCTCCATCTCCGCTCCTGATCTCAAGTGGTCCAAAATATCCATGGTACAAATAAGTTCAGCCATGTTGGCCCCCACGATAAACGACTTTGTGTTAGCATGTACCACCTCAATGACACTGTCTTTATTCCAGAGCTTCAAACACTGATGCAGCGATGAAGGAACACACTTGTTGCGCGGGCATCTAATCCCGGCCAAGTAGGGCATTGTAGATTATCATCCCATCTACCACGAAGAAGGCGCTCATCCGCTTCTGTGATCCAACTCCCATGACGGCTGGGAGGATTCCCCTGGCAGAAGTAGACCCGCCATTGAAGCTTGTCACAAATCATTTGCACTCTTGCCCAACTTCTTTAACATCCTTGTTGGTATCACATTTACTGCGACGCCATTGTCAAACAGGACTCTAGACACTTGTACGTCATCGAGTGTGGCCTTGATGTAGAGAGGCCTCAAATGGCGCAGCATCCTTGGCTCGGGCTCGTTGAAGACAACGACCTTGTTTGATTCTTCATTAGTCGACCCTTCATCTATGACATTTCTCTTCACTACTGCAACCTGAATAGACTTCTCTACTTCGTCGAACTCGGATCCCCACGAAATATTCTCCACTAGCATGCTTGGTGACTCTTTTGGTCCTTGGTACAATACATAGTACGAATATCTCCCTCCATCTTCGCCTAGAAGCCTAACGGCTTTGTGGCCAGCATCATACAGCTCTTTCAAAATCTGTTGCGAACTCTTCTTCTACCTGGCCGACCCTACGACAAAATCGATTCGACCACCCGTGTGAGCCATCATTGTACTCCATGGATCGACCTCGACTGGCAAATTCACAGACTCACTAACTAGCTCGGCTGCGGCTGGCTCTTCACTCTCCTCATCTAAGTAAGTTGAGCAAAACCGCTCACCATCTCAGCAACGTTGACATCTTGCACAACTTCGTCGACCTCTTCAACCTCCATCAAAACCTCGCCATCCTCTCCCTGATTTTCCAAATCAATGTGGAAAATCCAAGGCAAGATGTAGTTGTTCACCACCACCGGTGGTAGACTCCTAAACTGGATCGTCATGGGTGCACCTTGGTTGTCATCATCGTCATCCTTGTTTTTTCGATCAAATTTCGATTTCGGCTCATCCAATTCCACCATCTCCTCTTCGATGAAGGAGTCATCCAACTCAGCCTCTCCCGAGACTCCCTCGTTGTTCCCGTCTATCTTGTTCTTGACAACTTTTCCAGCACCGGCCACGGTCACTCTCAGATCCGTGACAGAGTTGTCCACATTTACATTTGCTTGCAAGTTTTCAATCCTCCTTCCTTGAGCATTCTAGCGGAGATACCTTCGATATTGCGTCCTTATCATCCCATCAACCGCGATGGGCTGCTGACGGTGGACGTCATACGTGTGCCAACCACCACGTGGCACATTTGGCATCTTGAAGGTTCTTCCACCATGTGGAATGCCATGAGCCACTCACTGTCGCGGCTGTCCACGTCCCCAAGCTGGAGCCCTCACTTCTTCAATGTTGCGTTCATACGAAGGGTATCTCGGTTAAACTGTCGTGATCCCACTATATGATGGACCGAATGGCTCGGCCTTGCTCCCCCAATGTTCAGCTTTCCGCGACATTGGGAACATAACTTCTCCTCCTCAGTTGGATCCAAGCGTGGCCCCTCTAGCACTTGCGAGGATGAAGCAGCTTGGGCCACATCAAAACTACCACTCGGCGGCGGTTTCGTATCCAGCACCAGCTTGAAACATGGTAGATTGAGCTTGGAGAAGTCAGGATTGACCATGTTGATGCCGACAACGCTGGGAAAAGGATCCGTGTCAACAATCATGGCCTCCTGCCTCGGCTCCGGGAATTTGAACCGACCCTTCTCGATTGCATCCTGCACAACATTCCGAAACATCACACACATGTTAGCCCAGTGAGAAACACTGTTTTGCCACTTACAATATCTTTTTCCTTTTAATTTCTCAGCTGGCGGGATCGTATGCCCTCCAGTTAATTTAATTTGACCATCTTTGTAAAGCTAGTCAAAAATCAAATCCGATTTTGAAACATCGAAAGAATATTATCTAGGTTGGATTGGAGCACGATTGGGTTTTCCACCTTGTGGTTCCCCATCAACCTTGGCTAGAGAAGCGCACACATATGGCTTCCCCTGCACAATCTCGGCCAAATCAACTTCAACCTCGTCAACATCGTTGCCGACGTGATTCACACCATAGTTTTTAAAATTAGGAAAATATTGCCCACGAGAACCACTTCTCCTATGTTCCTCTTCATGGAGAAGAGACTCGTACCTAACAATACATGACATCAATTGGAACAGATCTGAAAATTCGGTGTCTTGAATTTTTTTGCGTAACTCAAAATTTAAACCACCTTTAGCAAGTTTAACAAACTCGCGTTCTGTCAAGTTTACAAAACAGCGGTTCCTTGCGTTCTTAAATTGGTTAGGAAGTGTTCCACTGTTTCTCCTGTCTGTTGGCGCATTCATGCCAAGTCTTCCATTGCTGCCACAGTTGAACCGAGTTCGATGGCAAGTTGACGTACCACGGGAATGCGGGACCAGTCAACGAATTGCCAAACAAACCCAGCTTTAGGAAATCACCCACGTCTCCACACTGACCAGTAAATCGTCCATCGTGTTCGACAGTGGACTGATCTTGTATTCCATTGAAGGTGATGAAATCAGGCACACGAAAACCACGTGGAAAGGGGTAGTATCTATCAACCCAGTTGGGATATGGTTTTCGGTGCACTGGTGGCATCGTTGGTGTAATCCCTAAACCAAACTAATTCGCCGACATCTATGATACTTGATCTCGGATGACGTTCACGCCTTGCCCCTTGAGTTGCCCCCCTTGCGGCATGAATCCACCAGGATCCATACCATTCCTTTTTGGAGGAGGAGGCACATTTTGCGGGTAGCCGCGTAGCGAAACATGATCATTGTTGATTGTTCCTCCACCAACAACACCAGTCATCGGGGCCATGTAGGGTCTAGCCTCCGGGATATTTTGTAGACTCACATCGTGAATTGGTGGTGGTTCAGCACGAGTGTTAACTGCAGTGCTAGTCTCGCCAAGTTTCATTTGCGATGGTGGCGTTCACCATCGGGGTAGGCGGATTTCCTTGTCTTGGCGGACTAATTCGAGCACCATTGTTTGGAAAACTAGTTTCGTTGTTTAAATTGTATTCACCGTTAATGGCAAATCCCTAGTTTGCATCACTGGTCTACCCAAAAACTCCCTAATTTCATTCATATCACGCAGATTTTTATCCACAAAAACATCAAACTCGTGTCTGTTTTTAGTCACAACTTTAAAGAGTTGGCCTAAACGCCTATCAACACGAGACTAGAGAGAATCACGTCGTACAGTTAAAGCGTCAAAACGATGATTAACCTCGCCTTTGAAGCTTGCAAACTCGTTGTTGAGACTGGCAAACATGTGACGGTTCTCCTCCATGAAATGGCGGATTGACAAATCCTCAGTCGGCCCAGTTGTGGACGACAGGGTTTTAGATCCATCAATGTCTTTAACATCGATTGCTTGGCCACCTTCAATGCTGGCCACTTGTTCCTCCACAAAGCCGGGTGGAAAATCCCCTTCCTGATTCCTTTATCGCGGAGGCATCACGAACACACGGGTTCCACTAGGTGTGCCAATTTGTTTCGATGGTTAAACACGCGTGTTTAATGCACTCTATTCTCAAGGAAAGCAAGAACACAAGATAAAAACTCAAATGATCATTATTCGGTTCTCACCTCTCCAAACAATGTTCGAACGAGGGTGTTCAAAAAATAACGAGGAACCGAACAAGGAGGATTTATAAGTTATGTTTCCTCTACTCCTATGGAGGTTCCTCTGGAGAGCTCCGCGACGACGACTATGTCTACAACTTTGCAAAGGAGGTCTTTGACAGAGCGGTTCTACAAACTAGAGAGAAAAAAGGATAAATCTGTGATGATGCAGTTTGTAATTTGATTTTGCAGTCTCGAGCTTCTCTCTCCTCGTGATATTTATACCCCATCGTCTTTCGTAGTCGCAGTAACAGCCTCGCTCCGTCTTTATCTCCCATGTTCTCCATTCCTCTTAACCGTGAGGGTAACTCCCACCCCATTGCGTAACTCTCACGAGTGCGAACCTCTCGGTAGAGACTTAGTCAAAACGACGCCGAGCCAACGTTGTACCTATCCACCATGGTTCAAAATCCATCCCGGCTCCTAAAGCCAAATAACAGTGTTCATTACAAAACAACGCCGCTCCCAACCTTGCGACACCGTTGCACTCACAATATCAACGACCAACTTTGGTGGCTCATGGCTTACGACGTTGTTCTCTGCTAAATAATATCGTATTTAGTATCGCGGCATCGTCGAATTCCTACCATTTTAAGCGGATTCCGAGCCAAACAGAGGGGGATTCGAGTTTTAGAGAGACAGAGCAATTCCTAGAGAGAGAAAGCGACGAACAAGAGCCTCCAAGTGCCCTAGATCGATCTTCAACACCATTGGAGCTTGGTTTGAGCTTGGAGAAGTGCCGATTCAACGTCCAGGAGCAGAAATCCATCTTCACAGTATGATTTCCGCGTCTGATTCTGCTTTTGCGTCTCTCTCCATGGAGTAGTTCTCCCATTCATCTGGGTGTGGGAAACCCTAGATCTGTATGTTAGGTTTGATTGTATGAACCCAAGTATTGATTCTATGATTTGATTATATTCGATTGAGGTTTGAATGATTGAATGACTTGAATCCTGATCAAATTCCTGTTGTTTCTGCTTTAACCTAGAATGATAATATTTGCCTAGGTTGATAGAGTATCCTTAATCGAAGGTAGTGAATTGGTGACTTTAGTCGAGGAGCCAGTTCACTATTCTGTACCGAATTCCATTCGGTAGTGGAGGTTTTGTTCATAGGGCCTCAATCTGTTTACTCCGGTGTAGGTTAGTCGCCAGCTAGAGACTCAGATTGAGAGGGTCTGAAGACCTTTAGTCGAGACTTCAGACTGTTTGAGAACCTTCCGCAGTATAACTATCATAGAAATTGAACTTGGCAATTACAATCCGGCTTAACTGCAGTCTAGGGGGAACCATATCCGGGTGACCTCTCTTAATCTGAATACAAACGTTTAGTTGCTTTCCTTGCTTGTTAGTTGAGAACTTCACTAAAGTTTCATTGCTAGATAATACGAATTCACTGAGTAGTCATCACATCTAGGACCCGGGTTGACATTAAAACTCAAACCCGCTATACTACGCTTTAGGAAGTGGTTACACTTGGCCAATTTCTAGAGTGACAGTAACAGCGAGTCAAGTTTTTGGCGCCGTTGCCGGGGACGGCTAGGTTGTTGAAGAAAAGTGATTTCTGTTACTTTAGCATTTTCATTTTTTGCATTGAGTTTTTGTTTTTTTTCCCACTTGTGCCTTCATGGGTTTGCATTGCTTGATTGTGTGCAGCTAGTGCATGACCCGTAGCCAGTCGGGAGGTTTACTGCTGTTGAATCCTGAGATTGAGCGCACCTGCAAACAACTTCGGAGACAACAGCAAGCTAGACTGGCTACGGTGGAGCGCCGAGACGGCCAATTGACCAGCGACTCCGAGGACGAGTACGAGATGGAAGGCGATCAGAACCCACCTCCTCAGAACCAGATCCTGGGGAACGACCAACACCCCCAGGGAGCTGGGCACCATCATCATCCACCACCACCGGGTCCCACCCTGGAGTACTACTATACTCCACGGATTGCTGACATCCGCCCGGTCATCCTCTATCCGCCCATTCCTGCAAACAACTTCGAGATCAAGCCATGCTGGATTCAGCTCATCACATCCTCTATCCAGTTCCATGGCTTGAAGGATGAGGAAGCCCGGGCACACCTTTCCCGTTTTCTGCAGCTGACGAACGGTTCAAGTTGAATGGTGTTCCGGATGATGCAATCTGCCTTCACCTCTTCCCCCATTCTCTGGCGGGGAATGCTAAGAGGTGGTTGGAGACCCAGCCCCCATTGTCCATCACCTCTTAGGACGATCTGGCTGACAAGTTCGTGCACAGGTATTATCCAGCATCGAAGACCACGGAGATTCAGCGGGAGATCACTCACTTCCGCCAAGAGCCAGATGAGTCACTTCGTGATGCATGGGAGCGGTACATGGGATACTTCTGGCAGTGTCCCCATCATGGCTTCAGCGATGCTTTCACAGTAGGGAACTTCTACAACGCCCTCACTCCAGACAGCCAGAGGGTGATTGAGTCTCTATGCCCAGGAGGGGATATCCTTACTAAGACTCCACCCGAGCTGAACCAAATGATCAGTACCTTGGCTGCCCGAGACCACTCCTGGGGGCAGAACAACAGAGGTAGGAATTCCCGGGACCGAGGTGTGCATGCTATGGAGGCCAGATCCGGGTTAGAGCAGCAGGTGGCTGAGTTGGTGCAGACGTTGAAGCAGCCCAACAGTCTTCTTCCAGGCCGAGGTGTAGCTACGCCTCCAGTAGCTCAGTGTCAGTGGTGTGAGAGCCCAAATCACCTGGTGGAGGATTGTCAATCTATGAGGGAGTCCTCCACTCCCCAAGAGCAGGTGGCCTTCATCGCCAATGCTCGGTGCCTCGACCCATACAACAACACCTACAATGAAGGATGGCGCCAGCATCCCAACTTCGCCTGGAGCAGCAACACCAACAAACCACCTGGTTTCCCAGCACCAGCAGGTGGTTTTCAGCAGAGGCAGCCCTTCCAGGATAGGCAGGGGCCACCACCACAGCAGCAGCCCTACCAGCCTAGGCAAGGGCAGCCAATCCAGCAGCCCTAGGGCCAGTTTGCTCAGCCTCCAGCAGCCGCAGCTCCAGATAATCAGATGGCGGATCTGAAGAACATTTTGCAGGAATTCATGACCACCAGTCAGGCGAATTTCACGAGGATGGATCAGACCATAGCCTCACTGGCGGCTGGGCAGAGGAACCTGGAGGCAGGCCAGAGAAACCAAGGTGCCATCCTGCAAGATCTACAGCACCAAGTCGGTGCCCTAGCGCGCCAACTTACTGCCCGGGCCCCGGGGACTCTACCTGCCACCACCATCCCCAATCCACGGGACCCGCATGAGACCGCACATGCCATTTTCACCCTGAGCGGCAGGCCTACATCAGCTAATCCTGCCCCGACCAGGCAGGAGGAACCACTACCTGCTTCAGCACTTCCAGCCGGTGATGCAGAAGTGCGGGTGGAGAAGGAAGCCCCTGCTCCCAAGCCACAACCAGTGGTTAAGGAGCATGTGCCCCAGCTTCCCTTCCCCACTCGCCTTCACAAAGACAAGCTGGAGACTGAGTTTGCCAATTTTATGGCAATGTTGAAGCAGCTCAACATCAGCGTACCATTTGTGGAGGCACTGTCGAAGATGCCCAAGTACGCTAAGTTCATGAAAGATCTCTGCACCAACAAGAAGAAACTTGGGGATCTCTCGACAGTGCTGGTGAGCGAGGAATGTTCTGCCATCCTGCAGAACAAGCTGCCCGAAAAGCGCAAGGATCCAGGGAGTTTTACTATCCCTCTTACTATTGGCAGCATGCATGTAGGAAAGTCCTTGGCGGACCTAGGAGCTAGCATCAATGTCATGCCATATAAATTGTTCAAAAAGCTAGACCTAGGTGAACTTAGCCCTACTAGGATGAGCATTCAGCTAGCTGATCGTTCCGTGGTGCATCCTAGGGGTATCATAGAAGATTTGCTTGTTAATGTGGGTGCATTCACATATCCTGTTGATTTTGTTATTCTGGATATAAATGATGATGTGGATGTGCCTTTGATTCTAGGTAGACCATTTCTTGCCACCGCCAAGGCACTGATTGATGTGCATGATGGTAAACTGATCCTGCGTGCTGGAAATGAACAGACTATTTTTCCTGTGACTGAGTTTGATCATTGTGCTATGATTTCTGTATCGCCTGTGCATGCTATTTCTGATCAGGTACACGAGCCTGTCGTGTACCCTTCTGCACCTCTCATTTTGCAGGACCCGCCTATCATTCCTTCGCCACCACTCCATCCAGTCTCGCCTCCGAACAAAAAGCTCAAGGAGGAGTGGCGACCGAAGCCGCAGGTGGCTAAGCCGGCACGGAAGAAGAGTGGAGACCACTATGAGCTGGTCCCACCCCCTGCACCACGACCACCCTGGCCATCCGAGTACTCACTCGCCTGCATCTTGCCGGATGGCCAGGTCGAGCTGACCGATGCTGGTGGTTGCAACCGTCGGGTGCACGGTCACCACCTGAAGCTGTACCTCAAGAGCGATGTGGATCCGCTCTTGGAGGCACCTGTTCCTGCACCTCCCTGAGTATCCACCATGGGCGTCCAGCTAAAAGACGGTAAAGAAGCGCTTGTGGGGAGGCAACCCCACCACGGTTTGACTTTCTTTCTTATGTTTCGAGTCGGATTGCGATTTGGTTTGGTTTTGGTTTGTTTCCTTTGTTCTGGATGATGTCTATTGGGATGACATCGGACCTAACATATTCTAGTTGAGCTCTTCTGTTCCCCTTGAGCTGTGCTGTGTTCCCGACTGGTCCATTTCCAGTCTCCTGCAGTCCGTGCATACCGGTAACATCGTTCCCCTTTCCTTCCCTCTTCTCCATTGAGGGCAATGTCGATCTTAAGTGTGGGGGGGATGTTTATCTTTTGACTGCATTTGATTTGTTTGTGTGCTTGGAGCCTAGTCCACTGTCCAAATTTTTAAATTTGAGGGCTCCAAGTACGTGTTCCTTGCAATTGCCTGCTCAGTATGCTTTGAATTGACAGTCTCTGTAGTGGTTTGCAACCTAGGGAGGTAGTGTAGCACTATGGAGGATGTTGATGCATTTAAGAAGTCTCATTTCTTCTTCATAGCGTGTTGGTTGATTGAGTGAATTAGTGATCTTAGGACCCTTGAATTGTGTGGTGTTGTGGACTCTCTGCCTGTCATGGACTCTTGTATCATGTTTTGAAAGTAACAGGTGCTCGAAATGTGCTTTAAAATGACGTCTCCCGTGCGAATAGGGCGAAAGTGTGTAAGGGGAGACGGGAATCCGTTCCCAATTTCCACCTACTACCTCCAGCCCCCTTACATGTCTTTCCCCCGCACGAGGCTCGAGACAACTGCTCCTGGCATGGCCGGTAAGAGCCGGGCTCCCGCAAAACCTTTGCTAGATGGGAGCCCCCGTTTTCTGCAAAAACGGGTTGGAACCCTTGAAAAACGAAAAGAGAAAAAACAGAAAAACAAGCAAAAAGAAGAAAGAAAAGGGGTTCCAACCATCTCCAAGAAGAAAATCGAGCACCTTGAAGAATGTGAGTCCATGATCTTTTGTTTGTGAGAGTCTCCTCATCCACGAATCATTTGTCCTCTGTTCACTATTTGCTATGATGCTGACTCGAGACTAGTGCTCTCGCCGAAGAAGCTATGAGATGACTTGTGCGTCGGTTGACCTCGTAAGTTGCTAAATGATCTAGGAAGTCCTCTACCTACGATCGAGGTTGTTTGTTGCTACAGAGGTCTGGAGAGTTGCATTGGTTTGAGATAGGTTTGCTTGGGGACAAGCAAACGGTTAAGTGTGGGGGAGTTTGATAGACCGTTATTTACACATGTTTTTACCCCTGCTCTTACTCCGTTTGAGGTATTGATTCTCGTGTTTTAGGCTGATTTCACGCTAGGTTGTGCTTGTTTAAGATATTTCAGGTCCTAGTACGTGAATGGAGGCTTGGGAGCGAGTTTGAGGTCGATTGGACGAGGATCGGACGCATGGCGAGGTTCTGAGGAAGTCGCACGGGCACACCCACAACCTGCACGGCCATGCACGTGACCAGTTTGGCCGTGCGGGATTGTGCGAGAGCACGCACGGGCAGAGCAGAAAACCCGCACGGCCGTGCAAGTGACCAGTTTGGCCGTGCGGGATTGTGCGAGAGGACGCACGGGCACAAGTGAAATCCGCACGGCCGTGCAAAGTGCAATCCTGGCCGTGCGAGATGGCTGAAGTTCGACTTAATGGTACGCTGCGTTTTGAGGTGCACGGCCAGTATGGTGATATGCACGGCCGTGCACCCTGGCCGTGCGAGTCGGGAAATTCTGGTTTTTAAGCGGATTCCGAGCCAAACAGAGGGGGGATTCGAGTTTTAGAGAGACAGAGCGATTCCTAGAGAGAGAAAGCGACGAACAAGAGCCTCCAAGTGACCTAGATCGATCTTCAACACCATTGGAGCTTGGTTTGAGCTTGGAGAAGTGCCGATTCAACGTCCAGGAGCAGAAATCCATCTTCACAGTATGATTTCCGCGTCTGATTCTGCTTTTGCTTCTCTCTCCATGGAGTAGTTCTCCCATTCATCTGGGTGTGGGAAACCCTAGATCTGTATGTTAGGTTTGATTGTATGAACCCAAATATTGATTCTATGATTTGATTATATTCGATTGAGGTTTGAATGATTGAATGACTTGAATCCTGATCAAATTCCTGTTGTTTCTGCTTTAACCTAGAATGATAATATTTGCCTAGGTTGATAGAGTATCCTTAATCGAAGGTAGTGAATTGGTGACTTTAGTCGAGGAGCCAGTTCACTATTCTGTACCGAATTCCATTCGGTAGTGGAGGTTTTGTTCATAGGGCCTCAATCTGTTTACTCCGGTGTAGGTTAGTCGCCAGCTAGAGACTCAGATTGAGAGGGTCTGAAGACCTTTAGTCGAGACTTCAGACTGTTTGAGAACCTTCCGCAGTATAACTATCATAGAAATCGAACTTGGCAATTACAATCCGGCTTAACTGCAGTCTAGGGGGAACCATATCCGGGTGACCTCTCTTAATCTGAATACAAACGTTTAGTTGCTTTCCTTGCTTGTTAGTTGAGAACTTCACTAAAGTTTCATTGCTAGATAATACGAATTCACTAAGTAGTCATCACATCTAGGACCCGGGTTGACATTAAAACCCAAACCCGCTATACTACGCTTTAGGAAGTGGTTACACTTGGCCAATTTCTAGAGTGACAGTAACAGCGAGTCAACGTGTAGTGGCCAATTTGGTTCTTTACTAAACATTAATGTTTCATGATAATCTCCAATGATGTTGGCCTCGCAGAGTCATGAACTTCCCATCCTAAACTCAAAATATCACTATCAAACTCGTGTTAGACCAAAACATGGCGACATGATGTTAATAAATACAAACCCACACCATTGATCTCTACAAACAAAATTGTTTTGGAAAAAACAGATCGCTATTCTATTCCACGGCATTGTTAAACTCTTGCGACATTGTTTTTTTTAACTAAAACGATGTCATTTCCTTAGTGTCGCGGTGTAGTTGCTTTTGCAGTGCCTTTAAAACCAAAACACAACCATGTGGACCAAATTGGCCGGTACGCTAAAATGGCTTATGAAAACCAACCATGCGCCCCGCATTCAGCCACAACATTGATTTATGTTAAACGACATTTGTAATCCATCCCTGCGGTGCTGATGACTTACTCACGCTTTGCGGCGGTGTCGGTCGTGAGGCTTGCCTCATAACGTATTTCTCCATGAAGCGACCCTATTTCTACTATTGTGACATCGTTTATGTGCAATTTCTCGCGACATTATTTTTTTCAAACACTGTCGTTCCATATTACAGCGGTACCGTTGGGACTTGACTTCCCGGTGTGTTGTTTTGTTTTGTTAAACAACATCGTTTTTATTCTCTTACGACGACGATGTTGGTCAGATCACCCATGCAGCATTGTTCTCTACCAAACAAAGTCCTTTTCTAGTCTTGCGGTGCCGTTGGGTTTTGACTTCTCGGCTTTGTTTATTTTATTAAACAACACCGTTTCTACTTCCACATAGGTGTTGGTCAGGCACCCATGCAATCTTGGCTGAATCCTTTCCTTCTTCGGTAAGGAATAGAGAGTACTCATTTTCCAATTCCAACACCAACATTGCAAATCCGCTCATTGTTTTATATTAAACATTGTCATTTTCTAATCCGCGATATTGTTGATACCTCTTACGGCGTCGTTTTCAACTAAACGACACAGTCCAAAATAATCATTAAAAATATTAATTAATTGAGTTGGCCTTTCTCGAGAACTCGGCCAACACGAAGTCATTTTTGAATTTACTACAACAAATTTGCCATATTATGACGAGGCAATTTCGTCATATTAGATACTCATTTTGTCATATTAGGTATAATATGACAAAAGGTGTTGACACAAAGGTTTATCATTTTATAGCCGTCAGGAAAGGTCAAATGTGACAAAAATTTAAAATAAGGTTGTCACATTTGCTTTCAGTATAGCTGAGGTTTTGGATAGTCTATTGTGACAAACAGAGATGTTATGACGACATATTTTGTCATTACGATTGTCATAATCGGTTGTCATAAAAGGTAACTAGGTTCAGCGACAGAGACTTTTTTGGAGTAATTTATATTTTTTTAAGTTCAATTTATTTTTTCGTATTCATTTTATTTTATTTCAAAAATTTAATTTTCTGGAAGACTTCTTAGCTATTCACAATTTATTTTTTGGTCCAGAATCCAGATCTAAACGTCATCTCTTCAAAACCAAGATTTTGCATTCAGTCAAGATTTACTAAACTACCAATGCCCAGTTTTGTATCCACATCCACGCTCCAGATTGGGCGTTTAAAAATCGTAATCCTAATCATCAGTTTGAAGAATAGTACCCAAGGCTTCTTCAATCCAAAACCTGGAAAAAAACCAAGTCTGAATAAGTAAACAAAATATAAACGATTAAGAAAAATCTTAAATCAATCCCACCACTTTCCCCTCTTGCATCTATGTCATCGTGGCCAAACTGATTGCTGCCGGTGAAGCCTCCTTCCTTCGGACACTTTGTCTCCCATCAAAATCAAAACCCAATATCAAAATAAGAAGAAAAAAATAAGAATCAAACAAGATTAACCTAGAAAAATAAGAATCAAAACCCAATATCTCCCGCATCTATCAACAACACCGTATGTCGTCGCCGCGTCGTGAGATTCGTAGATCGCTACAAGGAGTTTCGTCATAGCCGCGCAGCCGGTGTTCTTGAGGAGATCTCGTCGGGCCGCCGCTGTTATGGAGGAGATCTCGCCATGTTATTGTTATTCTAGAGGAGATAGAGAATCGTGAGCCGATTGAACGGAGGGACTTGGAATCAGAATGAAGTAGAAGAGAAGAGAAGCAGATCGACAGTTATTGCCGATATGGAGAGGAAGGCCAGACCTGGATTTTTATTTTTCGGTGAGAAACTAGAGGAGAAGGGGTCTGCAAGCTGCTAGGGTTTTCTAGCCACAACATCGATTTATATACATCATATTCTTATCGACTGCTTGTTCCATAATTACAAAAGATGCCACCGTGTTTCTCTTAATATATTAAAATACCCCATCTGTCTCCGTTATGAAAAAAGAAAATCTATTGTTGGAGGGAATTGCAACAGCGGCAACCTCATTAAAAATAAAAACACTTACCGATTAAACCATTGTGCTACCTCTTCCATTTAGTTTACTAATGTTTTCTGCCAATTTAGTAATGAGTACTCTTAATACAAAATTAAAAAAATCCTTAGGTTAGATTAATTTGGTTCAATTGCAGGGGGAAATGTGGGCGGGTTTGGGAAAATTTTTTGGGCGCGACGTGACTGTAATTTGGGCGGGGTATGGTCAAATTTTGGGTGGGGTTACATCTATTGGGGGACTGAAGAAAGAAGCCTGAAGGCGACGGGTCTTCTCCTTCCCAAAATAAAAAGAAGTGAAGAGGAGGAAAATGAGTGGGGTCCTAGGGTAAATGAAAATTTGGTTAGGGGAGAGAGAATTTCAAGTTTTGGGCGGGCTGAAAATTGGGAGGGATTGAAAAGTGGACAGTTAAAAATTGGGTGGGATTGAAATTTGGACAAGGTAAATAATGTGTCGGCCGAGCCGATTGGCTTCAGTTTAACACAAGCAAATATGATGAAATGCCTTTTGTCAAAATCGAAACCAATATATTATGACGAACATGCCTTTTGTCAAAGTCGAAACCACTATATTATGACGAACATGCCATTTTGTCAGACGTCGTGGGATTATTGCTATCTATTGTGACAAAAATACTTTGCCATTTAAACAATCTGGGAAGACATAATATGACAAAAGCTATTCTGACGATATAATTTGTCGCTTTCGTGTCTCTAACATCCTGATATGGGATGCCTATTTTGACAAACTTAATAGTGAAACGAAATATTTGCCAAATTACTCAATTTAAATGACGAACTATTCTGACAACATGAAATTTGTCACTGTTGAGTCTCTTACATCCCGATATGGGACTCCTATTTTGACAAAATTAATTGCGACATGAAATATTTATCACATTACTCACTTTAAATGACGACATATTCTGACAAAGTTTTTGTTGTCACATTAGGCATACCAAATAGGACGTATATTATTTTTGTCATATCATCGTACCTATTGTGACAAACAAAATAAATAAAAAATTTGTCCTAATAGGTCGGATTTGTTGTAGTGTTTACCCTACGACATCGTTAAATCTCTCCTCTTCCGACAATGACTAGAAAAAAAACTCATTTTCCAACCCCAACAGCAACCTCGCGAAGGCAAATAAATTCGTAGCCCGGGCTCGCGACACTGTTTTTACCGGTCGTTTCCATTATCGTGGTACTGTCGAGTCTCTTCATGGTGTTGTTTAACCTTCCGCGACGCTGTTTGACTCCAAACGACACCGTTTTTGTCGTGCAACATCAAATTAAACACTGAGACTAATTAATGCGGCATTTACTTTAGTCCAAAATAATTTTAGGTGTCAACAATATTCTTCCTCTCTCTCACACTTTTTCTTTCTTCCTCATCCTCACTATCCATGTTTCTGCAGATCCATTTGGCCAACCAGCTCTTTGCTGCGAGTCCGAGAAATGTTGTCATCCCCTTTTCCTGCCATCGTCGCCACTCCCTCCCTCATGTTGGTGTCGCACTCCTCGCTCGAAGACCTGCCTTCAAGACCCTCCCTCCCTCTAGCACGGCAATGACCAATTGCCCCCTCAAAGGCATATCTCTCTTTCTCCTCCACGATCTCTCTCTCTCTCTCTCTCTCTCTATCTATCTCTCTCTCTATCTATCTATTTTGACAAAAGATAATCGTATATTGATTGAAAAAATAGGTAGTTACATCCTAGAACGAAGCCAGGCCATAAAATCAAATAAGCGACTCATAGTAAGGTACAATGAAAGGGCCTTTCGAGCGACCAAATGGAGTACTCTATTTCTACTCCGACCTACAAATCGAACATTAAACCCGGGATGCATCACAATACAACCCACAATCTCCTTCAGATTAGCCCCCATCCGATTCTCCTGGGTATCTGCCGATTGATTTTATCAATAATCACCTTGGCATCACCATCAAACCCGACCTCGGTAAATCCCTGGCTTACATCACCCTTTTTCAGGAAATGGGGGAAAGTGTGCCGAGGCAGCCCTTGACCAATATATTCAAGCTCCGAATGATTCCATAAAGCCCATACCACTTGGCAGTCAAGGAACAAATGCTCGATCGTTTCTGAATCAGCCCAACAAACTGGGCCCCGGGAAAGCACATGGACATCCTTGTCGATTAGGGCTTCTCTCGTAAGGAGGATGTGATTGAAGATTTTTCATATAAGCACTTTCAATTTGGGTGGAATATTGGACTCCCACAACCGAATCCAGCTAGGCCTATCCATCCAACTAGCCGTTGATCTCTAACGCCCACTTTGCTTAGCTAATAAGACAGCAAAATGATAGACCGACTTGACAGTGAAAACCCCATCAGGCTTGGAATGGCATATCAACCGATCCTCCACATTCTGGCAAGGTAGATGAATCGCTTTAAAGGCACGACACGTTGGTAGGTGGTTAAACCACTGGCTAAGTTTCAGGTCACACCAACTCCCCTCCCCTTGACAATAATCTCAGCTACTGGCGTATCTCCCTCTCCAGGTAGTACCTGAGGGTTATATTTGGGGGGGGGGGGGAATGGGGATGCAACCATAGAATCCAATTAGAATGCAACAGAGAAGCCTTCTCACCATTGCCTATCTGCCACCTCAAACACATCATAATAACTGCTGGCTATAAAGGATGCTATGCCATCCCCAGGACGGGCGAGAGTGCGTAGTAGCATTGAGGAAGGTCCCAGTAGGGAAATAAGTCCCTTTATAAACCTTGTCTAGGGAGACTGGGGTTCATTAAGGATACACCACCCAATTTTGGCTAAGAGAGCCTGATTAAATTGTTCAAATTGGCAAAATTACACACCCCCGTCATGCTTACTCCGACACCACGTTCCGTCATGACATCCATCAAATCTTAGACTGGCCCTCTTGCACACCACACTAGAACCTGGCCACATGTTGGTCCAAGAGCCAACAAAGAGATAGAGGCAATTTGAAACATGACATAACATGTAATGGCAAGGCTAAAGCGACGATTTAATCAAAGTTTCCTTAGCTTCCCAAGACAATGTCCTCTGCTTCTAGCCCTGGAGCCTGCCTTTCCAACAATTTCTCCTCCAAATAGCGGAACGTAGCCATTTTAGACTAGGCTATCAGCATAGGTAACCCCAGATACTTGTCAAGGACCCCCACAACCCCAACACCTAGAATCTCTGCCAGGAAGTCTTGATCTAGCAATGCAATATATTCTGATCAGAGAGGGGGAAATTTCTGAACAATCGAATCCTACTGCTATCACAATTCCCAACTGACCAGCCGGATGCTACCCTCCCGCCGGCTATGGGTTGTCGTGAAATATTTTTCTTATGCGGCCAAATCAGTCCTACCGGCAATCCCACTATCCAATTAGAAAAACCATTTGGCATGGACTAGATTAGTACGACCACAAGAATCCATTATTATGGTTTCATGACGTTTCCTGGGAAGGGGATTTACTTGGGAATGAACCCTCCACCCTTCATCATCGACCTCGCTCGGAGAAGGGAGATTGAATATGTAAATCTCCATTTTGGAGGAGTGTCGCCTTTTGTAGTGCCCGGGGAGACATACATTCCAACCCGAGCAGGCAACGATTTGATTATCTTCTTGATCTGCCAGGATCAAACCTAGCTTTGTCTTATTGCTCCGTACGTACATAGACATGTTGGTCATGGAGACAAAGATTTCAAGTCTTCACTTATTTCCCGAGGACCGCGCGAAGATGGGGATCTGGTCTTGGAACTAAAAGCAGAGAATGCGACCATCACAACAAGCCAACCCACTGGCAGAACTGGAGGAGAGAGGAGAGAGCACCTCTCTCCACTTTTTTGTTTTAATTCGTTTGGTACTCCCAATGTTCGTGAAAGATGGATACTCCCACCAGAATGGATTTTGAGAATCAGAGGATCATTGATTGCCAGCGTACGGAGAGACACATACTCCAATTCAGTTTCTGCCAGAGGATTTTCAATGGAGAATCAGGGAGAATATACCGACAAATCCGGAGATTGAAAGTGAAAGAAATTGACGACACAAAGGATTCGTCTTCACTAGGACTCGGCCATCTGAGGTCATGACCGGCGCCATAGCTTGCAGCACCTCTGCTGGGCTAGGCTAACATATTCGCCGACAAATGGCCAGTTACAGATGACCATTTTTTCCAGATGATACCGATTGCCCCCACCTCCTTGTTCGGGATTTCAGAGCCATGGCAGAGTGCAACTTCTCAATGTCAATCGGAGATGGGGAATTAGATTCCTAGAGATCTCCTTCGAAATCTTCCAGTCGGGGGATAACCCATCTCCATCCTTCCGTCCTTAAGTTCTTCCATTTCTTAGACGTGACTACATCTCCTCGCCAGAGATTATGATTTGTTATGTGTCCTTAATTGTTATGTTTTAATTCTTGGAGGACTATTTTTTGTTTTGTCCTTTTTCCTTCTTTACTTGATCAGTGTGGCTTGTAGAAGTCGGATCTAGTATATTAGCTCCTATACATTGTGGCTGGTAACCCTAACTTCTATACATCATAGTCGAATCATCTTGAGAGTGAAAGCTCTTCGTGGAGTAGTCCCGTTCACATCGAATGGGAAAACCACGTAAATCTCGCTACGTTCTCATTTTACTCTATGATTTCTTCATGGTATCAGAGCTGTGAAGACGTTTCCTCTCATCATCATGTCTGGCGCAGAATCGAAGGACTCTAGCAGCAACGGCAATGTCAAGCCCTCTCCTCTGCTATCATCCCTTCTTCATCAATCGGATAGTCCTAACCATATGTATGTTGGAGATCTTCTTACCGAGCTCAACTACAACGAATAAATGGGCGATGTCACTGATTCTTTGATTTCCAAGAATAAACTTGGTTTCGTTGATGGTTCGCTCTCAATCCCTACATCTTCCGTCGAACGTGATGCTTGGAAACAATGCGAAGCTATGGTGAAAGGCTGGTTAAAGACGTCCATTAGCAAGGACATACGCATCAGCGTTCGCTTCGCTAAGACGTCACGTGAAATATGGGTCGGCCTTGCCTCCCCTTTCGGGCATGGCAATGTGTCTCGCCTGTATGAACTCCGGCTGCTGATCTCCTCTCTCCAGCAAGAAAAATCCTCCTGAGCTAAGTTTTTCAAGAAGTTGCAAGGCTACCAGGATGAAATTGCTTCGCTGGCCCCTTCCCTCGATTGCACCTGCAATCTATGCACTTGTCAAGTTCTGAAACGACAGTGTGACGCCCTCGAGGTTGAGTGGTTGTTTGGCTTCCTTATGGGACTTAATGCATCCTTTTCGACCATCAAATCACAGATTTTCGCTATGAAGCCTCTCCCTAGTGTCGCTGAAGCTTATCACATGGTTGCTAATGATGAGAAACAATGTATAGTGGCTAGTCAATGACGTCCACAGTCCGAAGCAGTCGTCCTTCAGGAGATCGCGAGATCGATGGTCGCCCTTATTGTTCTCATTGCCAGTGTTCCGATCACTTATATGAAACTTGTTACAAGTTACATGGGTATCCCTCTCGCACCAGAGAGAAGACGGATCAGTAGCGGACGCGTGAGTTGCGTTGGAGCTCCAGCAGTTCTGCTGCTCGCGCCGTGTATGTTGATTTTGCGGCCAGTCCCATTCCAGGCTTATCTGGCGCGCAATTTGCCTTGTTGAAGTTGTTGCTCGGTTCCGATCCTCAGCCTGTTGCTTACTCTTCTCTCGACCCAGTTTCCAGCATGGCAGGTATGATTTCTCCTTCCAAACACTCATGGCCATGGGTTATTGAAAGTGGTTGCAATGAACAAATCGTTAACGATTCATCTTTATTGACCGAGGAACATGATCGTTCCCTGAATGTTCAGGTTCGTATTCCCAATGGAATGGGTATACATGTTCAGAGTATAGGTTCAACCCATTTATCTAATGATCTTATGCTTTGTCGGGTCTTGCACGTTCCTGATTTTCAGTGCAATCTCCTCTCCGTCAGTAGGCTGACAGCTGATCTGCATGTCGCCTTAATATTTCTTTGCGACTTTTGTGTTATTAAGGACCTACCTTCCAGGAAGCTGATTGGGATGGGGAAACATCATGATGGCATCTATCATCTTCATCTGTTCGATGGTTCGCACGTGATGGCGAATGCAGTTCGACAGGGCATTGACAATTTAGTCTTATGGCATGCGCGTCTTGGGCATCCTTTGACAGAGAAATTTAATCATTTACAACATCTTATTTCGTGCCATGTGGTTGAGCAGGCAGAACCTTGTCATTCCTGTCTTCGTGCTAAACATACTCAGGCACCTTTTGTTTCTAGGACCATAAAAACAAAGACTTGTTTTGAGTTGATTCACATTGATTTATGGGGCAATTATAAAGTCGCATTTCTATCGGAAGCTCGTTTCTTCTTAACTATTGTGGATGAATTCAGCCATGTTGTTTGGGTGTTTTTGTTAAAATTCAAGTATGATGTTGCCAGACACTTAATCTATTTCTGTAACATGGTTAAGACACAGTTTCGGAAACAGGTTCGTCGAATTCAAGGTGATAATGCTCCTGAGTTCACCACAACCAAATTGCGGTCTTTCTATGACACATAAGAGATTCTCTTGCAGACTCCCTTTATTAACACCCCTCAGTAGAATGGCATGGTTGAGTGAAACACCGGCATCTCCTAGATACAGCCCGGGTTCTCCGTTTTCACACTAATCTTCCACTTCATTTCTGGGTGAGTGCATTCTCACTGCATCTTATCTGATCAACCGTATGCCCTTGGTTTCTATCGGGAATCAGTCCCCCTTTCAAATCATATTGGGCAAGAATCCCTCATTTTCTAATTTGCGCAACTTTGGGTGAATGGTCTATGCTCGTAAAAATCACCATAACCTCCACAAATTTGGTGATCATGGGCGGGTTCGTCTCTTCTTTGGTTACCCAACTACAAAGAAGGGCTATCATATTTATGACCTTTAATGTAAGGTTCTCTACACGTCTCGGGACGTTCACTTCTTGGAGTAAGTTTCCCCCTATCGCCCTGCTAGCACGCCCGCGAAGGTCGCAGCTCGTGCGACACATCCTCTTTTGCCTCTATGTCTACACGATGAGGAAGATGATCTTCCTCCTCCGCCATTGTCTGGGCAGCCACCCACGACGCCCTCTCCCCTCGACAAAGCGACACCTTCCGCCTCGTCTCCTCCTGGTGCTTCCTCTCCTCCCCTTGCACCCAAGTCTCCTGCTGTATCATCTTCTTCTCCTGGTCAGCGACCTCCATCGCCTTCTCCTTCAGCTGATATGCCTCCTTCTGGCTCGTAGTTTTCCAATTTCGATAATTCTTCTCCAGTGTCTTCCCCTGCCGTCCTTCTGCTCCTCAAGAGTACTCGGGTGAGTATTCCGTCTACTCGGCTGCATGGTTATGAGGTTAATCTTCTTGGTCGTTCACATGCTTCTCCTCTGCCAAATGCCTCTCATGTTACATATCCTATAGGGGGTTATCTTCATGATCAACGTTTGTCTTCGGCTGATCGGGCATTTGTGGCCGCGGTTACTATTCTAGATGAATCGCGTTATTTCTATCGGGCGGTTTGACATCAACAATGGCGGGATGCCATGCAAGCCGAAATCAAGGCTCTGGAAGATAATGGTACGTGGACTCTTGATTTTTTGCCGCCTGGGATGAAGGCCATTGATTGTAAATGGGTCTACAAAATTAAGTTCCGCCCCGATGGGACTGTCGAGCACTACAAGGCTCAGTTAGTTGCAAAAGGGAATAATCATATTGAAGGGATCGATTATCAGGATACTTTTGCTCCAGTGGCCAAGCTAGTTACTGTTCGTTGTTTACTCGCTATGGTCGTGGCTCGAGGCTGGCATATTCATCAGCTTGACGTAAACAACGCTTTTCTACATGGGGATTTGGTTGAGGAAGTTTACATGAAGCTTCCTCCCGGCTTTGCAGATCCGGGTGATCCGCGTGTGTGTCGCTTGTGTAAGTCTAACTATGGTCTAGGACAGGCTTCTCGAAATTGGTACCAGAAATTCACTCAAGCACTCTATGAGCTGCAGTTGACCTCCTGTCGTGCCAATCATTCTCTTTTTCTATATCGACAGGGGGAGACGTTCTTCGTGGCTCTCATTTATGATGATGTTATCCTTGCTGGTACCAATCTGGATTTCATTCAGCATGTCAAGGATTTTCTTGACACTCGGTTCACTATCAAGGATCTTGGTACTTTAAAGAATTTTCTCAGCATCAAGGTCGCTCGTTCTCTGAAAGGCATTGTTCGTAATTAGCACAAATATGTGTTGGACATATTGAATGGCTCTGGGTTGCAGGCTACTCATCCAAGTCTTACACTGATTGAACAAAACCATCAGTTGGGTCAATCTCTTTCAGATCCGGCAGCGAATCCTGCAGCCTATCATCGATTATTGGGTCAGTTGTTATACCTCACAATTACTCGACCGGAAATCACTTACGTTGTTAACGTCCTGAGTCAGGCCGTTCATTCCCCTACGCAGACACATGTTGATGCCGCATTTGGTGTTCTGCGCTACCTCAAGACCTCTCCTGGCCAAGGTCTCTTCCTTCCGGGCGGGTTTTCCTCTCACTCGGCGTTCTACTACCGGCTACTTCATCACTCTCGGGTCTTCACCGGTTTCCTAGCACACCAAGAAGCAGTTTGTAGTGGCTCGTTCTTCAACTGAGGCAGAGTATCGCGCCATGGCCACTACAGTCAATGAGTTGATCTAGTTGTGTTGGCTTCTATTGGATTCGGGGGTTCATTTGGATGCTCCTACTCCTCTTTATTGTGACAATCAGGTTGTGCTCCATATCACAGCTTACCCAGTTTTCCACGAGCGCACCAAGCATGTGGAAATACATTGTTATTTTTTTCGTGAGCGTGTGCAGTCCCATGACATGGCCACCCTCAATATCTCTACCTCAGATCAGCCGGCAGACATCTTCACCAAAGGGTTGAGCATTGATAAGTTCACTGATCTTCGTGGCAAGCTCGGCATGATCCATATTCATTCCTTCACTTGAGGTGGCGTGTTATGTGTCCTTAATTGTTATGTTTTCATTCTTGGAGGACTGTTTTTGGTTTCGTCCTTTTTCCTTCTTTACTTGATCCGCGTGACTTGTAGAAGTCGGATCTAGTATATTAGCTCATGTACATTGTGGCTAGAAACCCTAACTTCCATACATCATAGTCGAATCATCCTGAGAGTGAAAGCTCTCCGTGGAGTAGTCCCGTTCACATCGAACAGGGAAACCACGTTAATCTCGTTGCGCTCTTGTTTTACTTTACGTTTTCTTCATGATTCAATTCTCTAAAATGATCCCCCATCTCACTGCAGATCCAACTTATCCCCAGTCGTTTTTGTTTTCTTGCTAGTGTGGTTTTTTTAGTTTTTTTTTCTTCTGAAGTAGTAGTATTTTTTTATAATTTGGTATTGATTTCTTGTTTTATTTAATGGTAT
Source organism: Linum tenue (assembly GCA_946122785.1). Classification (NCBI taxonomy): domain Eukaryota; kingdom Viridiplantae; phylum Streptophyta; class Magnoliopsida; order Malpighiales; family Linaceae; genus Linum; species Linum tenue. Next base: position 26,492,544 of record CAMGYJ010000002.1, on the reverse strand, counting down.
TGGTTCGGCTTAATGGAGACAAGGAAAAGATTGAGAAGAAGAAGGAAGAGAAGTGACTGGAGAACAATTGAATTGAGAAAGAGAGATAAAAATTCAATTAATATGCATCTATAATTTCTCATAAATGTATGTTACCAAAAATAATAATTAGGGTGTGCCTATGGTGATATGCATGTCACCGTGACATGGACATTTCGGTCGACCAAATCGTAACTGCGGTAGACCAAATTGACTAATTTGGGCGCCCTAAGGACTCACGCGGTCGACCTCAAAGATCATATGGTCGACCGTTTGTAGTTTAAGTTGTTATTTTTAGTCAACCACAATAAAACCTAGGTCTCCCTTTTCGTTGGCGTCAGAAGCAACATGGTCGACCGTAAAGGTATATAGGTCAACCACTTGATGACGGTCATTAACAAAATGGTCGACCATTTACAGTAAGAGGTCGACCAGATTGAAGAGAAGTGTTGTATCCATTTATCCATCATATTTGACGTAAAATGAAGATCGTGTTGGTTTCGTGGTCGACCCAATACGGTACTAGGTCGACCGAATATGGGGTTTTCAATGCTCGTACAAATTATGTTTCAAACCAACATAACAACTAAACAATGATAACAAGGACTCATAACTTCATAACACAACAACTAAACAAACTAACAAGAAATACAATAAAACACAAATCATAATTTTTCAAAGATAATTAAAATATAAAACCACAGAATAACAATCAACAATCGTTTTTAACACTTAACAATAAAAACACATAATCTAAAATCATCGAGTTCCTACTCCTGTCCCCTCTCTCCCTCATCCACATTTTCTTCATTGTTGTTGATAGCATTATGGTAGTGATGTGGTGGGATGCATGTATCTTCCACTGAAAGATCGAAACTTATCTCGCATCTCATTCACGGTCACCTACAGTGTGCTCATCTGGGTGGTCATTTGCCCCATGTAGTCGTACATGCTAGTCATCTGGGTGGACATCTGGCCCATGTATTCGTACATGTCATCCATGCGCTCTCACACACGCTCTAAGGTGACCGGTGGAGTTGAACTCTGTGCCTGCGACATTGGCTCGTCTCCGGCTCCTTCATCTGAATCACCATCATCCTCCTCATCATCATCACCACCATGGACACCATGAGAATTGTTTATTCGGACATACTCACCATTACGCAGCTCAAAGCCCATCTTTTTCAAAGATAAAACTGTATAGAACTCCTGCATTGAGATTCTTAAGCCAACCTCACCACTTAAATCCATATTAAAATGCTCAAATAGCAAAGTCAAGATCATCCCATAGGGAAGATTCCTGTTTGGACTCTCTACAGCAGTAAGCATGTGGTTAAAGATCAAGTATGGCAAGTTCACCTTCTCATTTAACAGTAGGTTGGAGAGGAGCTCCATGTCGAAGTAGGTGACTGTCTCCCAATGTCCACCCTTTGGCAGAATGTTGTAGGAAAGCATGTGGTGAAGAACTCTGGATTGAACTGTCAGGTGGTTACTCGTTGGCCTACTGCAATCCTGAGCATCTTGCTCTTCATCAAGACCACATACCGTCTAGATTTGCTTGGTTCTCGAGAAATGAGTTTCCTTCCAAGCAGTGTTAGAATTGATTCTCTTCCCCTCGTTTGGAGTCTCTAGTACTTGTGCCAACACATTCTTGTTGATGCGCATCTCCACCCCATTCACATAACTTTTAAATGCATGAATGGATCCATTTGCATTATACTGATAGGTGGTGTTGTTGTAGAAGTACTGGACCATTTTTGGGTAGTATGGTGCATTAAGAGATATCACCTTAAGCCACTCTTGTTCGAAAAAGGGTGCTAGAAACCCGTAATTCTAGAAATGAGAATACGCACCCGTCGTCAATGGACTTCCAGTAGCCACCTTGCGGCTGTGCATTCTCCTCTCTCCATATTTTTCACTTTGCTCCTTGGTATGGAACAGAGTGGAGTTGAAGTCATCCCAATCATAATTTGAGGCAGCCCCTTTGTCTGACTTTCTTTTCTTTTTCCCTCCAAACATCCTGAAATCAAACAAGCGAGAATAGACGTTAGGCACATTTTCGAAACGAACAAGACTCGGTCGACCTCTCCATGAACAAATCGACCTATACACTACATGCATAGACAAAACAGAACAACAATAGGTCGACCTCTTAACATCATCGGTCGACCTATGCTTGCAAGCAGAATCAATAACCCCAACATTTACGTAAATCTACGATACAAAAACATAAATAGGTCGACCTCAAAAACATCTAAGGTCTACCTAATACACACCATTGGACGAACTCAGAAAATCAACCACAAATATGGGTCGAAGAAGGCCAAAATTGGAGTGCAAAACATCATAGGTCGACCTCAAAATCACAAACGGTCGACCTCAGTTAATTAAAAACTAGAATGGGTCGAGCCAAAACCATAACAATTGGAGTAAACAACATCATAGGTCGACCTCAAAATCATCTTAGGTTGACCTCAGTTAATCACGCACAAATATGGGTCGAAGTATAAGGTCAAAACTCGGCAAAAACGTCATAGGTCGACCTCATAAAGATCATAGGTCAACCTCGGTGAATAACAAACGAGAATGAATGGGACCAAACGTGTAAAATTTGGAGTGCAAAACATCACAAGTCGACCTTAAGAACATCACAGGTCGACCTCAGTTAGTGAAGCACAAACTTGGTCGAAGAAGAAGTCCAAGACGCGTAACATTTGGTGTGCAAAACTTAATCGATCGACCTAAAAATCATCATAGGTCGACCTCAGTTAATCACGCACCAATATGGGTCGAAGTATAAGGCCAAAACTTGGCAAAAACGTCATAGGTTGACCTCATGAACATCATAGATCGACCTTGGTGAATAAAAAACGAGAATGAATGGGACCAAACGCATAAAACTTGGAGTGCAAAACATCACAGGTCGACCTCAGTTAGTGAAGCACAAACTTGGTCGAAGAAGAAGGCCAAGGCGCATAACATTTGGTGTGCAAAACTTAATCGGTTGACCTCAAAATCATCATAGGTCGACCTCAGTTAATCACGCACAAATATGGGTCGAAGTATAAGGCCAAAACTTGGCAAAAACGTCATAGGTCGACCTCATGAACATCATAGGTCGATCACGGTGAATAAAAAACGAGAATGAATGGGACCAAACGTGTAAAGTTTGGAGTGCAAAACATCATAGGTCGACCTCAAGAACATCACAGGTCGACCTCAGTTAATGAAGCACAAACTTGGTCGAAGAAGAAGGCCAAGACGCGTAACATTTGGTGTGCAAAACTTAATCGGCCGACCTCAAAATCATCATAGGTCGACCTCAGTTAATCACGCACAAATATGGGTCGAAGTATAAGGCCAAAACTCGATAAAAATGTCATAGGTAGACCTTATAAACATCATAGGTCGACCTCGGTGAATAAAAACCGAGAATGAATGAGACCAAAAGCATAAAATTTGGAGTTCAAAACATCACAAGTCGACCTCAAGAACATCACAGGTCGACCTCAGTTCATAAAAAACGAGAATGGATCAAAGCAAACGATTAATATTTGGAATACAAAAGGAAATCGGTCGACCTCAGTAACATCATAGGTCGACCTCAGATCTGATCGACCATGAAGAAGATTAGGTCGACCAATTGTGACGAACAGAACAGAAAAACCTCCTTTTTTCAACTTTAGTTTTTTTTTTTAAACATTCTAATCTACCTATGAAGAACAGAAAACGCGATCCAAATGAAAGGAAATTGAAATACCCACCTTGTTCATCTTCTTAGTAGATGAGGATAAAATATAATGGATGTTTTGGTTCTTCTCCTATGGGATTTTTGAAATTGGAGAAGAAGAAGAAGGAAAATGAGAGGAAGAATAGGGGATGTGGTGGGATAGGGTTTGTTTGTGGTATAGAATGAGTGGAGGAGGTTTCTTAAATAGGGTATGGAAGTATAGGGTTTGGGTTGATATTGTCATACAAACCGGTTTGGTCAGCCCAATGCGTACACTGTCGACCGCGTAGTGTATTAGGTCGTTTGTGTCTTGTAGCAGGTCGACCTTTTTTATGTGTTGGTTTATTTCCACCAACAATCAACTAACTCATAAATTATTAAGATAATTCAAAAATAAAACAAGGCAATCACAGTTACATAAAAATAAACTCCTAAAAAACAATAGAAGAAATTTAAGATCCTTTTTTGGGACTTTTATTGGGCACTTAGGGCGAAAATGTCCCACATTTCGAACACTTTCTTATGCTTTTGCCCGATGCAGTGCGTGCTGACTTGAATGTCCCATTGGTCTTCCCTATTTTTGGGTCTTTCACACTTCGAAGGGGTGCTGGAGGGTTTGCAGGTGCAGCGGTATCCATTCTCTCCCTCGAGAACTCCATTGCCCATTGAGTAAGGTCATCCAACGACTTAGAGACATGATTAAAAGTAACTTCACTACCACACGCGATGTCACACAAACGCTTAAACTTTAGAGACAATCCCCCATGTCTTACCATTTGACCAACTTTCTATCCCACATCACCTCCAACTCCAGGATGACGATATAGTGTCTTCGCATTTTGGGTCCATCGAAGCTTGAACCACGTGGAAGGTAGTGTTGTATATCCCTTATTTTTTATGAGTGTAAGCATATGTCTGCATGTAAACCCCTTCGATTCAAATAATGCACACTCACATTTTAGATCTTGATTGGTCGTAGTAAATGTTAACCTCCTTATCCGATTTGAGTTCATGCAGTTCTTCAGAATTAATGTCACTGTCCCATCTGATTCAGTTCTTGTCTCCCCTAATATATAAAAAGCTTCATTCTCTAGTTCAGACTTGAAGATAGCAAATGTACGATGTGTGTAGATACTTTCAGCTTGCATTTCCCATGTGCGAAGGGCATGCTTGCAGACCAACCTCGTGTGCCTAGAAGCATAATCATCCTACACCTCCGTGAAACGCATCCCCTCCAGTGCTTCATCAATGCCCTGAACAAAACGTTGCAAGTTGTACTGAGTTCCCACATACCCATTTATCCAATGGTTATATTACTCACATCGCGAGGTTGATTGGAGTCCACTGAAATAAATATCCTTCAAGGATGCCTCTGCCCAAAGTAATTTGTTAGCGTACAAATCCTGCAACCACTTATTTGCAGACAAACCATGCTCACTAATCAAATGCTCTCAAACTCCTCACTTGATATACGTGCTTTCGCCAAGTGGGTGAATGCGTTAACGAACTCTTTATTATGAACGGTTGTTGTCACATTTGTATCAATATACCAAATACACAGACGGTGAGACATTCCAACCAGAACAGTAGCAATGACGCCACGCATAGACTTACATCAGACTGTGATCACCGAGGTCGGCATCTTAGAGTTCATACACTACAGAAAAGTATTCAACAACCAAACTTAGTTGGGTATTGTCTCGTTATCCAACTGGGAAAAACCATATATGATGTTACGGTGGTCATGATTTACACCAACCATCATAACAAATGGTCGATTGTACTTGTTGCGCTTGTAGCATGCATCAAACGCCAAGACATTCCAAAAAAAATGGTAATCTGCTCTAGATGTGGAGTCCGACAAGAAGAGATTGCTTAATTCATCTTCATCATTGGTTGTGTACTTGAAGAAGCTGCCAACATCAGAAGTATGTTTACTTTGCAAGTAACCCAATGTTTGGTTAACATCTAATATTAAATCGTCGTCAACTGTTCGGAATTTTTGAACAGCGTTATCCACATCCTTTGGAGTGTACCCCAAATTCTCATATCCTCCAACTTTATTCTTCATGTATTGAACAATGTGGTGTTGTTTAATTCCTGATTTTCGCATCCATATCGCCAAAGCCCTGTCTCCTTCACTCACATTTCGACGAGACCGAAGGAATTGAGTTTCTTCTTCATTGCAACAACGATGTGAGTGCTTCCTCTCGAACTTAGAAACAACCCACATTTTCTTATTCCGATCAAAGCGTACAGTATACGATGCCTTGCAAGAATGTCTTGTCATTTTACGATGTTTTCGTGTCCGACCTTCTTTATCTAGATGCATCTTCTGTCTATTATCCTCTCTCGAACATACCATTGACCTCCCAATTACTACTCCTCAACGACTCCTCCGAAGATCTCTACGTCGAACGCTAAACCATTTCGCTTTAGCATAGGCATCATAAAATTTATCTGCATCTTCTAATTTTTGTAACTCCATGGAAGGAATTTATTGTTCATATTCAGTAGCTTCTTCATCACCCTTCGTTTCATCATCGTCCCCAATCACTTCATCATCTGGATTATCCATAAATCCTCCTTGAGCATCCTTAAGTTCTACATCGAAGTTAATCTCGTCAGCATCTCTATTATCTATATCATTTGGACAATCCATAGATCCTCCTCGAGCATCCTTAGGTTCCTCATCGAATTTAATCTCATCAGCATCTCTATTATATGTATCATCTCTATTATCCATCCTGCAATGGTCGGAATACGAATTGTATGTTAAATAAAATCAAAATTATGTCTCGTTAGGTCGACCTGGATCAACATTGCGGTCGACCTTATCACCAAATTACATAGATGAGGTCGACCTGGATCAACTGAGAGGTCGACCTTATCATAGAACTACATAGATGAGGTCGATCGCAATGGTGAGGTGGTCGACCTAATTGGGGAAAAGGTGAACCATAGAGAACCGTTAACCACCACACACGACACATCAAAACATACATTAACAAACAAGGAAACCACTTAATGATACGGTCGACCGGAATAAGAATAAACCGCCACCAACACACGATTACAATAATAGCGATGAGATTACAACTTCACTCCAACAAATTGCATAAATCAAGTACGAATAAAGTCTTTAAGACTTCCATCTATTTATAGAGAATGTAGACGAATTCCTTATTCTCACTAATATGGGGAACACTTATCCCAATTGGTGAAGGATACATAAAATCATAATTCGACAAGGACAAGTACGCAAAATCCTAATTGGACAAGGAGAAGTAAGTAAAAAGCTAATCCGACCCATTTAGGTCGACATCTTTACACGAATGGTCTACCTTGATGACAAATTGTGACTACAGAACCTTTAAGTTCGACCTCTGCTCTTCCTAGGTCGACTTATCCAACATGAAAATAACAATTCACCAACAAAAACAAGTTTAATATTAACCTGAAAACGGATAGGTCGACCAGACAACTTGAGCGGCCGACCTTTTAAGCACAACATAATCTTACAAACAAAGTCAAAGTCGACATTCAGGATGAACAACCAAAACAAACAGAAATGGTCGACCTTGAATAACATTAGGTCGACCTATTGGATTGATCTTTGTTACCTCGCAAGTACGGAAGTCCGAGTGTTGTGCACTAAATTCAGTTCCGAACAATTGTCAAACAAAGGTCGACCTAATTGAGATAAGGTTCGACTGAATGGTAGTCTGCACGCGAATGATCTTCTTCACAAAGGCCCTAACCGTAAAAAAAAACCTAATTCCGAGTTTTGGTGGCGTTGAAGGTAACTTATATTCGTATTTATAGATATTTAGGACGTGAATGGGTCGAATTAAGTGGTAGATAAGTTAGGGTTACCTTTCTGGTGTTAGAATTCTTATCCAATACGGATACGGTGTGCATGCGGTCGACCTATTAGGAGCACAATGGTCGGCCTATGAGTTATTTGGGTTGACCTTTCATTCTGTTCGACCCCCAAAAAGGTCGACCATTTTCTATAGACGTCGACTGCGCCGCTAAACCTCACATTACTGAAACAACACATTCGGTCGACCTCCTCTATAATTTCTCATAAATGCCAATGCAACTTCTGGAAATCAACCATCCGCGAACTAATTATTTCTCAATATTAATTAGTATGAGTAACATTGTTTAGTATCATTTTCGCCCTTAGTTGTGAATTTGTCACCCTAATTGGCACCGTATCTCATCTCTCCTAATTAAAGAAGTAGTCAATTTATATTTCAGTAAACAGTTCAACAAATTATTAATGCCAAATATATTATGTTAAAGAAGTTAAGAAAAAGAATCAAAGACGATATTATGAGCCAATTCCGAGAACAAGTCTTGTTAGAGAGAGACAAAAAGGATCTAAGCTTATCTCACAATTCAAAATTTATACCTCGCAATATCAATCCCAACTAAATATACCTCCCAATAAACTTGAAGCTTTTCTTACTTAACCACACACAGGCGCATTTGGGAAAATTCCATAGCTAGGATTCTAACAATATATGAATCTCTTGCCCAAAAAAACAAAAACACACAATATAGGAATCCAAAATTCTCTCTGTGAAAAAATTCGAAGTTAAAATCACTATATGCATAGGACGCAATTAGGGGTGTGCAACAGTTCGGTCCGGTCCGTACTGGACCAAATTCATGAGAACGACGATATATTTTTGAAAGATATCTCAGGATCAAGAATCGGACCATCATTGTATTCGGTCCGGTCTAATTATCAATTGGTCCATATTTTCTTTAGTAATTATAAAATTCATAAGACCAAAGACGGGACTGTATTATACTCGATTTGGTACGATCCGATCCTAACACCGATTTGGTCCTGAGGCGGTTCTATCTAGAGAACGTAATTAACCTGATGAAGCTACTACCGATATATCCCTCTACTCTTCATCCGCCTTGTATAAAATGGCCTTACGAATCCAAGTGCTCACGATGAATCAGTTCATAAAAGGGTACGTGGGAAATCATCAAATGGCTTCCATTTCCGCCTTCAAAGGTGGTTTCGCGAAGCTAGTTCTTGTTCATCACCTGCTGCTTCCATGGCTGCTGGTTCTAGCAGAAGGAAGAGACAGTCATGGTCATACTACTATCATCGCCGATCCCACGAAAGGGTTCGTCGCGCTTCCACTTACAGAATCCCACATGGAGATTCAGTGGCCGTACGATCTGCGCGAGGAGGAACGTTACAGCTACCGCAATGGCGTTCACACGCTCGAGGTCTACTCGACGGACAAGCCGCACACCAGGGACAGCCACACCAAGCCACGCACCGAAGTTCGCATAACGGTAACGCGATCACACAAACCAAACGACTCCTCTTTCGTTTTTTTCTTTAAAAAAAAAAACTTTGCGAACTAGTATTGCGCGATCACTTTCGTATTATCGCGCATGCAGGGATACGATTACTCGTCGGGAGTGTGGCAGTTCGAAGGGCAGGGGTACGTGCCCCGCGGCACGTCCGGTGTGTGCGTAATGCAGGTGTTTGGAGCGGGCACCGGCGGCCACGCGTCGACGGTGGCCATTCGAGTTTATGACGGTGCTCTGGCTGCTTATAGATCCACCATTGTTCCCGACATCTACGACAGATGGTTTAGGTTGAACGTGATTCACGACGTCGAGGCGAGAGAAGTTGTTGTTTATGTTGATAGGGTTCTTGTTTATCAAGGAGCGGATCATGGCGGGAGCTCTCATTACTTCAAGTTCGGAGTCTATGCTCAGGATGGTGCCTCCGATTACATGGAGTCGCGTTGGAAGGGAATCAAGATATTCAACAAGAAGTAAGGACTAAGGAGAAGTGATGGAATTTTGTGTTTTAATAAGTGGGCAGATGGAGAGGAATTGGAAAAAAAAATACAAAAATAATAAGTGGGGCTGATTTTTATGTGCAATAATGCTCGGTGGAATAGTTTTACAAAAAGGGGAAAGATACAACACTTTTATAGTATTGTCGTGGTGTTAATATTCATCATATCAAACATTAACTCATTCACTATTTCATAGAGTCACATCGTAAGAATGTTCTTTTGTAATTAACCAACGTTTAAAAGAGTTTTTGTGCCATTAAAGTTCAAATTAATTAACTTATGATTAATTGAGCCTAAATTGGACCCAAATCAATGGGTAATCGGCCTAATTAGACTAGGTTAAAGTGAGTTGAACCCGGTGTTTACGAATTTTGCCTCGACAACAAGTTGTACATGCTTGCCATTAAGGTTCTAATTAATTAAGTAATGACAAATTGAGCCCATATTTGACCCAAATCAATGGGTATTTCACTTAATTTGACCCGGTTAAAGCGAGTTGAAGCCGATCCGGTTAAAGCAAGTTGAACCCGGTGTTGATGAATTTTGTGCTCTTTCTGTAATTAACCAAAGCTTGGAGGAGATTTTGCGCCATTAAGATTTTAATTAATTAACTTATGAAAAATTGAGTCCAATTGTACCTCGAATCAATGGATAGTCAACCTAATTAGACTTGGTTAAAGCGAGTTGAACCCGGTGTTGAAGAATTTTGGTTCGACAATGAGTTTTACATGCTTGCAATTAAGTTTCGAATTAATTAAGCTATAACAAATTGATCCCATATTGGACCCAAATCAATGGGTATTCGACCTAATTCGACCCAGTTAAAGCGAGTTGAAGTTGACCCGGTTAAAGCAAGTTGAACTTGGTGTTGACGAATTTTGGTTCGCAACGAGTTTTACATGCTTGCCATTAGGGTTCTAATCAATTAACTTATGAAGAATTTAGCCCAAATTGGACTCAAATCAATGGGTATTCAGCGTAATTCGACCCTGTTAGAGCGAACTGAACTCGGTGTTAACAAATTTTGGGTCGAGAACGAGTTTTACATGTGTCGGGTTGGGTGGTTACCTAATTCTCTTAACTCACTTTTTGTAATTGACGGATTGGATCGGGTATGAATTTATTTCCTTTTGTTCGTCATGTTAGACCATCTTCATATCTTCAGATTGGGGTCCTTTTTGCTCAGTTTTGTCAGGTCGGAGTTTGCAAGGGAGGGACAGGATGGAAGACTATGGACCCAGATGGTTAGTTTTTAAAGCACTGGAGCCTTTAGTTAATACGCATCATTGGTATTCTTCTTTATTTTGTGGATTTTCATATCTAGGCTTTGTTCTTTGCATATTTTAGAAAAAAATTCTCAAAATATACATGTTTTTAAAAAAAAAAAATTCAAAATACACACATTATAAAAAAAATTTCTCAATCTACACATGTTTGGGCATTCACCGCGGCCGACCAAAGCGGTGAATGCCTAATTTGAGTTGAAAATTCGAACGAACGTAACTTTGCGCTCGGTTATCCGATTGTAGCGAGTTTTTTTTTTATTCCGCGTAATTTTTTGAGATCTTGCAAACAGCCATGACGGTTTGGTCTCGCATTCGTTCAGAAAAAACTTCGTTTCCTACCCCGAACGTGCAATTTTTTTATTTCGTCAAACTTTGACCGGCCATAACTTTGTGCTCCACACTCTAAAAGTCATGAATTGTTTTTTATTTTGCATAACTTTTCAAGTGCTACAACTTTTATTAAGAAGGAACTTTCAAAAAAGGAAGTATTTTTGGATATACAAGATTTTGGGAATAACTTTGCCTTTACTTTTTACAAATCCACAACGTTCGGATTTCGGAGCACAAAGTTATGGTCGGTCAAAGTTTGGCAAAATTGAAAAATTGCTCGTTCGGGGTTGCAAATAACCTTTTTTCTAGACGAATGGGGGTCCAAACTGTCTATGATTGTTTTGCTCTTGCAAGATCTCGAAAAATCATACGGAATAAAAAAAATCGCTATAATCGGATAACCGAGCGTAAAGTTACGTTCGTTCGAATTTTCAACGCTAATTAGGCATTCACCGCTTTGGTTGGCCGCGGTGAATGGCCAAACATGTGTAGATTCGAAATTTTTTTATAACGTGTGTATTTTGAGAATTTTTTTTAAAAACATATGGATTTTTGGATTTTGTCCCATACTTCATGGATTTGGTTCATTATTAGGTTACCACAAGGATAGGTTAGCAGAGAGGATAGTATGAGAGGGTTGGTTTAATAAAGGAGAAAGAAGGCAAAACCAGTATGTGATAGGTGGTCAATGTTTGGTTGAATTATGTGTTCATGGGTTTTCTAAATTAACTAAATATCATATTTGGGGTGTTGGTTTGATCCACGTGCAGAACGTTCTCGCCATGATGTGGAGAATGCAAAGGCAGAGTAAGTTGTAAGCATCATCATAAGAATGACTTAACCTAACCAAATCCCATGTTCGTAGCTTGGTCAGTGTTCGTGTTCCATGCTAGCACTTAAGGAATGCTCAAATGGAGTTGTCTATTGAAATATATGTATATATATTTATTTGTTTTGGACTACTTTGTATATTTGTGGGAACGATGGTGACTATTATGTAATTGTGCATACGTCTTGTGGTTAGGATGTGATGCATGGCCGAACTATATAACCTAAGTTTAGGGTTTATAGCGGCTGGACAATACGAAATAAGAGAACACCAAGTTAACCACCGTGGAGTAAAGTCTCTCTGAGAGGCCGAACCACGTTAAATCTCGTGTCTTTGTTCGTGTTTGTGTGCTTGATTCGTGCTAAATTAACATGGTATCAGAGCCTCGCGGGATTCTCTGTGCTTGATCGTGTTACTCGTGCTCGCTTCTACTGCTCGTGTTTTATCAGGCTGTTCTCATCCGTGTTCGAGCTGCTCTACGGGTCCTTGATCTTTCACCTGCTGTTCGCTTTTGTTCACCTGCTGTTCGCTTGTTTGCTGCTTTGATTGCTCCTTTCTGTCTTTTTGTGGTGATTATTTGAGCCTCGTGTGATCTATTTGTACTATGGAGAGTGCCAAGGATTTCGTTTCTGCTCGCTTGAATGGAAAGAACTTTCCTTTATGGGAGTTTCAGTTTAGGGTGTTCATCGAGGGCAAGCGAATGTTTCAGTACTTGGATGGTTCTGCGGCGAGACCCGCGGATACGGCTTCTGACAAGGAGAAGGCCGATTGGGCCGGATCGAATGCGCAGGTCACCTATTGGTTACTTGCCGCGGTTGAACCTAATATAGCTCTTGGGTTGCGTTCTTTCTCGTCGGCTCATGAGATGTGGACTCATATATGTTCTCTCCATTCCCAACAAAGTGTCTCTCGTCAGTTTGAAATTTCTCATGCTCTTGCTTCTCTTTGTCAAGGAGATAAAGATATTAGAACTTACTATCAGGATGCTTTGCATCTCTGGACTGAAGAGGATATGTTATCCGCTGCTCTCAACAAAGGTGCGGCCACTCCGGCCATGATCAATGAACGTCATCGCCTACGGCTCATGCATTTTCTCATGAAGCTTCATTCTGACTTCGAGCCTATTCGAGCTTCATTGTTGCATCGCAATGTTACGAGTATGGATGATGTGTTGGCGGAGCTGCTGCGTGAAGAAACCCGCCTTCGCAGTCAAGCTCGCCTAGATCGGTCCTCGTCCACTCCCGAGTCTATTTTTGCTGTCAATCGTTCGGGTAAGCCTCAATTTCAGAAACCAGTTCCACCGCATGTTGAGTGTCATTATTGCCGGGAAAAAGGGCACGTTCAGATTCATTGTAAGCGTAGGAACTATTGCAATTACTGTAAGACTTCCGGGCACATTGTTCTCGACTGTCCATCGTTGGCGCGACGTGGAAAGTCGGGTGGTAGTCGTCCCCCAGCAGCTGCACCCGCGTACGGTGTACACCTAGCTTCTGGTTCTGAGTCTTTTGGCTCGCCAGCTGGTGTTGTTTATCCCTCGGCTGCTCTACCTTCTCTCGGGTTGCCTGGTGTTCTTGGGGCAGGTCCTTCCCCCTCAACTCCTGCTGCTTCGCTTAACTCAGAGGCATTGGAACAAATTATTCAAGCTACTTTGCACAAAGTTCTTCCGGGTGCTCTTCATTCTGTCTTTTCCGTGAACAATGCCTCAGGTAATTTGGCTACTTGGCATTTAGATTCTGCCGCATATAATCATATGTCTAGTTTGCGCGATCGCTTTCTGCAGCTTCGCGCCAGTCCCTCTATTGAATTACAGGTCGCGAATGGTGCATGTCTTCCGGTTCGAGCTATTGGCACAGTTCAACAGCCAAATCTCACTTTACGGGACACTCTATATGTTCCGGGACTAGTTCCAAATCTTGTTTCCGTGGGTCAGTTAGCTGATATTGGTTGCCGTATCATTTTTGATTCGAGTGGGTGTCTGGTGCAGGATCGGAGCACCGGGAGGACAGTGGGTAGTGGACGGAAGTTGGGGCGGACGTTTGTCTTGGATTCCTTCAAGGGGTTGCAACAACCGGCGCTGGTCGAGGATCGGAAGAAGGATGTCTGCGATGAATCTAGTTTAACTTCCTGTTTGAACACATCTGTTGGGGATTCTGTTGGGGATTTGGATGTTTTTTCTGTTACTCCTTTGGATTGGGAATTATGGCATTGCCGTTTGGGTCATCCCAATACGGCTCGTTTACAGACAATGTTTCGGAATAAATTGCTTCCTGGCAATCTTTGTCCCAGTTCTGTTACTTCTTCTCCTTGTGTTAGTTGCATTGAAGCTAAAACAGTCCAGATATCTCACCCGTCCAGTGAGACTGTGTATTCGGAGCCTTTTGAGTTGGTGCATACTGATTTGTGGGGCCCTTCTCCGGTGACTTCGCGCCTTGGTTTTAAATATTTTGCTCTCTTCATTGACCATGCCACTCGATACAGCTGGATTTTCTTTCTTAAACAGAAATCTGAATTGCGTGGTATTGCTCTTGAATTTGTTCAGATGGTCCGGACTCAATTCAACAAGACAGTTAAAATTGTGCGCTCCGATCCTGGGGGGAATTTAACTCGAATCCGCTCTTGGAATTTTATCGGGAAAATGGTATTATCTCTCAACAATCATGCCCGGGTATATCTCAGCAAAATGGACTGGTTGAAAGAAAGCATCGACATGTGCTTGATTTAACTCGTGCTCTTCTTATTCACTCTCGAGTTCCGCAAGTTTTTGGGTTGAAGCAGTCCATACCGTGATCTATTTGATTAATCGGCAAGTGACGGCTGTACTGGGACATCGGTCGCCATTTTTTAGCTTGTATGGGAAACAGCCGAATTACAGTTGGCTACGAGTATTTGGATGCACCTGCTATGTCCTTCTTCCTAAGAAGGAACGTCATAAGCTCGAACCAAAGGTAGCTAAATGCGTATTTGTTGGGTACAGTGAGAGGTTCAAGGGGTACTTGTGTTATGATACGGCATCACGAAGGATGCGTATCTCTTGCAACGTGGTTTTTCTTGAAAATGTGTTGCGTTATAAGGAATTGAAGGAGAACACAGCTGATGCTTTTGACTTCCTAAATTCACTTCCTCTTGCGGCCCTCCTAGGTATGTCATCATCGTCATCACCTCCTGACAACCGAGGTAGTAATGGGGAAGAGTTACAAACTTCATCATCTAATTATTCAGGTGACACTTCATCTTCTACTAGCTCGAGTGAAATGAATAGCATGAATAGCGCAAGCTCCGCATCGCCTAGTGGGTCTCCGTCTACCTCCTCGTCATCACGGAACTCAAACCATACAACGGCTGAATCTTCTTCTTCGAGCTCATCGTCATCCGGGCCATCTACAGGACCGAATGATGAAACTGTGATGGTCGAGCGGCGTCAGTCTACAAGAGCAAACTTTGGTAAGCCTCCGTCGAGACACAATGACTTTGTTCCTTTTTCGGCTGAACCCGCAGCCATTCCCATTCCAACATCGTATCTCCAAGCAAGCAAAGACGAGCGTTGGAACGCTGCGATGCGAGAAGAAACTTCTGCGTTGGAAGCTCAGAATACATGGGATATTGTTCCACGACCTTTGCATCAGGCTGTTGTTGGAAGTCGTTGGGTTTATACGATCAAACTGCATCCGGATGGCTCACTTGGGAGATTCAAAGCTCGTGTTGTTGCACAAGGATTTCGTCAAGAGTTCGGCATTGACTATGATGAAACTTTTGCGCCAGTAGCAAAAATGCAGACCGTCCGAACCCTTCTAGCAGTGGCAGCTCTCCGAAATTGGTCGTTAACTCAGTTAGATGTTAAAAACGCCTTTTTACATGGGGACTTGAAGGAGACAATATATATGGAACTTCCTCCAGGTTATGGTACGGGAGATAAGTCAATGGTATGCAAGCTCAATCGTTCTCTATATGGCTTAAAACAGGCGCCAAGAGCTTGGTTCGAAAAATTCCATAGCACTATTGTACAGGCTGGTTTTCATCAGAGTAATACGGATCCTTCTCTTTTCCTTCGGCATACTATTCATGGCATTGTAGTTCTGCTAATCTATGTGGACGATATGATCGTCACGGGAAGTGATGAAGATGGCATTCGGGAGCTCACTCGAGACCTTCATCGTGCTTTTAAGTTAAAGGAGTTGGGGTCCTTATCTTACTTTCTTGGTCTGGAAATTCAACGGTCCTCCCATGGTTTGTTCGTGTGTCAGCATAAATATATACTTGATCTGCTTGAAGAATCTCAATTTGCCGACTGTCATCCTGTCTCGACCCCCATGGAGCAACATCTTAAATTATCCAGCTCGAGTGGTACACCATTATCATCTGCAGATAGTACCAGGTATAGAAGTATTGTAGGGAGCTTAATATACTTGCCATCGACACGTCCCGATCTTTCATATGTCGTGCAGATCGTAAGTCAATTTATGTCCTCTCCTCGGTCTCAGCATATGGATGCAGTGCGTCGCATTCTTCGTTACCTAAAAGGAACATCAGAGGTTGGTTTGTATTTTCCATCTTCAGGTACGACTTCTCTCACTGCCTTTGCAGATGCAGATTATGCAGGGTGTCAGGATACTCGTCGCTCGACATCTGGTTGGTGTGTTAAATTGGGATCTTCTGTTATCTCTTGGCGTTGTAAGAAGCAAGATCGGGTTGCGAAGTCATCTACAGAGGTTGAATACCGTTCTATGTCAGACGTTAGTTCCGAACTCGTATGGTTGCATCGGTTACTGGCTGAGCTGCAAGTTCATTGCGAGGTTCCTGTCCGCTTATTTGCTGACAATGTAAGTGCTATTCAGATTGCTATGAATCCGGTGCTACACGAGCGTACCAAGCACATTGAAGTTCACGTCCACTATATTCGGCAGCTGGTTTCTGATGGGTGGCTTCAGTTACAGTATCTCACAACCGATGAACAACCTGCAGACCTCCTCACCAAAGCAGTCTCGACGAGCAGGCATTGGTTCCTTTCACACAAACTTATGTTGCGTCAAGCACCATCAGTTTGAGGGAGGGTATTGAAATATATGTATATATATTTATTTGTTTTGGACTACTTTGTATATTTGTGGGAACGATGGTGACTATTATGTAATTGTGCATACGTCTTGTGGTTAGGACGTGATGCATGGCCGAACTATATAACCTAAGTTTAGGGTTTATAGCGGCTGGACAATACGAAATAAGAGAACACCAAGTTAACCACCGTGGAGTAAAGTCTCTCTGAGAGGCCGAACCACGTTAAATCTCGTGTCTTTGTTCGTGTTTGTGTGCTTGATTCGTGCTAAATTAACATTGTCGTCTGCCACTTCAATAACAGGTTCCTTTAGATGAACTCTGCTGAAATATTAATTTTTTTCTTTTTTTAACTCTGCAATTGGATGTTGATGCGTTGCTCTAGATTGAACGATCTAAAAACTTGCATTTGTTTCCTTCTCATTACATCATATTATTTTAGTGTGGCAAATGAAGAGCACTTTTTTGGATTTTGTTTATGATAAGTGCTGGTTGATTATCTTAAGCAGGAGAAACCTAAGAGGAATTTTTTCGGTTTCCTAATTGATATTGGTGCTTGGGTATTCTTGCTTTGTTAACTTTTTTCACTCAGTTGCTAGCTATTGAATCTTTCTTTTTCCTTTCCCTGCACTCTCAACCATTAGTGTGTGTTAGTTTCTTTCGTTGGCAAATCTATGTACCTTAACTACTACTTTATTTTCAATTTCTACATCTGTTGCCGCTCTACGCTCTTGCTTACTGCTAACTCAAAGTTTATTGCTTCTGGACTCTGAGCCAGTGACAGACAACACGGCGGAGGATTACCACAACGGGTAAGTACTTGCAGCCTCTACGATTTTGTCTGAGTTTTCAAGAGAGTTTCCATTTTAGATTTTAATTTCCTTTATTCTCACTGGTAGACGGTAGTTTGCTGTTATACTACATGTACAGTTGGTTTTGATTTACTTCTCATTAATTATGGAGTTAGCATATAATGCCCTTTAGTAATGGTAGAGTGTTGATGCCATAAGTGAGGTGCCAAATTGTGAAATGCTTTCCAAGTTGGCTTTATATTCACTATTTGTTGTCATCAAATCATATATATTCTTCTTATAATTGACTGTATAATTCCCTCTTTTGCATCTGTTGTAGTTATTGGGGATATGATCATATTCGCTGCAAATGGTTGGGATATGAAGCTGTATTTTTATTTTTTATGTGTTGCTTAAGAGCCGAGAATTAGACTATATCTCTATTTTCATTTTCTCAAGGTTTGGTATACGTGTAACAGCTGCAAAAGTATGGCCTGATATTGTTATTTTTTCTTTTAGAGGGATGATTAAGAATTGTTGCATTTGAGTACATCGAATTGCAAATTGTTGTTAGTGATTTAATGATCTAATTTATTCGCATTGAACTTGCCCCGCCGTGCAACACCGGCTTCCCTTCTAGTTGCATTTTAAAATTGACAAACAAAAAAATTATTAATCTACAGATATCATGTCTCCTATGGATTGAAATATCATAACAACACTACAAGTGTTATTAGGGACAACATGCATAGAGTCCTTCTAGCAAAAAAAAAAAAAAAATTGAGAGGTTAGGGTCTTAGGGAGCCTGATTGATGAGAGTGAGCAGTACAATCAAAATCACCCATTAAAACGTAAAAAAAAAGTTTACGTTTTTACATATTTAGACCACAAAAATGATTCAATTTCTACCTTATCTCACTGGTGATCGTTAAATTCTGTTGGTCCACACTCACCAATGATTTTATCTTCGCTATACAGTGAGCTCCTGAAGCCTTTTCCTATTATAGGAGTGTTTTCAATGGGTGTTGTCTCATAAAAATCTGAATCGAACCCAAAAATCAATCAATTGTAGTAAGGTTGTCAAACCGGATTAAGTCATCAAGCCGTTTTGGCAAGGGGTTTGGAATTCAATAGTCGAATCGGGGTTCAATCGGATGAAGCAGGTTTTGACGTGAATCTTAATTAGCCAAAGCAGAATTAAGCAATCTTGACAAGAATCTCTAAATATGTATACGTGTATACACTATACAGGAAGATAGATTATTATGATTGATTAATTCATTATAAACAGGTACTAAGCAACAAGAATTAATCAAAGAACAAATTAAAAGGAATACCTCCCTGGAAGCAAGGTCGACGAGGAGAGAAAAAGGGGGCTGTGGAGCTCCGAGCTCGTCCAGGTTGGCCTGCGACTGCGACGGAGGGGAGAGGCGGGGAGCTCAAGCGCCATCGTTGGGGGGAGCTCCCGTTGCGGAGAGCTCAAGCGTCGCCAGTGCAGGGAGCTGTGGGGCAGAGAGCGACCGACGAGATGGACTCACTGCTCTACTATGGCTGCTCTCTCCAAGCAACTAGGGTTAGTGAGCAGCCGACCTGCTCTCTCCAAGTCCAGCAAAGTGACGGCGACACGGTGTTTTGTCTATATATAGCCGGGAGCCGGTAAATCCGGTCAGAGCCCAACTTTAACCGATCGGCTATTGGCCAGTGACAAAAATGGTTGGATATATTATATAGAGTCGTTTTCATGTCCGCTTCTGGTCTAACCCGGTTCGACCAGCCGCCGATTTTACAACCTTGGGTAGTAGTACTCATTCATTCTTAGTATATGTACTTCTAGAAGGCTCCGCTCATCGACTATGTCTTAGTAACTCTTATAGTTAGTACAAGTGATTCTTACGTACAAAGATAATTTGTCAAATAACTTAATTTCATTTATAATATCGAAGTTTGTTTCTCATATTTTTAGTGAATAGTTTAAAGTGTTATTTGAATAGGCTGACGGCTGACCTATCTCCTACCCACAATTCGAAGGGGCTTGCTATTTGCCGCCAAACAAATTGCTATTTGCCGCCAACTAAAAAAAAAAAAAGTATATATGTACATCCTTGGTTAAGAAATTTCACAATCTACAACATATCCAACTTTCAGAAAACGTATTGAATCAGAAAAAATCGACGCTCGCCGGAAAAGTCGCCGGAAAACCATCGGGAAAGCCCATCCTCGACGTAAACTGCGGACACGCATCCATGAATCATCACTAAGCAGGTGCGTCAACCTCCCGTCGTCCTCAATCATCGGAAAACAAGTGAGTTTACTTTTTCCGGCAAGTTTTTCAATTTTCCGGCAATTTTTCCAGTTTTCCGGCGAAAAACACGGTGGGCCGAAAAAAATTTACGGCCGGTGCGCCGCCGGGCCGAAAAAACTTGTGGCCGGGGCGCCGCCGGACCGAAACTTTTTTGCGGCCGGCGCGACGCCCGGCCGAAATAATTTTTCGGCCCATCGTCGCTCCGGCCGCAAATTTTTTTCGGCCGGTCGCCGAACGCGCCGCCGTGCATTTTTCCGACGGCGCGTTCGGCGACCGGCCGAAAAATATTTGCGGCCGGAACGCCGCCGGGCCGAAAGAATTTTTTGGCCCACCGTGTTTTTTCGCCGGAAAACTAGAAAAATTGCCGGAAAATTGAAAAACTTGCCGGAAAAAGTAAACTCACTTGTTTTCCGACGATTGAGGACGACGGGAGGTTGACGCACCTGCTTAGTGATGATTCATGGATGCGTGTCCGCAGTTTACGTCGAGGATGGGCTTTTCCGATGGTTTTCCGGCGACTTTTCCGGCGAGCGTCGATTTTTTCTGATTCAATACGTTTTCTGAAAGTTGGATATGTTGTAGATTGTGAAATTTCTTAACCAAAGATGTACATATATACTTTTTTTTTTTTTGGTTGGCGGCAAATAGCAATTTGGTTGGCGGCAAATAGCCGTTCACAATTCGAAACAAAATACCTAACTTGGAACTGATCAGTCAATAAAAAAAATATGTGTAACCAAATACCTATTGACTAGATTCACTATCATTGCTAAAATGCGATGCATTGTTAATAATTGAAATATAGGGTCGTTTGCTTCAAGGATTTTATAACGAGGATTTTGTCATGGATTTGCTAATTAAAAACCTTGGGATTTATTAGGGATTTTAGGCATTATGGATTTGAGGAAATCTTTTGTTTGTTGAGCTATTTTTATCATGAATTTGATGGTTTTTCAACTTGTCTCCAAATCCCAGGGTATGAGGTGGGATTTACAAATCCGTGGGGCAACGGATTTGGAGGCCCAAATCAGTGGACCCCACGGATTTGGTACCCTCTATTTTGGCTCAACAAACAATGGCTTTTGGACAAATCCTTCATGTGTTAGATTTGAGAACCAAATCCCACATCCAAATCCTTGAAGCATAACAAAACATTTACCAAAATGTTGAATTCGGTCTGTCTCACTCGACCAAAGACGAAAAATCTCTTGCCCAATAATGACTGCATTAAATAGAAAGGACCATAGCAGCATACATTGGGAGGATGGAAGCCAACACAACAGATAGATGTTCCAACCTTGAAAAGGATCCGACAGTTAATGAAAAACACAGAACCGATTCATAAGGAAACAAACAGCCAGAAAATCAAACAGTTCAACGATCCTTAAGCAGAACATGACCAGTCCTACAAGAAGCAAAAGCATCAATGGAAGCATACTCAATCTGCTTCTCCTCAAGAATCCTCTGCTGCCAATCACTCCTGCACACATTCATCGGCTTCGGCATGCTAATTCCAGCAACTTTCTTAGCAATATCTTTCAGCCCAGGTTTCCTCCAGAATATATTCGGCCATTTCGCCAGAGTGACCTCACGAACATCAACCACAGAAGTGCAGCTCAGCCCGTAATCAGCACCGAGTTTCGCGACGTCGCGATCCACCTCGACGCCGACGAAAGTGTGATTCGGGTCACGGAGGAAATCCTTGAGGGACTGGGGAATGTAGTCGAGGTAGAACAGCTGGAGGATGAGGCATTTGGTTCCCACGCAGAGCTGAAGCAGAGCTGTCTTGTTGTTCATCAAAGGGGTGGTGTTGGGCCTCCACTCACAGTCCAGGCCCACGATAAGTTTCCGGCCTGCAGGAATGGATTGGACCCAGTTGTCGACGACGGAGGCCCTGCTGGTGACAGTGGTTTCTATTGCTTCGCCGGAGAAGTGGATGATTCTGACATTGTTGTTTGCCATAGCTCTGTTTTTGGTCTTATGCGTGTGGGATGATGAGTGAAGAATGGTTTTGCGGTGGTATCATATATATATATATATATATATATATATATATATATATATATATATATATATATATATATATAGTGAAGTGGAGGAGGGTGTTGGTTCATTCTGTCTGTTGGGAAGGGCGCCATTGAACTTTTTTCAGCCGGCGATCGCAGTCTTCTAGAGACGGTGATTGGTACTTCCTCAGGAGGAATTGCTTGGGCTTGAATACGGGAGCGAGTTCCCGAGGAAATTCAAACCTTCTTTTTCTAATAGCGAGGAGGTGTGCGGCCATTGGGTCCAACTTCTTTTGTTAGTTGTCAAATCGAATTTATACCGTTGTGTCGGTTTGACAAGCGGAATGGTATGACCGATGGTATAATCAGTTTGTGATGGTTCATGCCAGTTTAAAAAAATGTGAAAACAATTAATGTCCAGTATATTTAATCATATATAAAACATATTTGTGGACAATTTAGTTACAATCAAACAAATATCATCAATTTTTAACTATTAAATTCATAAAATGAATAATAAAATAATATTTTTATTAGTTAAATTTATTAAAATGATATCATTTTGTTTAGAACGCGTAAGCCAATCATACCGGTCATACCGGTAGTGTCATGTCGGTTTCATGACCGGCACAAGTTGAACCAGGTGCCACCAGCATGACAACCACTTTAGCTGGAATGAGATTCGTCAATTTTAGGATTTATTGCTCTTAGTATAGGATTCACAAATCACAATTCGTCGCATTAGGGTATTTTTGTTGATTGTTAACAGATTGTTAGTGGATTTTTAGATTAAACTAATTTAATGATCATTTAGGTAATTTTTGCTTGTCCGAAAGCAATGTTTGATAGAGAAGTACTACCTGTTGTTGATGGTAGGGGTGGGCACGCGGGTGGTTAATTCGCGGGTTTTTGCCGATTCATTCGCAAATAATCCGAACCGCAAGTAATGGGTGATTGATGTGGGTGGATTGTGGGTTGATAAATCTCTTACCCGCAGTTATGTGGGTGGATTGTGGGTCACTCGAATGACCCGCACTATATTTTTACATGCTAAAATGGTTTTTCTTATGCTATCGAATATTCATCATATTTCCTAACCGCACTACACACTAGCCATCTACTACTAAAATTGGAGAATAAAGAATATATTTAGACTACTATTATTCGTTATTGTGTTGTGTAATATCCATTAGATATTGGATTCATATTATAAACTAATAATTTTATCAAAGTCGTAAAATGCGTCCGTTTTCTCAAATTATTTACACAATTGGTTGGTAGAGTATTGAAAATTTTGATGTAAATACTACATGGATTCACATTAGACAAAGTAGGAAGTGTTTAAATTGTTACAATCTTACTAATTTACAAGGAACTTATTATAATGTTCTTAAACTTTCTTAGCCGCTATGTGGAGAATTGCTTTTGCGGGTTAACCCACAACCCAATCGCACCCATCCGCCACCCACCCAACCCGCAGAAGAATGTGGGTGGATAGTGGGTGACAATTATACCAACCCGCTAGTCAGCGGGTGGGTCAATTTGAAACCAAAATCCACCCAACCCGCCCATTGCCCACCCCTAATTGATGGTGTAATTTACATGGTGCAACAGCTCTAGAATTGTATGGTTTGGCTGTGAGGGTATTGTCTCGAAATGTTAATACCTCTTGTACTGAAAGAGTTTAGAGTACATAGTTTCATCCATAATGTGAAAAGAATTAGGCTAAATACTGATAGTGCAGAATCATTAGTTTATGTTCACTACAATTATATTTTTTTACCAGATAAAAGGAGGATTATGAGAAAAAATATAATGATTGGGATGCGTTTTTTTAATCCAAGATAAGCCTCCAGGGCATGGTCGAACAAAAAAAAAATATAACTACAATAATAAAGAACAGTAGTCCGTATACAATCGGACTCCCGATGAAAGAGTCTGTTATGTCACGAGATGGGCAGCTGCTCTAAGGAGCAAAATGACACGAAACTGACACGGGGAGTGAGAAGAGAGAAAGAAGACCTTCCTTTATAATAGAGTCGGCTTCCGAATGGGAAGACTTCCTCTTTGAAGCATCTTGATATACAGATGAGGTCGATTGTACGTCCTTCATGTATCTTAATTACGATAAGATTCTCTTGCAACGTGGTGAACTCAAAAGAATCCACTATGTAATGCTAGAAATCCATATCTAAAGATATTAAAATCTACCACTAAGAAAGAGGCATAACATCAATGGTGATTGAGGATTTATATAATTCTACTACAGAAAATAAAAAAGGTAACATAATTAGTCACAAAACAATTAAAAATACCATTGCTACAAAATATATATAATATGGGAAAATGTATAACCTGTAATCATTATAGTAATGACTAATGAATAATTATTCCCTTGTCAAAAATATAGTAATGACTAATGAATAATTATTCAAAGTACAACCCTAACAAAAGAAGGAAGGAAATAAATACATGGAAGCTCAAATTGGGTAAGATACGATAGAGGCAAAAATGAAAGTAGAGCTCGAATTTGAACGGAGCAGTAACCGATGATAAGAAAGTAAGAAAGTAGTGAATTTAAATTGAATAAATTAAAGCCAAAATGATAATTTTGACTTCAATTTAATTCTCGAAATAACATAAACGAATTTAAATGGGAGCAGAAAGACAAGTAAATAAATAATTAATCAAATTTAATATCAACGCAAGTAAATGATCCTAAATAATGGCAGGTTTTGAAAATAACCTCAAATGAACAATTTAATGGAGGGATAAATCATAAAAGACAACAAAGAAAAAGAATGAGGAATAATTACAAATAAGTTTTACGTTACTTACCTGAAAAATCGGCCCAAATCCAAATTGAATCGTGAGCCGTCGGAGACAGCAGCGGAAGGGAGAACCGTCGTGTCGGAGGTTATATCCTACCAAAGTAACCTTAAAGAAGCAGTCGTTAGTGATAAGAATAGTGTTCATTCTATACTAATGATAAGGGCGAGAGCATCCGCCGTGGACCACGAACGAGATCAAACTTCCAAATAAATCTAAGGTCCAAATAATTGAAAACACTATACTGACGAAAAACGTCAGGTAAACACAACAAAGTGTTGGAGATAAAGGAACTCAGCTTTGGATGACCAGAGAGCAATCGACGAACTGACTCGGCTTGTTACGTGAATGGAAATTGAAATGATATGAATAATTTACCGGACGGTACGTTGTTGGCCTTGGCGAATGCAGCGTCTTTCTCTGAAGTCCGGCTAGCGATGGGCCTCGACAGTGCTTAGCTTGTTTTTTTAAGGGAAAGGAGGGACCGCACCTCCTGTAATTTTATTAATTAGGCCAAATGGCAATTATCCAAGTATAATTCTTTCGAAATGAATGAAGGGGAAACACCTACCCAACTATTACATTGACTAGTATCAATACCCGCGGCGTACATAGCCTTATATTTAAAAGAAATGTATTAATAACAGGTGAAACTCTTTATTTCAGACATCATATCAATTCATACCCACATTGTCATAGCAGAATTTGAGCAATCTTCATTAGAAAAGAAAAACAACATTCAACGCTTATACAAAGAAATAGTATTGAAAAAATATGTGTACGAAACTCGCTAAAGTACTCTGCCAAAAAAAAAAAGATATGCTACTTACAATGGAAGTAAACACTTAATTGATAATGAAGTTAAGCAACTCATCCAGCCTTGTAGTTTCTACACCGCTCTGAATTCTAGAGCAGAACCCATATATAGACAAACATAAAATCCATGTGCTATATAATCTCCAAAGGAAGGCTATGTAAGAAACTACATCCAAGAGTCTGTTGGCTGCCTGAGTATCACGATGAATGAAGCACATGTTTTCGCAAGTGACAGAACTGAAACCAATCAATTAATAGACTATATTTAGATAAGCACAAATGACAATCAAGTGACATACATTGCACCAAATACAGAGACCATGAAGTTTAGAAAGAAAATGAAAGCGCATGGATTGTACATAGCACAGACTGAAGTACATGAACCCCCTCTGAAATTTACAGAACCAATATTGTTGTTGCTGATTTTGAATGGCCAAGAGATTGCTCTTAACCAATACTGTAGTTCACGCATCCTTCAATTACTGGTTCTGGATAAATTATTGGTGAAGCTTCAGTGCATTTGTCTCATCATTCAAGCATCCTTCTAATGAACTGAAGAAACTATCTTCTGAGAATGGAGTAGCCCGATCTGCAGATAATGTTATAAGAAAACACCTAGTTAGAAATTTCCAGAGGGGAAAAGTACGTCATGGGATGACCATAACACCATCTCCATGGAGCTATCACCTCTATAGGTTCCAACAACATTGTACTTTCCCGTTGCCTAATCTCGTTAGAAATAACTATAGCACACTTCATGTGGAATTGTAATGACTCGCAGTCACTCTCTTCTCATTCCCTCAACGCCTCTTTCCAACGACAGATACAACTTCTCCCAGCCACAATTTACTGGAGCTGGATTAAAACATCATTCGTGGTTGAGCAAAACTGGAAGTAGTAGGAGGCAGTGTTTTCCACTCATTCCAAACTATTGAAGTTCAAGAAAGGCAGCAAGGAATAGTAATGGGCCGAGAAGAAACTCTGTAGGGAACATGAAAGAGCTGCAGGACTGACATAATGATTGAAAATAAGAAATCCTCTAAGGAACTCTAATCAATCGTCAAACAAAACCGAATAATAACCGAGGAAAGTTCATGCATTAGAATTGCAATAAATCATTACATGAAAGGAAGAAGTTACGTCTGGATCCTAGGAACTGAAATTGTACATACTGAGTACTGACTAACCCTTAATCCTAGGAACTGGTATTGCCATAATCCTTTCCCCTTAGTGCAGGCAGTGGATTGAGAATAGGTGAATGAGGCAGCCAACAGAGATCAAAGAAAGAAGCAAGTCTAGTGCAAGTAGTGTCACAATAATCATTCTTGATTCTAAATATGAGCTATGGAAACAACTGATATTTGCGTGTATACTTGGAAGAGAGTAAAGAAGATTACTGTATGTAAACTCTGAAGCGGTGGCTACTCCACACCAATTGGATTGAGAGAGCAACCCAAGTGAAAGCATAAAAGCTTATCTTCTCCCAACCGACCCTCTGTCATTGAGCCAACTGCAGCGCCAAATATAGAACTCTCATTCAATAAAACACTTCACCAACAATGAAATCAATCAAGCGAAGTACAATTAGGTAACTCAGTGACTGACCTCTTGGTGCGGAATTGAGAGAGTCGTGAAGAGATTGAGATATAATTGATCAGGGCCATGTCTTTTTAAGTTGTATCCGGTATTTCCGCTGAAAATAGATCAAACAGACCCTTCTGTTAAGAAAAACGAACGAACCCATGAAAGAAATATGTAAAAACAAATTCACCAGAGAGAGTCATGGACGGTTGCCAATCTAAAGGCCATCAAATTTGTTGAAGTCTCCAGCAAAGAACTTTTCGTCCATGACAAAGACCAGGGGCTCCTTCTCTTCATGTAAGGCAAAGTTGACAAAAAAGCGCCAGAACACAAATCATCTCCCTCCCCCATGAGATTGGAGAAGACGAAGATGAGAGGGTATTGAGGTCGAGATCGGAGTAGACTTCTGCAAGTCA
This sequence comes from Linum tenue, assembly GCA_946122785.1. Taxonomy (NCBI): domain Eukaryota; kingdom Viridiplantae; phylum Streptophyta; class Magnoliopsida; order Malpighiales; family Linaceae; genus Linum; species Linum tenue. Next base: position 26,464,712 of record CAMGYJ010000002.1, on the reverse strand, counting down.
GTGAAGAACTCAGAAGCGAGCCATATGGACCGGAGAGAGACAAAGAGATCAGTTAGATAGAAATTAGAGGGGAACCAGAACTGACAAATAAGTCGAGTTGCGTACCTTACTAATACTCTCATCCGTTGGGTTCTTCTCCGGACGAGCTGCGTACCTTATCTATGGAGACTCAGCCACTGCGAATCCGCTTTAATTTTGAGACTACCACCATGAGTGTTGTCGTGGACGATGAAGACGGAAGAGCCCAATGTTCTCCATGATCTAATCCCTCAGAAAGCTTTCAAAGATTTGCTGCAGAGAGAGAGAGAAAAAGGGAACATAAGTGAAAGAGAGATGGAGAGACTCCAATCCCAATAGGGGGCGAGAATGAGGTCCAAAGGCTGCAACCGTAGAAGGCAACACTTCTCCCAGTGCACAATGGAGTTGTTGAGTGGTTCCTACGCTGTACAGAGCATGACTTGTGCCGTGTTGCAGGAGCTGTACAAAGATGGCATGGGCGGTAGAGTGCGCGAGTGAAGAGGAGGTAAGTGGTGAAGCAAGACAGATATCATCTCGCGGGGTCGGGGTCAGAAACAACATCGGGTCTGAGAGGAGAGGGAAGCCATTTTGGGAGGAAGTCTAGAGGGAGTTGGGTACTAAACGATAAAAAATGAAACAGTAACAGCATTTTGGGCCAATAAAGCGTAGCCCGCTTTTACATATAGAAGAACTATGACTAATTTTCATGTGGGCAAGCTTGTGAGCGACCGAATTAGCTTCCCGACTAGCATACATCCATTCCCTGCAATCTTCCACTCCGTCCGCCGTCAAAATCAGGTTACAGATCGTCCCCAACTCATTCAAGTCCACCGCTCCCTGCTTTAACCTATTAACCAAGGCCAAACAATCAGATTCTATAACAAAAGGGCCATATTGAAGCTCCTTCATCTTCCTTAACGCAAAAAGGATTGCCCGCCCCTCCACTGCTGTTAGATTCCATTGTTCTGTTTCTCTCGTTGCAGCAGCAAACCTGAAGGCTCCTGTCCAGTCTCGAACCACCATCCCCAACCCTGTTCCTCCCTCACCTAAACAACTTGCATGAGTATTAACTTTCAGTAGCCCCATTGCTGGTGGGCGCCAGTCTTTAATTCGGCTCCCTTGTTCCCTTCCCCTATCCAGCACTTGTTGTTCATGTCTAAACTCCACAATCCGATCCTGAGTTCGGATAGCTACATCCTCCTCCTCGAGCTTCCTCCCATTAAACTTATGATTATTTATTTACACCATAGAAACCATAGCAAAGAGCATATACTTCCCACCGTACCAGAATCCGCAGTTCTTAACAGTCTATCCATCCACACCTACATATCTTCTCCTTCTGAAAAATTACACTGATCAGGACAGGTCGATCTCCTCCAAATTTGACTAGACCATTCACACTCAAGGAACCTGTGTGTTTGGGTTTCAACTAAACCGTAGTAGGGCGGTCAGGCACACACCTGTCCTCCATTTTCTTTGTCACGTTCACATTTGTTAGTAGGATGTTATGCATAACTCTTCAGATAAATACTTTACCTTTGGGGTGGGTGAGGGGGGGGGGGGGGTATTGATCTTCCACATGGCCTTCCAATCATGATTTGTACTAGCCTGACCATTTGGGTCATCCTCGCTTTCCTCCTCAGGCTCCTCCGGGGGGTCTTCTATTGCCATATTATAACCCGACCTCACGCTATATCTGTCATTCGGGGTATGATCCCAGCACAAAGTATCTCTTACTGGGTTTCGAGGTAACGAGATTGCCCTCACCGCACGAGCTTCTTCTTCAGAGAACAGCAACCCAGAAAATCCTCCCTCCATCTCCCCGACTCACTATCCATCAATTCATTAACATGCTCAAAGTCAAAGCCAAATCTCCCCAGAACTCCTTGTGGCTTTCGCGCTGGCAGATCAGGCACCCACCTATCTTCCCAAATTCGCCCTTAAAATCCAACCAATGAGGGATTCCGGATTATGCTGTAACTACCACACTTGCTTTGCTAGCAACCCATTCTCCCTGTCTTTACACATGAATCTCCAATTCTTCCAATGGATTCTATTCTTCTCCCCATTCTCACCCCACCAGTAGTTTGAAATAATGCTATTGATCTGCCTAACCAGACCCACTGGGAATCCCATACATGAGGGTTGGACAACCGTCTCCTCCTCGGGCTTTCATCGACCCCATTTGCCTCAGAGCTTCCTCAATTTCCTCCGTCGTAGACGGCTTCGCAAGCCACTCGTTCATTACGGCAGAAACTCTTTTATTACTCTATCTGTAACTCTCCTACTTCCTCTACCACCGTGGTTATCAAAGAGCTTTTAAAGTAATCACAAGGCATTTGCTTACCTCTTCTTGCCCCAGGAATACTCTACCATCCTCGTCAATGAGCTTCCGAATGGTGTTTCTTCTCTTTCGTTCCGACGCACGCCTGTGGAAGAACTTTGGTTCCGGTCCCCAGCTTGGATCCAACTGATTCTTGATCTTTGATGCCATTTTTCTCTTCCTAAATTAGAAGCTCGACTCTTTCCGCCTCCAGCAACGACGGATCTCCACCCAATTTTCTGATAGGGTTCCTCCTCTAGTCTCCTCAGCTCTTTATCGATCGCCTTTAATCTATCTCTCCAATGTCGAAATTTCTCCCGGTTCCACTTATGCATTTCCTTTTCACAAGATCCTAATCGCTCCTTCACCTTCGCCCCTCTATCTCGTTCCCAAATTTCCACACAATCTCTTTACTCCTCTTCCATTTGCCCAACCCGCATCGTACCGAAATCGCCTCCCCACCTGATTTCCTCCATCTCATCACCTTTCATATCCAACAAGAGGGCCCTATGGTCCGAGTTTGGGCGACCCAAATGTCTCACTACTGGTTTTTTATAGTTCTGGGCCCAATCACTATTACATACTGCTAGGGCTGTTAATGAGCCGAGTCGAGCCGAGCTTTGCCATAGTTCGGGCTCGAGCTCGTGTTCGTCACGAGCTTTAATATGCAAGCTCGAGCTCAGCTTGTTTATGAAAATGAAAGCTCGAGCTCGGCTCGTCATATAAGCTTAAAGAGCCCAAAATCGAGTTCAACTCATAAAATGTTCATGATAGCTCAAGATTGACCTAAAACTGCTCACAAAATACATTCAAACACTATAGCAAAGTCTAGCAAAGTAAAACACAATATTTTATCTCAATTTCAATACATGAAATCCATAAATTCTAATCCCTTTTTATGCCAAACCATTTAATGAGCTTGTTCGCGAGCTTTCGAGGCTGAACATGGTATGGCTCGAGTTCGGCTCGTTTAGTTAACGAGCTTGTTCGCGAGCCGGCTCGATTAAAACGAATCGAGTGTCGAACGAATTTTTCTCGAGTCGCACACCGAGTCGTTCATGAGCGGCTTGGTTCATTAACAGCCCTACATACTGCCATATCCAATCTTTCCTCTGTGAAAGCAGTTCTCGAACGGGCATTATCCCACGTGAACGGATAGCCCACGAAACCCAGGTCCTCCAAGTTTGTATCGACTAAATCATTTGCAAAGGTTGCATGTCGTGCTCCTCCTCTAATCTTGAACCTCTCTTCTCTGTCCCGCACAGGACCTGGTTAAAATCTCCCATCACTAGCCAAGGTAGTGATAACCGACTATGAAGGGTACGTAGCAAATCCATGACTGCAACTTGTTTTCCCTTCTGACCACCCATAAAATCCCGTAAACCTCCGCTCGAAACTTTCACTTGCATACTTCAGTATCCCAACTATATGATTATTCGATAAAGTCTGCAACTTGAAATCAATACTATCATCCCAAAGCAGAGCCAAACCACCTGTCGAGTTCCGAGACAGTGCTTAGCTTGTTTATAAGAGTTACATGCTGGGTCCCCTCATATGCTTTCACCTTCAAATCGAGGCATTGCTCCCAGTGGTAAGGAGGGGAGACATGGGAGTTGAGCTCGATGGCGACATCGTAGTTGTTGTTGTTCGATGACGACTAAGAATGAAGAGCAGAGAGATGAGGACTCTGACGCTGCTGCTAAGAGGAGTAACAAGAGATGAGATTGAGATGTAATAACCTTATGAGATCATCCAATATGGCTTTTTGCTCAGGTTTTTGTCTCTGTTTTCTTAATGATTGGGATTCTTATGTTGAAGATGATATGATAAAATTTGACATGCAATAAATTGAAGATAAAGAGTTTTCCTCGTCATGCGATGAAGATGATGTTATCATTTCTGAGTTCAATCATGCCAATTCCACTTCAAGTTACTCGAGGAGGTGAAAGGGAGCCCAAAAAAGTAGGAATGACTAATGTTAAGCTTAATATGACATGGTTGATTTAAGAACATTGCTTGCTAAATATTTAATCCTTTTTTGTTTTTTACATCAAACAAATGTGAAGTGTGTGCATGGATGAAGAAATATACTAACCAATTCATATAATGGCGTGACAATGGACTTTTATATATTAAAAAAATACTTTTTAGTATGTAAATGTCCCTTATATAACTAACATGAAGAAATACGTAGTTAGTTTATATAATTAATCTTTTATTTTTTCTCATATTCATTCTCTAAAATCCCAATGTGTACTCATTTTGGAGTTTGAATCAGGTGGGTCAATAGTCTGTTCACATCAGCGAGACATCAACATCCTGTCTCTTATAAAAAGTCTTTAATCTTTTCCCCTTTAATTTCTAATGGACGATTTCTCTGTCGTTTTAAGTCTGAATTTAAATTTTTTTGCACAGATAAATCAGATTAATTGTGCTCTTCAAAATGATATTCACTTTGATATATTTTTAGAACAAAAAAAAAAATTGAGACATTTTTTTGAGTGTAATTGATATTAAATAAGAGCATACCATATGGTGGTATGAACATACCAATACTGTAGGATGGTTGAATACATGATAGTTAGAGTATACTAACTATCATTTACGACTTTGATCATTGTGTTATTGTGTACCACAAGTTACCATCCCCATACCAGGGTGGTATAGTATGATATTTTTTAGTCCTGTATTTTTTCACCCAGAAATTTGTAGATTCAATAGATCATAATGAACTCGTTCCTTCTGTGCAAATATTTTCAAAAGGACTCAAAAACGAAGGAGATACCATATGGTATAGAGTTTGGTAACGAGAGGTACGAAGAAAATTTTCAAAAAAAAATATAAAAATTGATCTCATTTTTTAGAGCACAACTAACTCGTTCCATCTGTGCAAAAAAAAAAAATTGGAATCCGAGTTAAAACGAAGAAGATTCGATCCGATTAAGAAAATAGGAAAAATAAAATGTCTTTAATTCACAGCCCTTATATCTAGATTCTGGGTCCACTTAAATCCAAAGGTCTAGATTTAGTTACTCATGGGGTGAGTAACCAATGGGTATTGACCCTATCTTGAGCCCTCGTTTAGTTAGTTTCTCTAGGGTTACGCTTGATTGATCCCGCAACCAAGAAAAAACCTATTGTTTTGGGCAATCTCTTTGTCGATGTACAAGTTTCGTCATGGGTATAAAAACAATATCGTTTATGAACAATCATGTGCAATCAACATTGTCACCCTCATTATCTCCAAAACCTCCCCAAAGAAAATATACAGTAAAAACATATAGTGTTTAATCTCGAATAAAATTATGTTTCAATAATTAAATTATCAAACAATAAAGAAATGAATTACTTACAGAATCATTCATAACAAGCTCCTTGTTATTTGATGTTGGTGGAAAAAAATTATGTAACTTCTACAATTTTGTCCTCCCTTCTAAATTTAGATGAATTTTTGGGGAAAAAATCGTTCAAAATCTCAAACAAATCGACAGATGGATGTGCAAAATCTGACCCCACTGACGGCCGGACGGGTTGAAAATCTGACTTTGTCGTTGGTGGGGCGGTAGAAATTTCCTTTCACCAAAGGAAAAGGCGGGCCGAGGGAGCGTGGTAGAATTAGAGGTGGCAATTAGGATCCAAATCCATGAATCCAATCCAATTCATCCACCATATTATCCGTCTAATCCAATCCATTTAAATCCAATCCATTTGATCCAAATCTAATTGGATTGGTGGATTCATAGATTGATCCATGAATTCAAATGGAAAATTATGGTTTAGTACCTATAATTTTTATATTTTACATTTTGGTACCTAAAATTTATATTTCTATAAGAAAAATATCAATGGAAAATTACGTTTTGATACCTAAATTTTTTTGTTATGGCATTTTAGTACCTAAACTTTTCAAAATTTACATTTTAGTCCAAAGCTTGGATGTCATTTGGATTCATGGACCAATCCACCAATCCATTGGATCCAAATCATTTGATCCATGGATCCACCAGTCCATGAATCTGTCATAAACCAGTTGATCCCAATAACTCGAGATGTTGGGAGAAGGTTATGCTGGATCTTATATCACACTCTAACACGCCCCCCCCCCCCCCCAAACGAAAGTCAACTCATGGGCTTGAAATTTGCACAGACCCACCATACCTTGTGCTTTAATCAATTGTTAATATTGGGGGTCGTGGAGATTCGAACACACGACCACTTGGTCAAAACAACTCTGATACCATGTCATAAACCAGTTGATCCAATAACTCGAGTTGTGGGGAGAAGGTTATGTTGGATCTTATACCACACTCTAACAGTTGGCTTGGGGAGTAGTGGCCTGACGGGCTTGTGGGGAAGAATATCCCCTGTCGCTGGAGAAGCCCAGCAGCTGCTGCGGGTGATTATTGTTGTTGCCACTGCGTAGAGAGACGACGTCGCCATAAGAGAAATCGCCGGTGCTGCCACGGCGAGACTACCCAGAATAAAACTCTGTAGGAACAGAGGTGTGGCGTGCTTGAGCTTTCAGGCCTGCCTCATATTCAACAAGAGAATCCAAGAGGTCTTCAATGGTGATTACGATACTCCGGGCACGAACAACGTAAAAAACTGTTCATAATCATCACCAAGTCCACGAAGACAATGAACTACGAGATCCAAATCAGAGACATGATCATCAACAAGAGCGAGTTCTGCCGCAATAAGCTTTAAATCATTGATATATGAAAGCACATCACGATTCTCCCTTGATTGTGCTAGCTAACTTCCCTTGAGATTAATTATGTGAGATTGAGAACGCCCGACATACAGTTTTCGAGAATCGGCTAAGCTTTACGAGATGTTACCGCAGCAGGAGACAAAGGAATACAAGGATTCCGAGATAGAACAACGAAGGGCGTGAAGGATAAGTTTATCTTGCCTAAACCAGCGACGATGTGCCGGATTAGGGCTGGTTATGTTGTTCTCTGTGATCGTTGTAGGAGGAACAGCACCGGTGCCATCGATGTAGCTAATAAGATCTAGCCCCATGAGTAAGGTCTCTAGCTGAGAGCGCCAAGAATTAAAGTTTGTTGGTGTGAGCTTCAACGACAATTGAGCTACGAGGTTGAAGGTGATAATGGAGTCCTCATTCACTGGTGGTGAAATTGCAGTAGAGACGGTTAGAGCCTGGTAGAACCAGACATGGCGCTGAGGAAGGAAGTTAACAGAAATGTGAGATTGCAATTGAATTGAGCTTAGCGGAACGTTGCCTGCGCTGATACCATGAAAGAGATATTCCGAGAGAATATTATTTTGGAAAACTGACTTGATTTACATTGATTGTTTACAGAATAGATATACAAGGGATGATAGGATTTGTAGCATTAGAAAGGACTCCACGTTCCACAAAGTTAGGAACAGAAGAGGAGTGGGAGAAACTTAGGTCACACAATTCGTGGGCCCAAGGCTCACGCTTCCGTTTTAAGAGCGCCAAAGCGCGAATTCTAGGAAAAACGGCTACAATTTGCGAATTACAATTTTTCAGAGCGCGAATTACTCCAGAAAGATCGCGAACTTTATTTTTCAAAGGAATTCGTTAATTTCTGAAACCAAAATATTTGAACTCTACATATCTACATTAAAACTAACAGAGTGTTGACGATGAAGGTTCAAAGATTTTGCTTTGTACATCACTTATATGAGATATTTCCTTTGCATAAACAAAGTAAAACGACAGAAATTGTGGGCAAAGTAAAAACTATAAGAAAGAGACAAGGATTTGCTTCTTCATCAAAGAAAGGAATACATGCAGATGCAATGGAGATATGGAGATGATTGAGAAAGAAAAAAATACAAATATACAATATTCTATTGCTTTTTAGATGAACAAGATTAAGGGTGACACAAGAACTCGGCAGTGTAAAGGATCTGGACGAGTGGCCGAAGAAGATTCTTGTTGCTGCTATTCTTTAAGACTCTGCAAAATTTGGATTCTTAAAGGGACAGTAAAATCGATCTAATTACAGGGTAGGGGCTGAATATATTGATTGAAAGAGGGTCAATGAGGTTGTGATGGGTCTGAACTTTGAAATTTTGCAGATCTATAGGAAGAAGAAGATACAGAGCGCATGAGAAGGTTGGGGGAAGAAGAAGACTATGAGAGAGAAGTAGAGGCTGATGGAGAAACTTGTGGTAGGTGGGAGGGTTTTTAAATGTACTTTTTTAGTTTTATTATTTTTTAAAGAAAGTATTTAAAAAGGGTAAGAGTTAGGATTTAATAGAAAATGCTTTGATGGCTCCATTCTTGTTTTTGCGGTAACTAACCTTCAACAAAATATATACAATAATGTTTAATGTTTTGATTGTATTTAAATTCCCAATCAAAAATTTAACAAATAAAAAACGCCCAAAATTTATTTTTTTTAGGTTGTGATAGTTTTTTCAAGTATCTATTAGTATATTAATTAAGATAATATAATATAGACGTTTTTTTTACGCTCTCAAAATATAATTCTCGAAGAACAGACGCTCCCGCGCTCTCGCTCCTGCTCCACGAATTGATAAGCTAAGGAGTAAACACGCCTAACAGATACAAACAAAAGAATAAAAATTCTTTTATTTGATTTTTATCTCTAATAGAATCCAATCTATTTGCCACCTCTAGGTGGAATGGACGTACAGGCTCTGTACACGTCTGAGCATTGGCTGGGATAAGATTTAATCTGAACCGATCCATGACCAGACCAGGTTTTCGACCCCACCGATTTTTCAGAAGAAGAAAACCACAAAATCTTACCTTCAATTGCAACAGCTGACTGACACGCCAAAACACAACACCAAACTACGACCAAGTGTAATCGCAGTCCGGGAATGCAGTAACAGGCAAGTTCTATTATCAACCCGGGGTCTAGTTCTACTGCTTACTCCGTGATTCTCTATTATCTAGCAAACTAATTCGAGTGATTGTTGTTTAAAGCAAAAGCAGTAAGAAAGCAGGAAATGGTTCGGTTTTCAAAAGCAGGAAAGAGTCACTCGGGAATGAGTCCCCCTAGCCCCTTAGTTAGGTTCAATTGTAATTCCCCTGGGTTGATTCACTGTTGATTAGACTGCGGAAGTTTCGACAGTAGCTTGGAATCTCTTAAGCTGACCAAGCCCTCTCAGTCTAACTACCCGGCAGACGACTAGTTTTCACCGGGATAGAAAGCTGAGGCTATGAACACAGAACTCCACTACTGGAATTGAATTCCAGTACAAAGCAGTAAACTGGCTAACTCTCGTATAGCCAACCTCCTACTATCGAATGAAGAGGCTCTAACAACCTAATCAGATTCTATCTATCTCAAGTTGCAGCAGAAATCGAGAAAAGCTGATCAGACTCCAATCAATTCAATAAACATGCATCATTATATTAAAATCAAACAGTAATATCATCCCAAGTTATTACAATCAAATCCCTAACACAAGGAACTAGGGTTCTTCATACCCAAGTGAGAGAAAGGTTCTACTCCATAGAGAGAGAAAGGAAAACAGAAATCAGAGTAGTCATACTCATAAAGATGAGGAAAATCTGCTCTGGGATGTCAATCTTCACTCCTGGGGACGCAATCTGGGCTTCAATGGTGAGAAATCCACTCCAAAATAGCTCCTAGGGTTTGTTCTTCGCTCTTTCTCTCTCTAAAACTCTGTTTTTGCTCTACAAACTCGAATACCTCTTCCTTGGCTCGAATCTGCCTCCAAAAACCCGACTCTGGGCGAATTACGGGCTGAATTACGGCCGTAATCACGTCCTGCCCGTAATTCGCCCGAAAACGCACGTTTCAATTAAGCTGAAGGAGGAGGAGATACGCCCGTAATTTCCAAATTACCGCCAGTATTTTCGGAATTACGGTCGTAATTCTTGGGGGTCTTGCCCGTAATTTTAGCACCGAGAAGAAATTCTGGGGAAAGGCTCGGCAATTGTTTTACGGGCATACCCTGACAAATTACGGTCGTAATTTTGCAGGGGCTGCCCGTAATTCCTTCTGTGAATCACCATCTGACCTCCAAATGACCCGAAACTTGCGCCTATGCACCTCTTTACTTGCTAGGACCTGAAATATGACAAAACAACACAACCTAGCGTAAAATAGGCCACGGAACAATCAATTTGAGCCAAAATGGACAGGAAACCAGAGTGAAAACACGTGCAAATACGATGCTATCAAATTCCCCCACACTTAACTGTTTGATTGTCCCCAAGCAAACCAAGTACTACACAAGGTAAGCTCACATATTTCAATCAACAAACATTGGGGACAAGTCATAAAGGCACAGAACACGTGAATCATACTGGTTTTCAAACATCAACACATGAGCAACTTCAATAGCAACCTGGACAACCACCACAAAGGACATTCGAGTGCAGCAAAATCGAGCAACGAGAGAGTCTCCCTTCTGTTCACCAACCAACCCAGACTTGACTCAACCACTCACTCAAAACAGTCAACTCATGCATCCAACTCAAAACATCAGAACAGAGACCGAGCAATCTAGGTCCTCACCGGGGTACAAGAGTATAAAGAATATGAAAATGAATCACTCACTCTCGACCAGTGGGGTCAGGACAATTTAATGCGAAAAATGCGCATGCTATTTCTCTCAATCCCTAACATCTCTTCACCATGATGGCAGCCTCTAAATGCTAGAGTTCACATATAGGATGTCATCACTAACTAATCAGGAGGTCTTAGACACAGGTTCAAATGGCTGGCTAGGGTCTTGGACATGGGGAAAAGGCCTTTTAGGTGGTGGAAGTATTCATAGCACAAGGTTCCACATTTCCAAACCCACACAATCACAGTCAAACAAACCGGTATTCCCTTTCTGCTATTCTGCAATACTCAACATCTCAAAAGCACAAGAGCGAAGGAGGCATATACATCAGCATTTCCAAGCCAGACTGCTAAGAAACACTACTTAATGGGCATTATTCAGATTTTTGGTAGTGGCTCTCTTTTGCTTTCAATTTTTCTTTGTTTTTCTTTCATTTTTCTTTTCATTTCTCAAGAGAGCCACCACTTCTGCACATATTTCAAACATCTGCCCAACTTTTAAGCACTACCTCCAACACTCACATTCAATCTAACAGAAACAGCAGGGGATATGTAAAAACCACTCTGTGGAACCTTCTAGAAGATGTAACAAGGGTGATTTTTTTCATTATAGACCAAAAGAAAGGATAACACACGGCTCAAAGGGGCTGACTAGAGGATATGACACATCAGGACAGTCAATTTGGGCGTGGGCTAATCCTATGCCCCCATCATCTTAGCTAGTGACAACGTGAATGCTACACATCATGGAAGAGGGATCTATCGCACAAGAAAGAAACGAGCAGGCTCAAATCTCACATGGCTACCTATATGCTCTATCTCACATTCTGATACCCTGAACTAGATGCATAAACGACTGTCAAGAACAAGTGATCAGATCAAGTCACAGTTGGTAAGCAAACAGTTGAAAAACTGAACCCCTACACAATTCTACTGCACATCTCAGTCCTCATCATCGGTTGTCCTAGTCACAAACAAGTTGTCATGCATTAATCCGAAAACCATTCAATTCATCAATCAAAACACAGTGCCAATATGATCAAACAGCAGTACTTGGAGCCCTCAAATCGTAAGATTCGGACAGCGGACTAGGCTTCAAGCACCCATATATACGTTCCAATAAATACAAAGAACCCCCCCCCCCCACACTTAGATGCGACAGTGTCCTCAATGGAGCCGAGGGAAGGGGAACGATGTTACCGTGAAACAGTGGTCAGGAACGTTGACTGGATGGCGGACCAGTCAATAGCAGAGGACTGGACAAGGACCAGTCCGACGAGCACAGAGCTAGAACCAACAAAACACACACATGGGGTGAAAGAAAACATAGTTCCAAGTCAACAATCCACACAATGGGAACAAAAAATAAAAACCAAACACAATCTGGAGTCTAAGTCTGGAAAGATAGACAAAAGCCAAGCCCCAACTCGATGGGCTAGCAAAACCAGATCACAGCTCGTCGCCCCCATCGCCAGTGGGAGGCGGGTAGTAGTCTTCATGCCCCGGTGACGCCTCCCAAGGGTAGCTCACAACAGCAGGATCCATGTTCCAGTAGCTCATCATGTAATGCTGAGCTGAAATGATGCGGCGGCGACCTTCGCGCTCACGGTCGAGGCAGGCATTGAGGTGCTCCTGGCCAGCAAAGATCTGCTCGTTCTGGCGGGAAAGGGCTGCCAGCTGCTCGGCAATGTAGGTGGTGGGTGCGGCAGCAGACGGGCTGGCAGCGGAAGTGGAGGCGCCAGGTGCAGAGGGGGTGGTCGAGTCCTCGTCCGACGAGTGGTCCGACGGGCTGCATCATCACTCGCCTCGGGGGGCTCCTCACCCTCTGGTGCACGAGGAACAGGGCGAGGAAGGCCCCTGATCCAGACCACGTTCCCGTCGCGCTCCAGTATCAGCTGGCGCCGGAGGGTTTCCCTGGAGAAGGGAGTCGCTTCCTGGATGAGAGTGAACCAGGAGAGGTCGATGTTGTAGTACCGGGCCAGGGAAGTGACCACCGGCCCACACGCCAGGGGTCGATTACACCGAGAAGCATTGACAACGGTCCTGGCGATGAGAGAGGACAGATGGAGGTTGTCCACCTCGTGGCTCATGGAGTGCAGGCAATGCAGGGTGCGGAGCTGAAGATGACTGGTGGAGCCATCGCTGGGGGTGTAGGATTTCCCCAACAGCTGGTTAATGATGCGCCACTCTGGTCGTAGCTGAGTAGCCGTGGTGTGGCCCGGTGTGAAAACAGCTCCTGCAAACTCCGGGAGGCAGATCCTCTCGAAGAACTGCTGGTCCCGAAAGATGGGACTGTAGGGCTCTTCGATTTCCAGGTGACAGGGGAATGGTGGAAGGAGCCCCAGTGCCCGACCAAAGTCATCATAGCTAAGGGAGTAAAACTCCCCTCCGAGTCGGAACTGGATGGCGTTGCCGTGCGCGCCCGCGTGGGTCCGGAAATGCTCGAAGGTGGAGTAGAACTCCCAGAGGAGCTCCTGATAAATCGGCTCAGCAAGGCAGAGGAGGCGGCGCCAAGAGAAAGCACGGATGGCAGCCTCCATTGCCTCGCGAGCACCCAGCTCCTCGAAGACCCTCCAGTCGAGGTAATGGTGCTGAACGACTTTGCGGCGTCGGATGTCCCGCAAAGTCTTCCTCTGGTCGGCGTCGAGCATGTTCAAGTACAAGTTCATTTTCCTACAGCCACAAAACAGCAGAAACCCAACAACATACATGGAAATTCGTCAATGGTGAGGTCTTAATCATTCCCACCCGGGGCCCTCGAATCATAAATTCGGACAGTGGACTAGGCCCCGAGAAAGGAAAAACAGTCACAACCAATCACAATCATTCACCATTCAAGCTCAAACGCACTTGGAGCCCTCGGGTTGTAAACCCGGACAGCAATTTAGGCTCCAAGCGAGACAACCACAACTCATGTTACTCGGTAGGCCAACCAAAAGATGAACAAACAAAGCAAGCAACAATGTAGGCCTACCGAATTAATTAAAGCACAAACCGATTCCCAAAATTCCTCACTAAACCCACAATATCAATCCTCCACAAATGACAAGTAAAAATAGAGAAGCACACCTGGAGGCACAAGAAGATATCGTTGGGAAGGTGAGGGAAGACCGAGAGACCACAAAAATCGCCGGGAAACTCACTGGAGGCTCGCCGGAGTTTCGTCGCCGGCGACTTCACCGGAGCCAAACTGACCCAAAACTTTGGGGAATGAAGCCCCAACTTACGGACAGAGGGAAGGCGAATTACGGCCGTAATTCTTCCCCCCTTGCCCGTAATTTCTATGTCGAGCCTGTTTTCCTCTTCTGAATTAATTACGGGCAAAGGGTAGATGGATTACGACCGTAATTTGTCCCCCCATGCCCGTAATTTCATCGCCGAGGGCCCTTTTTCTCCAGTTTTTGAGCTGCAAATTCGAACATCCAAACCCAAACGTGCCCCGGTTCAAAAAATACACCACCATAGACCAAAATAGACCATCCGGGGCACGAGAAACATTCCAGAAAGACTCCAGACAGACTCAATGACTCGAAAACGACAAAAATTAAAAAGGAAAAAGGATAGAAATGCAAACCGTGGTGGGGTTGCCTCCCCACAAGCGCTTCTTTACCGTCTTTTAGCTGGACGCCAGTAGAAGAACTAAGGGTCCTCGAGCTTGATCAGCAGCTCTGCGCGCTCGACAGCACCTCCCAAATGCAACTTGAGGAGGTGGCCATTCACCTTGAATGGCTCGGTTTGAGCATTGCTGATCTCCACCGCACCGTGCGGGAAAACTTGGGTGACCGTGAAGGGACCCGACCACCTCGAACGGAGCTTGCCCGAAAAGAGTTTCAGGCGTGCATTGAAGAGCAGAACACGATCACCTACCTGAAACTCCTTCGGGCCCCTCAACCTAGCGTCGTGGAGACGCTTGGTGCGCTCTTTGTAGAACAGGGTGTTCTCGTAGGCGTGGTAACGCCACTCCTCCAACTCCACCAGCTGCAACTTACGTTCTGTACCTGCAACACTCAAATCCAGGTTTAGCAGCTTAATGGCCCAGAAGGCCTTGTGCTCTAGCTTTACCGGAAAATGGCACGCCTTCCCATAGACAAGCATATAGGGAGAAGTGCCAATCGGATTTTTATAGGCAGTCCTATACGCCCAGAGAGCATCATCGAGCTTGGTGGACCAATCCTTGCGGGACTGATCCACCGTCTTTTCAATTATCCGTTTTATCTCCCGGTTCGTCAGCTCGGCCTGCCCATTTGACTGGGGATGGTAGGCCACCGACACCTTATGCTTAACGCCATAGCGAGAGAGGAGTTTAGTGAATTGCCCTTGAAAATGGGTTCCTCTATCACTAATAATGGCTCGAGGTGTCCCGAACCGGGAGAACAACTGCTTCAGAAGTGAGCAGACCCGTCTTGCATCATCGGTGGGCATGGCTTGAGCTTCTGCCCGCCTCGAGCCGTAGTCCACTGCAACCAATATGTACAGATTGCCAAAAGATGGAGGGAATGGGCACATGAAATCGATACCCCAAACATCAAAAATTTCACAAATAACAGAGATATGTTGGGGCATCTCATCCCGGGCAGAAATGTTACCTGACCTTTGGCAGCGGTCGCACTGTCGTGCGAAGGTGTCTGCATCCTTGAAGAGCGAGGGCCAATAGAAGCCCGACTGTAGCACCTTCCGCGCCGTGCGGTTTCCTCCATGATGACCTCCAGTAGGTCCCTCGTGACATTGAGACAGGATGTCTCCCATCTCATGCTCCATGACACAGCGCCGGATCACGCCATCTGCTCCGATTCTGAAGAGGTAAGGATCCTCCCAGAAGTAGTGCTTCAGATCGGAGAAGAACTTGCGCTTCGCATGAGTAGCCATCCCCTTGAGTAACTGCTTGCCCACCAGATAATTGGCAAAGTCAGAATACCAAGGGGCCACGCTGTCCACCAGTGTCATCGCCAGCAATCGCTCGCCCGAGAAGGAGTCGTCGATCTCCTCCACGAAGTTGTCCACCGGAGGGGCTTCCAACCGTGAGAGATGATCTGCAGCAACATTCTCGGCTCCTTTCTTGTCCCGGATCTCGATATCAAACTCCTGCAGCAGCAGGATCCATCGGATGAGCCTAGGCTTTGCATCAGCCTTGCTCATCAGGTAGCGAATCGCCGAGTGGTCAGTGTAGACCACCACATGGGAGAGCACCAGATAGGGTCGGAACTTGTCAAACGCATACACCACAGCGAAGAGCTCCTTCTCTGTGGTGGTGTAGTTCTCCTGTGCATCGTTCAAGGTCTTGGACGCGTAGTAGATGGGCTGGAAGTGCTTCTCGCGTCTCTAACCCAGAACTGCTCCGACTGCATAGTCACTCGCATCGCACATCAGCTCAAAAGGAAGAGACCAGTCAGGAGTCACCATGATAGGTGCATGGGTAAGCTTCTCCTTCAGAGTCTCAAATGCAGCCGTGCACTCGGGAGTGAACTGGAATGGTGCATCCTTCTCCAGCAGCTTGGTCAAAGGCAGGGCAATCTTCGAAAAATCTTTGATGAAGCGCCGGTAAAAGCCTGCATGACCCAGAAAGCTGCGAATCCCCTTCACAGAAATAGGAGGGGTAACTGACTGATTGTCTCAATCTACGCGCGATCCACCTCGATTCCCTGCTTGGAGATCTTGTGCCCGAGCACAATACCCTCACGAACCATGAAATGGCACTTCTCCCAGCTGAGTGCCAAATTAGTCTCCTCGCACCTCTTTAGAACGAGTTCCAGGTTATGGAGACAGTGAGTGAAGGAGTCTCCATATACCGAGAAATCATCCATGAAGACTTCCATGATCTCTCCAACCAGTCGGTCGAAGATCGCCAGCATGCATCTCTGGAAGGTCGCCGGTGCATTACACAACCCAAATGGAATCCTCCGGTAAGCAAAAGTGCCGAAGGGGCAAGTGAATGTGGTCTTCGCCTGATCCTCTGGTGCAATAGGAATCTGGAAGTAACCAGACATGCCATCCAGGAAGCAATAGAACTCATGGCCAGCCAACCTCTCCAGCATCTGATCAATGAAAGGTAGGGGAAAATGATCTTTCCTGGTGGCGTCGTTCAGGCGCCGGTAATCGATGCAGACTCTCCAGCCGGTCACGGTCCGCATCGGGATCAGCTCCTTCTTCTCATTCGGGACCACAGTCATCCCGCCTTTCTTCGGGACCACCTGAGTGGGGCTGACCCACTTGCTATCAGATATAGCAAAGATGATCCCTGCATCCATGAGCTTCACAATCTCTGCCCGGACCACTGCCTCCAAGTTAGGAGACAATCTCCTCTATGGCTGCCTGACTGGATTAACCTCATCCTCCATCAAAATTCTGTGGGAGCAGCTGGGCTAATGCCTCTGATGTCGGTGATCTTCCATGCCATGGCCCGGGCATACTTCTGCAGCAGAGCCACCAGCCTGCTCTTCTGCTCGGGCGTCAAATCCGAGCTAATAATAACTGGGAGCTTATTCCCCTCCCGGAGAAATGCATACTCCAGGTGAGATGGGAGGGGTTTAAGCTCCAGCTCTGGTGGCTCCTCCAATGATGTAGCGAGCCGGGGCGAGATGGGGATCGGCTTGAATGGTATCTCTCGCCCCTCGCTCGCAGCCTCGTCCAGCTTCGCAAGCTGCTCCTCCAGCTGCATATCCTGTGATGCCTGTTCCCCTAGCAAAAGACAACGCTCAAGGAAATCATCAGTACCCGCACTCGTGATGGCGAGTGCGGTCTCAAAATCAGCAACAACATCACAGTAATCTAGATCATCATGGAGCTGGTGGTGTTTCATATTATCAGAAACAGAGAAGGTGATTTGTTCACCCCCAGCTCTTAAAATCAGTTTTCCATCATTAACATCAATCAGCGCCTTGGCGGTGGCGAGAAAAGGTCTACCCAGTATCAATGGTACATCAACATCCTCATTTATGTCCAAAATCACAAAATCAACAGGATATGAAAATGGCCCTACTGCAACTATCAAGTCCTCTGCTATACCCCTAGGATGCACAATAGATCTATCAGCAAGCTGGATGCTCATCCTAGTATTACTGGGTTCACCTAGGCCTAGCTTCTTAAACAGTGAATATGGCATGACATTTATGCTAGCGCCTAAATCCGCCAAGGACTTCCCTACATGCAAACTACCAATCATGCAAGGGATAGTGAAACTTCCTGGGTCTTTTCGCTTCTCTGGTAGTTTGTTCTGCTGGATGGCAGAACACTCCTCGTTTAGCATCACCGTGGACAACTCCCCAAGCTTCCTCTTGTTGGTGAGGAGATCCTTCATGAACTTGGCATACTTGGGCATCTTCGATAATACCTCCACGAAGGGCATGCTAATATTCACCTGCTTCAGCATTGCCATGAATTTGGCAAACTCAGTCTCCAGTCGGTCCTTGTGCAACCGAGTAGGAAAGGGAAGCTGTGGTACATACTCCTTCACCACTGGTTGCGGTTTAGGAGCAGGCACCTCAACCTCCTTCTCCATTTCTTCCTGATTAGCTGGAAGTGCCGAAGCAGGGGTCTCTCTCTCTACTGCCCGAACAAGTGGATCGGCAGTCACCTTGCCACTCCTGGTTGTGATGGCATTGCAGTTGGCATTCGGATCCTGCGGGTGAGGGATGGTCTGACCAGGCAAGGTACCTGGAGTCCTCTGAGCAACAGCCTGGGCAACACTCCCAAGCTGGGTCTGTATATCTCGCAGCACTGCCTGCGTGTTTCTCTGACCAGCTTCTAGCTCCAGGAATTTGCTTGAAGCTTTCTCCATGAACTGCTTGATGTTATTGAACTTATTTGCGCTGGAGGTGGCCAGAGAACCCACCAAATCTCTCAATTCCGCCATCTGGTCACTCTGTACTGGGGCTGCTGGTGCTGCCCTGTCTGCTGAAATGGTCGCACCTGTGACTGAGGTGGAACTAGC
This sequence comes from Linum tenue, assembly GCA_946122785.1. Lineage (NCBI taxonomy): Eukaryota > Viridiplantae > Streptophyta > Magnoliopsida > Malpighiales > Linaceae > Linum > Linum tenue. Next base: position 26,445,877 of record CAMGYJ010000002.1, on the reverse strand, counting down.
CCCTGTCTGGGCTGGTAGAGTGGCTGCTGCGGCTGCTGAAATTGCCCCTGCCTGGGCTGGTATGGAGGCCTCTGAAAACCGGGTGGTCCCTGGGGAGCTGGTGGTCTGGGATTTGGCCCAGCCCAAGAAAAGTTAGGATGCTGGCGCCACCCCTCGCTATAGGTGTTGCTGTAGGGGTCGAAGCGCCTGGCATTCCCGATGAAGTCCACCTGCTCCTGGGGAGTAGAAGATTCCCTTATCGCCTGACAGTCCTCTACGGTGTGATGAGAGCTCTCACACCACTGGTAGTGCATCGCCTGCGGCTGTCCTGTACCTGCAATCAAACCAGAACGATCGATAGCTGAAACCAGCTTTGATACCACCTGCACCAAATCAGATGACTGGGTGCCCATAGCATGCACACCCCGTCCTGGTGCTCGTCTCGATCTCCTGGCAGTGCCCCAATCGTACCCGTTCTCCGCCATCTCCTCAAAGAGTTGATTCAGCTGTGGCGGGGTTTTTGTCAGCATGTTCCCGCCACAAACCGAATCAATCAGCTGCTTGTCCTCCGGGAAGAGGGCGTGATAGAAGGTGCCCACCTTGAAAGCATTATTGAAACCATGATTGGGACACCTGAGAAAGAGACTGGTGTATCTCTCCCAAGCATCCCTGATGGTCTCATCCTCATCCTGAGCAAAATGTGTGATTTGCTTCTGCAGGTCAGCTGTCTTGGATGGAGGATGGTAGCGGGTGAGGAACTTGTCCTCCAGGTTGGCGAACGTGGTGATAGAGCCTGGAGGTCGAGTGTCTAGCCACTCCTTGGCTTGCCCTTCCAGAGTGAATGGGAAGTACCTCAGCTGGATGGCATCTGCCGGTACCCCACTGATCTTGATTCCATCGATGAGCTCGTGGAATCGCCTGAGATGTGATCGGGGGCACTCTCCCTCCTTACCACGGAACACCACTGAACCGCGCAGCATGGTGATTACTGATGTGCTCACCTCAAAATTGTTGGCTGGGACATGAGGGTGTTGAATGGGTGACCTCATATCCGCAGCTCTAGTGGTCCAGTAGGATCCCATGGTCTGCTCCTCTGGATTGATCACATCATGGTTCTGTGGATCAGCCATCTCTTCTTCTTCTTCTTCGATCTGCAGCTGTGATAGCTCCTCCTCCGCAGCCAGTCGCGCCTTTTGAGCCCGCTTGAAGTTCCTGCAAGTTCGTTCAAGCTCCTGGTCTAATGGTAGTAGTTCTCCCGACTGGCTACGGGTCATGCACTACCTGCACACAATCAGCAGAAGCAACTCGTGAAGGCACACAGGTGGAAGAGATAAAATGCAGTAAATAAAAAGTTAGAGTAACAAATTCTCACGTTTCCCCAATAACCTAGAGGGTTCCCCGGCAACGGCGCCAAAAACTTGACACGCCAAAACACAACACCAAACTGCGACCAAGTGTAATCGCAGTCCGGGAATGCAGTAACAGGCAAGTTCTATTATCAACCCGGGGTCTAGATCTACTGCTTACTCCGTGATTCTCTATTATCTAGCAAACTAATTCGAGTGATTGTTGTTTAAAGCAAAAGCAGTAAGAAAGCAGGAAATGGTTCGGTTTTCAAAAGCAGGAAAGAGTCACTCGGGAATGAGTCCCCCTAGCCCCTTAGTTAGGTTCAATTGTAATTCCCCTGGGTTGATTCACTGTTGATTAGACTGCGGAAGTTCCGACAGTAGCTTGGAATCTCTTAAGCTGACCAAGCCCTCTCAGTCTAACTACCCGGCAGACGACTAGTCTTCACCGGGATAGAAAGCTGAGGCTATGAACACAGAACTCCACTACTGGAATTGAATTCCAGTACAAAGCAGTAAACTGGCTAACTCTCGTATAGCCAACCTCCTACTATCGAATGAAGAGGCTCTAACAACCTAATCAGATTCTATCTATCTCAAGTTGCAGCAGAAATCGAGAAAAACTGATCAGACTCCAATCAATTCAATAAACATGCATCATTCGATTAAAATCAAACAGTAATATCATCCCAAGTTATTACAATCAAATCCCTAACACAAGGAACTAGGGTTCTTCATACCCAAGTGAGAGAAAGGTTCTACTCCATAGAGAGAGAAAGGAAAACAGAAATCAGAGTAGTCATACTCATAAAGATGAGGAAAATCTGCTCTGGGATGTCAATCTTCACTCCTGGGGACGCAATCTGGGCTTCAATGGTGAGAAATCCACTCCAAAATAGCTCCTAGGGTTTGTTCTTCGCTCTTTCTCTCTCTAAAACTCTGTTTTTGCTCTAGAAACTCGAATACCTCTTCCTTGGCTCGAATCTGCCTCCAAAAACCCGACTCTGGGCGAATTACGGGCTGAATTACGGCCGTAATCACGTCCTGCCCGTAATTCGCCCGAAAACGCACGTTTCAATTAAGCTGAAGGAGGAGGAGATACGCCCGTAATTTCCAAATTACCGCCAGTATTTTCGGAATTACGGTCGTAATTCTTGGGGGTCTTGCCCGTAATTTTAGCACCGAGAAGAAATTCTGGGGAAAGGCTCGGCAATTGTTTTACGGGCATACCCTGACAAATTACGGTCGTAATTTTGCAGGAGCTGCCCGTAATTCCTTCTGTGAATCACCATCTGACCTCCAAATGACCCGAAACTTGCGCCTATGCACCTCTTTACTTGCTAGGACCTGAAATATGACAAAACAACACAACCTAGCGTAAAATAGGCCACGGAACAATCAATTTGAGCCAAAATGGACAGGAAACCAGAGTGAAAACACGTGCAAATACGATGCTATCACTGACTGTAATGGCTACCGAGATTGATGAAGGTTGTGGTTTGGTGATTCTCATTGGAGTCCGAGGAATACTTTCCAAAGAAGAAGAATATTGATGGTTTTTGTGTTGTGTGGTGTTTGATTTTAATTATTTTTTTGTTGATATTTGTGTTCCTATTGAAGAGAAAGCAATTATATGGGTTTTGAACCATAAATTATAACAAGGACAATAGGATAAGTTTGCTATGCTTTAGTGCCATAAATATGAATTAATTTAGGGAGACAAAAAATAACTCTATATTTCTAACTTTCTGTTTGGGGCTATGCCCCTAGTCCATGGACTACCTCTACCCCTGTGTGTAAACCGGATTTGCTAACTTTAAGTTAAAATAAGAGAACCAATTATTTCGACTATAAAACTAGTCTCGTTTATACTGAATGATGAAACCACCTAATTTTCTATGTCGATCTCGATTATGTTACTTACCAATATAGTTACGATTGTCATCGATATGATCCAACTAACTTAAATATGCTACAATCGGCTTTCCCTAGCTAATACCGATCGGGCATAAATATACGCAATCAAAAGCCGCCTATGAGATCCATTTGTTTTAAAAAAAAAGTTATGAGATCCATTTGCTTTTTTAAAAAGATGAGATCAAATTTTGCTTCATCCGCACCTTAATCAACAATAGCTTAGTTTGGCCCTGCAGTAGCTTTTGCAGAAGCAGTTTCTGGCTGGAGCTTTTAGATAAGTACTTTAAAAAAAAAAACAGTTGAGTGTTTGGCTGTAAATCTATTAGAAGTGCTTTTAATATGAGAGGTGTAAAATGACTATAAAAGACTTATAATATAAAATATGAATAAAAATTATAAATGATAAAAAGTAGTCAAAATGGATCTTGTTAGATTTCTTTTATATTAAATAATATGATTTCATAATTTCTTTTATTTTTAAAATGATATAAATGAATTAAAATGATATTTTCTAAATAAAAATTAAAATATGGTAAGGATAATCTTATATTTTCAAAACAGCTTTTCGTAGAAGCTCATAATAAGATTTTCTGCTTTTATGTTATACAAAAGCGTTTTTCAGCTTTTTAAAAGCCGAGTTTTTAGAGGTGTTTAGCCCTACTTCAGCTTTTGAAACCAAAAAAATATTTCTAAAAGTCGGGCCAAACATAGGCAATATACTATACTAAATATGGTTTGGCATGACTATAATTAATAAAATTGCGTATTAAAAAAAAAATTCTGCGACGTTTCAAAATAGTGGATCTTTCTATAGGCAATATACTATACTAAATATGGTTTGGCATGACTATAATTAATAAAATTGCGTATTAAAACAAAATTCTGCGACGATTCAAAATAGTGGATCTTTCTACTGCTCATGTACAAGAATCATTAATTAAATGATCAAAAAATTATAACGCGAGGATCCGACAGTAAATTTAATTTATTACCATACGTAACTAGCTAGTAGTGATAAATTTGTTCTAAATGATCGACTACGAGTCTACGACAGGTTCTCAATAGGTCAAAAGCGTGTATAAACCTTACCAATTACCATATCACTTTAAGATGATAATCATAAAGTGTATTAATGATTTTAGCAAATATATAATTAGGAAAGTTGTTAGAAATGAATGATTTTTTCCCCAAAGTTTATTGTAGTCTCAAATAACACACGCCTACACATTCCGTCATGTCGGTCGAACAAGAGAGTGGGTTACCGTCCTTGATACTATATTTTTTTTATAGATAATTCGTCTTAATTATTTGATATGCTATTATACGATCTGATGACAGAACACATTCTAATTAATAAGAGTAATTAGCTTTTTAACAATGTGTAAATTAATTATGACTTATCTAAAAAAAAAAGAAATTTTATTAGTTTTTTCTTCTATACATAGCAAACCCTCTCATAACATATAAATACGCATTTGAGAGTAGATACAGAAAGAAAAGAGTATTTTCCAAACATCTCTGATTTTCTACACAAATCAAGAACGTTAAGAGACAGTATCACAACACTACAAGAAAAATGGCTTATAGAGACAATGAAAATGTGTCTCTATTGAATACCCATTTGTCTCTATATTCTTTTAGATGCAAATATCACATTTGTCTCCTCTAGAGCTAGATTTATAGAGACAGAAATGGAGACAAATATTATTTGTCACTAATTGAGAAAACAACATCTAATATTTTAGTCTCCAAAGACTCTTTTTAGAGATGATTATTTAGTCTCTATATGCACATTTAGGGACATAAATATTTGTCTCCGATTTCTTCTTTAGAAACATATTCTTTGGTCTCTAATATTAGTTGGCGACACAAATATTTGTCACCAATTTGAAGTTTATAATCAAAATCATTTGTTCTTAATATTGGTCATTCGAGACTATTACATTTGCCTCAAAAAATTTCTTCACCATAAAATGTATTGTCAATTTCATTACTACTAGATTGCATTTCCTTGCATTCTGCATAGGGATGACACGAAATTAATGGTCATTAAGAGCAACTACAAGACTCAATGCCAAGAAATTTAAGTTCATTGAGAGCAACTTTATGAAGCAATTCAACCAATAATATTTCACAATACATACAACAAAGTAGCGTGTAGAAATATTTGATGGTCAAGAGAACGCTTACAATCCGTGTACATAGGTGTCTAGTACATTCATAACTATATAAGATCATAATAATACGATACTATACAAAAACCGCAATAGATACATAAAGGATCTACAAAACTCATTGCTCGATCATCCAAAAGTTAATCCGTTCAGGGTAGCAACTAGGGGTGGGCATTGGGTGGGTCGGGTGGATTTTGACCATAAAATGCACCCACCCGCGCTTAAACGGATTGATAATTTTTAACCCACCACCCACCCACATTTAGTCTCGGGTTGGGTCGGGCGGATGATGGATGATTTGGGTGGGTTTGTGGGTTCATCCACATCACAATGTATATAATATAAAGGAGTCAACTTGACATGGTAATAGGCGAAGAGAGTTATCTGGGGAAACAAGAAGATGAAATAGGGCAAAAAAATGTCGAATTAGTTCTTAAAATGATAGAAATTCTATTATGAAAGAGTTTTCTACAGATTGAGATGATTATCAGGTACAATAAACTAAGAAAAATAATTCCACAAAGGAAAGAGCAGTGATCTAGGCATAAGAATTAGAGAAAAAAATAAAGGGAAGAAGAGGGGATTGATATTTGGAAGGTTGGCTTTGAGGTTCAAACTCCAGGAGCAATCCTAGTTTATGTCTAACGTCTCCACTCTCCCCTCTCTAGCGCCGACGACTTTGATCTTTTTGCTATTGGGTTGAGCGGGTCACCCGCGCACCCACCCACAACCTACCCACCACCCGGCGGATGGCTCCCAACGCAACCCGTCACCCACCCATAGACCCACCCACTTAACGAAATTCGGGTCAAATGTGGGTGGGTCGGCCCAAACCCGCGGATGATCCGCCTGCATGCCCAGCCCTAGTAGCAACTGTTGCTTGGATTTGGTTGTTTCTCAGGACAAGGCGAGTCGAGATCTCTGAGCCAAGGCATTAACCCTAGATTCGGATCTGGAAAACTTCACTCCAATTGCCCTGTTTTCAACTATCGTTGCTGCTCAAGCATTTCATATATAGCTAAACTAATTCATGAAACATGTTTGTGAAAGTTTGAATCAAGAATAAGTAAACATACTGAAACTGTCAAGCATTTCAGCCTTTAAGGCAACCCATAACTGCATATAAAATCAAAGAGACTGGTAAGAAGACCATGACAAAAATATAAGGGGATTCAAAGGAAAAGAAACATGAACCCAGAACACAAGTACTCTAAACTAACACAGTTCGAGCATAGTTGTGCAAAGACCTGATAACTACAATACCAAGATTACTCAATTGCATAATTCCAATGTAAATAGCAGAAAGCAAACAGACTATGCAGATGGCAGACGCTCAGTGCATCTTGAACAACTCCACTCTATTAATCCATCTCAGGCTCCGCCATGCCAAAATCCTAACACACCATTTTCCAACAAACAGTGAAATAAGGAACACGCATACCGAATCTTACAAACTTAAACAAAATAGATGATGATGCTGAGACATATATATATATAGCGAGTACAGGTGCTTTTTCAGAAGCAGAAAGAGAAATTAACCAGAACTTCAGTTGAACCTGATTGTCAAAGGCAGATGGACACAGAGTGACCAGGGGCGAGTTCGATAGAGGGAGTTGGCGACCTGGAGCGGGGAAGGATTGGACTACGACAACGATTGGGAAACCTGGATCAGGAAGATGGCGATGATTGATGGGAGTTTTCGGAGGCGTCGCCGACGTTGAAGAAGGAAGGAAAAGCTGTTGGGTGCGAGGAGGGTGAAGCAATTAGGGTTCCACACAAAGGGGAATAAATGGAGGGGAAGCAAAACGATCAACAGTATAATTTATAGCTGAAAAGTAAAACTGCAACCCCATTCAAATTTTCCTGCGCATAGAGTGATTTTAGGAGTCTGATGTGGCAGGGTGGTTACGCGGATTAAATTAAAAATCCCCGCCTGACAGGAGAGATAAGAAACCGTCGGTTCCCACTACTTTTTTTGCGGCTGAAATCATCTTCCATTTTCTCCGGGGTTATCTACGTTTTGCTTTCTCCTTCCCGCAGCACGGCAGGATATCCATTTCTCAGCGGACAATTTTGGGAACAGGGACTGACGCTTGCTGCTCGGCGGAGGAAGGCATTGACGGCCCGCTGATGTGGAGTTTACCGTGCCGAGATTCTGCAGTTTGGAACGAGCGGCGAACACCTGATTGAGCGAGGAAGACCTGCGGCTAATTAACGGTGAATTCCTCAGCCAACCGGCGAATCGAAGGTGAGTCATGATTTGTGGTATTTGTTTACCCCCGCTGATTCGAACAATCGGATTTGGTAGTTATGCGGTGAACGATTCTCCAGCCAACCGCCGATTTGAAGGGGAGGCGAGATTGTTTCGGTTGGTTTGCTCCTGCTGCTTCTCTCAATTCAGCTTAGGTAGTTCTGCGTTGAACCCTTGCCAGCCAACCGACGATTTGAAGGGGAGTCAGTAATTTTTTCTGTTTGTTTTGCCCGGTTGCTTCGCGCTGTCAGATTTGTTAGTCTGATATATATGCGTTTTGGGGAAGCCCGCAATTCCTCTATTCGCAATTGGATTTGGTAGTCTGATCTGCATATTACCTATTACTGTTTCCATCATTTACTTCGCTTATCTTTAGTTTTATCTGATTGAGTTTCCATGTGTACCCAGCTAAATTGATAGGCCAACCCTTCCTGTACCTCCTGTGTCCTTATCGCAGCTTAGAAGGAGACCACGTCTTCGGCGAATTCGGCGACTACAAGCCCCTCGAAGCCAAGGAAAACAGGGGAAACCAGGGAAGCCGAGTTCCAAAGAAGGCATAAATAATTGAGCTATGGTTTAGATCTTAGCTGCAACTGGTAGGTTTCTCGCCCTCTTTCATTGATATTCCATTTCAGTCTCCTTTCTGTTCCGGATATTTAGTTCTAAATTTGGGTTTAGCCCATCGTACTTGATAGATTTGGTTCATCATCTTCTCCAATTCTTTTCTGATCGAAGAGACGACGACGAAACTAAATTATGATTACTGAGAGTGAACCATACAAGAAGAAAACGAGCTTTGTATTCGCATAAGGAGAAAAGGCGAGGGATGGGTTAGCGGCGGCGGTGGGTTTCTTACTCTCTTTCGTTAATATTCACTTTCTGACTTCTTATTTAGTGTGTTGATTTTTGGGTCTACGTTATGATTTTCCCTTACTATACTACATGGATTTGGTTCATCATTTTTGCCCGTTCTTTCAGATTGAAGGAACGACGACGCGAACTCGATGATGGCAGGAGAAAGTGGAAAATGAGCGCTGGGTTTGCAGAGGAAAGAATAAGGATGATTAAGTTAGCAGAGTAGAAAGAAGGCAAAGCCAGGTAGTTCAAGTTTGGCGACTTCCTTTCAGTTTGATTGGGTGTTTGTGATAAGTCTTAGTTTGGTCAAGATATGAGGACTTTCATGAATACAAAAAAGGCTAAGAGGAAGAAGAAGAAGAAGAAGAAGAAGCAACAGCAGAGAATTAATTTTCCCTGGTCAAATCCCCTGGTCGCAGTTTACAAAGACATAGAAGGCAAAGAGAACGGCAGTGGAAGGAGGAATAAGAAGACGCACAAAATCGAAAAGGTGAAGAACTCTATTACGATTGTGAAGGAATAACGAAATCGACATTGTGGTGACCTTCTCTCTTTGCTTCTGTTTTGTTTTTGTTTAATTTCTTGTGATTTATTCGCAGGTTAATGAGCTTATGCCAGTTTTGGGTACTTACCTTCCAAATAGCACATTAGGAAGTTTTCACTTGCCGAGTTCAACTTATTAATCAAGTTCTTGCCATCAATGGTGGTTTGGATGTGTTTGGCTCCATTTTATATCTTCCAGACCTCGCGGTTTGTACCTCAAATAGCTTTCGGATTATTGAGTTCTTACGTTGCTATTATGTTTACCTTCGCGATATGCATGATCACATAGAAATGGCCTTATTATCCGAGTTCTTATGCAGTGGCTGGTTACATTGATGTGGTCATTTCAGAAACGACAACTAACATGTAAGAGTAGTCACCTTCTTAATCAACAAGGTGCGCTACGAACTAAAGTCATGTGCTATGCTAATTGTTTGTATTGGTGTTTAGGGAAGAGTGCATTCGGAAGGGAAGATTACATCGTCATCAGTTCTGTCAAAATAAAGCGACCATAAACAAGACATGCCTTCTGCAGAACATAATGATGAGTGCTCCAATTTTCAACGGTTTATATATTTGTTTCCAGTTCTTTTATGTGTGTATGTCTTCTACGCCCGATGATTATGATTCGTTGATCCCTTTTTTCCTTTCAAGAGGAAGAGCGTATATGCAACAAAAAGGACCAACAAAAATGATATAATCAAACACGATTGGCGATTCTCATGATGATGAGATTTGTGCTCTTTATGAACGAGCTTTCTCTTGGTACTTTTTTCTCCCCTTGAATCTCTCATTTTTATAGCTGATGTTGTGTTATATCATGTTACACGGTCAATCACAAATCGTGTTTGGTTTCTAAAATTAGAATGAATCCAGGTTTGTGTTGCCTAGGGACGGTAACTTGTGATTACCTTTCATATTCATCTAAAAATTTAATTTTTTATTTGTTATATTGGTATTGTTTTCAGGTATGGTTGGTATTTTAATTTGATTTTGGATACTCATAGGATAATTGTCAGTTCCAACCAGTACATGGATACTCATCTAAAATCAATTAGGTGATTTTCCCCATGTATTCGTTCATACCCATTCACGATTCTGATTTTATAATTTTCCATTTTATAGGTTCCATTTGTTGCTATAGGTGTTTCCTACGAACTGAAGTATAGAGAAAAAAGTATATGTTCATGAATTTGAGATGCACGAGGGTGTTTGGTTTAGCCAATGCCCATGGAGTTCGTAACCAAAGGTAGTATTCTGATTACTACCTTTGTTGCTTCTCTGTTTGTTGTCGCTTCAAACCTCCACTTATCATCTTACATATCATGGCAGGTTCTACGACATAGGAATTGTGTCTCTTCATTTTACCAGTTTTTCCTTTAGATAGATGTGCTTCAGTAAGATGTTTTTTGTTCTGCACTTTTATTCAGAATTTTGTAGTAGGGTAGAATCAAGCGAAGACAAATACTTGCAGTAGGATTTATATAGAACGTCTATGTAAAAAATACATGTATTGCACTTGAGATCTTAATTAATACAGTTGGGTCATATATTTAATCTGTTTGTTTTATCTTCTTCGACACTGTACTTTTTAAGTTGTGATGTAAAACTTGCATGACATTGACTTGCAATGAATGTCTGGATTTAGCAAGTGGCAATCTATTAACTTTGTACTCTTGGATGTGCCCTTTTGAATTTGTTAGTGTTCGGGACCTGCTTTTTCATATGACGACATAATCAGATAGCAAACTTTTCAATTCCTTACTTTGTTGTGGTCATGCTTTGATCCTTGATTGACCCAGGCTCATGAAAATCATCCTAAATCATATTAGCTATCTTGATGATATCGGATTGCTGCTGCATATATTGTTTTTTAAAGTAAAGATTGGATTTTTCCTATATATGTTAAACTATAATCTATAGATGTTATTATGGGAAGGAGATGATGTTTCTCTGTATATGACCAATTATCTGACCAATTTGGCTGCAGAAAAATTGCTTGAAGCAATAAGACAGGAAGATTGGTTACTCATATAGACAAAGAACATAAAAAGAGTAATTGCATACCGAGTGAAAGGGATTTGGATATCTCTGCACAAAGAAAAGTCGGTATCACTTATTGGTTATTCATTTGATATTAAGTTCACTGTTTTTTTTTTTTTTTTGTAGTTAGAATCTTATCAGCATCGAATAGTTAATTCTTAGATATTTTGTTTTTATGGTAGCGTGCTCTAATCCATTCCATTAGGCTGAGACTGTTTTGATTCGAGTTGACCTGAAGGAATCAGTAGCGAGCTTCCAATTGGGGTTAATGATTTTGAGATACTGAGCATTATTGATTGAGTCAATGTTCATAGATGCCTTAACCTAAGGTTTTTGTGTGATTCTAGCCTATGTTCTTTTCAGCTGCTGCTTCTTCTGTAAGTTCTTACACAACACATTTAGTATTTCTAAAATGTTGATCCCAAAAAAGTTAAGAAAAAGAACACTGAAATGCTTGATAATTTGTCTTTGATGGCAGACTATAGTTTCCAAATCATCTTCTTCTATCAACTGATTGTATCATCCCACCTTTTGCCTCTATTGCAAGAATCAACAAGGGAAACCAGAGCTACATTATTTCCATTACATCACCCTTTGAGGCTGGGCAAGTGTTTCAACTCCTGGATTGGGGTAATTAATTGGTTCAAGGTTGCTGCTGGTTGTTTATTTAGTTCGTTCTTAAATTCATTATCAAGTTCCTTTGGGGGCATTCACTTGCAAATTTCATTTAGCCTTTGAGTCAAATGATATTTAAACTCTTTTAACACAAAATTATGTTCTGATATGTCTAAAGTTACATGTTGTTTGGAGGCAAAAATTCCTACAGATCTTTATTGTCATGGGTCTGAAGTTTTAGTATAGGTGTGGAAGTTGTAGGAACATAGATCTATGTTGTGATGGTCCTCAACGGGAGGGGAAGGAGTTGTTGCATCTGATGTCTAAAAAATAGTACAGCCATTGCTTTCGCTATCACTTTTTGTTTAAGGTTGAATACCATCAAATTGCGGACAATACGAAGTAAGTTTCATTTATCTACGGTAGACATCTAATAAGTGGGTAGCGAATGTCTTCTGGGATTAAGAAATATGACCGTCATTTGTTGCTTCTTTAATCACGTAAGTTAAGGGGTTGCATCGAGGGGTTTATTAAGACACATGCATAGTTTTGATAGCAAGTACTTATTGTGTGATATTATCTAAACGGAGTTCCCAATAAGTAAATGGTGCTAAGGCTATAAATGTAGTGCATTAGCTAAAGTGCTCTTTGAATTGAATAATTATTTGAGAATTAAAAAGTACCCAAATAATGAAAATATGAAATCATCTAGATAATGACATAAATGAAGGGAAGGAAATAATAACTATAAAATGAACCAATTAGAGGATAATCGCTTTGCATATATGTATGTGTTAAAATATTTTGCAATTCGTCTTCAGTGGGTGGGGTTCTTGGTTAAGTTGTTGTTTTGAGATCATGAATTGTTGTGTGTACTCTTGATTAGTTCCCCGTCATATTTTGCTAATGCATTCTTTGGTAACGCTACTATATTTTTTAAAATTAGAAGCAAGAACAATTAGTGAAAGTTTAAACATTCCTAATGCTAGCATATACTAATTACTTGAAGCCCCCTTTCTTTTCTTCATGTAGTTGTTGTTGATGGTGAAAGCCGTTGTTTTAGTAGATGACTCGGGCTAGGATTTCATTACAAGATGGATGGGGACAAGACAATTGTTTTCAATGCAACATCAGATAATAGTACGAAAATAGCTTACCATGCATCCTCATTCTCACACGACATTGTTTATGTTGGTGATAACATATTCTTAAAACAACAGCTACTTCGATGACTATGTTCTGTGTTAATATGGATGATTGCTAAGTGGGTTATTAATGTTTACTTCCTGATCCGTTGGACATTTAATAACTCACTTTTGTGCATATACCTTATAACTATGCCACATGCTAGCTCATTTTGTTATGGGTTGTTAATTGCAAGGACCAACATAGGCGAAAAGATAATTGTGACCAGATCACATACAGATTTCTCATATTGGGAATCGCGTTTTAATCAATAAACCATGAGATTGCCAGAGAATCTTGAAGATGACATGTTTTTAATCAACTACTAATAATGTATTGTATGTTGGCTAATATTGCACCATGATAATTCTTCCAAGGTTTGTTGTTTGGATGATTTTACTGTTTTCTTTACTTTTATGTCTTTCCCATCGGTCTCTTTGAATGCTCGATTTACAAATCTAATTTATGGATGTCACTTATTCGAAATTAATGGGGACCAACAAATTTCAAATTCGATAGCAAAACTTTTCATCCTTGACCTTTGATTTGATTAGAGTTTTAGCACCTACTTCCAATTTAGGAGTTAGACAAATCTCGCATGTGTTGAATTTAGATACCAAATACATAACTGAAATATATGATCCAAACGATGTTCACATTTGTTATTGAATATCAAATTGGTTTTCTTTCTTTATGAAGTCATGAATCTTTTTTCATAAAATCCCATTTTCACGACAAACGATTGTATATTTGAATCAACGAGTGTTTTATTTAATAAAATTTCAAATAAATACTTCAAATATTTGAGATTTTGGTCAATATAATAGCTTGGACTATCCTTTTACGTCATTGTCAACTCTTAAAACCACAAATATTTTTCGCGAATCATATAAAATTAAAGATCCCAAATCAAGTAAATCATAAATATTGATAAAATAAATTATACGAAATAGAGTGAAATTGATCCGACCAACGGGTCGGGTAAAAGCTAGTACATATAGAACAATGGACTTAAAAAATTGGCGGATTTCAAATTTCAAACCAAAAAATTAGGCGGACTTTCCGAAACACTGTTGACTTGAGAGGTTGGGCGGAAAATTATGATAAGCAAATTGTGTTTTTCTTTAAAAATTATTAGATTGTTTGTATATGATATAATTATTCGTGATATTTTGTATTTGTCTCTAAGTACTATTAAATTTGTCACATAACTATTAGTGATATTTATATTTGTATCTAAAAAATTATTAGATTTATCTCTATATGATATACATATAGGTAGGTGACATATAAACTTATCTCTAAAAACTATGATATTTGTCTCTGCAAAACATACAATAAATAACATTTATATTTGTTTCGAAACGCAATTAGATTTGTCTCCATAGATATGATTTATAGATTATATAAGCACAAAAAGGATAAATGCCTCTAAAGCTATTATTTTAATTTATTTTACATAAATTATAAGAGAATATCATAAAATGGAGACAAATAATATTTTTGCCTCTAAAGACTAGCTATAGAGACTAATACAATAAGTGTCTCTGAACATTTGTCTCTAAACATCCTAAACTAATTCCCACATCATCCAGCATATACACACACGTACCTGTACACATGCAATCAGACGGCTTCAAAGATTCTACTTGTATTTTATAGGCTGTATGTAAACATACAAGTCATTTCAATAGTCAAGAATCCGAATGAAGGAACAGCAGTCTTGTATGACTCCACATTCTATCCTCCTCCTTCTAGCTCCATGCCTTGCCACAACACAAGGTATAGCAAATTATCTTTAACCAATAACTAAATTGAGAGTTCACCATCCAATTCCAAACTCTCTCTATATATAGACGACTGATTAGTAATATTAATTACTAGCTTATAACCCGGCCCATTGGCCGGAATATTCATATTTGATTATTTTTATTTTTATTTTTATGTTACGTTTAAGTCAATCAATCGGTTTAATTTTATTGACAATCATTCGATCGAGATGATACATAAAGAAAGAATATATAGGACTAAAATTCGGAGAAATACCATCATCATTTAAGAATATAAAATATATCATTAATTCCATTTTCATAATGATAATTAAGCACTCGTTAAAATGTTATTGGTTAGTTGATTGTCAAGAAAGAGGGTATAAAAGCTTAGTGAAATTCCACACGACTCATAGATAGTTTGAAACTAAATCTTAAACCTCACAATCCTATATAAGGGTTTAATGCGCTTCTTTTATGAACAATATGCCACTAATCAAAAAGAAATGGAGAGTTGTTGATTCAAGTCAACTATATACTAACAACTCAGCTAAGAGGGGACCATCAAAACTTGAGAGCAAACGACAAAATTAGGGTTATCTCCAACATACTAATAGACTCAATCAAAGTAATAAGGCACAAAATTAGACACTCCTTGTCTATCAGTTCCAGTAGGTTGAATAAAGAATCGACCTACTTCAATAAATCAATCAATGATTCCTCGTTTTAAGATAGAAATAGGTTGTGATAGATGTAAAAACCATAAACATAAATATCCAATAGCCACCACTCTTCATTGTACAACCAAATTTTTATCTCAAGAGACATATGTTTCAACCAAAACTTCAATTTCTAATCCTCCTTCTGCAACTCCATTATCTATTAAACTCTTTTACTTTCCCAACTTAAATCCCCAAAAATAATATCGACGTTCCAAGAGATATCGGATGATTGATTTTCAAAGGCGGCCTTGTACTGAAAAGTGAAAGGGGCGCAAACTATTGTACGATGGATGAAATTTTCGAGGAAGTTAGAAAGAGATAAGAACAAAGATAAAAACCAAAAAATTAAAATTGAAAAATGCAAGAACACAACACGTAGTGACAAAATTAGTTTTTTCCATGTTAGCCAATTACCAATTTACCCTTAGCAAAAATTAAGGAGAGAGAAAGAATTTTAAAATTGAGAAAATTATATGAAACTCTACTATAAAAATTGAAGTATCAAGCACCATAAAAATACATATGGTATACTTGATGGGCTTGCAAATCATGATGGAAAGTTCTGCAATTTTCAGAGAATTGAACTTCGTGTATATTTTGTATTAAAAAATACACAACAAATTTGTTCAGTGTAAATGGTTGTGATTGTTGTCTTTGTTTGAAGAGACTCGGGTTCAAATCCTGATGTTGATATTTTTATATGTGAGATAAATAATTAATTGTGAAGACAAAAATGTCTTTTCTACTTTCCCTCTTGTGGAAAAAAGTACACAAAAGTGTACTATTTATTATTCGGAGTTTAGTTACCTCCATATTGAAACTGGGTAGTAATACTACTGGCCCAAATTTTTGTTTGCTTTTTACTATTTCTTCTCTTATATATTCTCAATTAGGGCTGGCTATTTGGTCCGGACTGTTTGGTTTTACCCGAAACCGGATCATATAACCCGGACCGGGACCGGACTGGGACCGGATAGCAAACAATCCAATCTCATATTCGGGCTTAGATTTGAGGTTAAAAAACCCGGATAAAGAACGGATAAGAGACCCCCAACACCTAAAATCAAGATCAAATTAGGACCGGACTGTATCCAATCCAATCTTTGGTCCTTATATTCCCGAAAAGACCGGACTGAGACCGGATCAATTTGGTCCAATTTAACCGGACCGGACCATATAGCCACCCCTATTCTCAATTACATCTTTTGCTATCGAAGATAAAAACATCATATTAATTAATTATTAATTTAAAAAATTAATTCACATAACTGCTGGAATCATGTCAGGTCAATAAATGGAATCAAGAGAACTGATAATTAAAAAAAAAACACGAATTTCCATTTCTGTTTCTAATGAAACGATTTCCAGTGTCTCGTGATCTTTTTGTGGATTATTTTATATTTATGAGTATTTCTAATATCTATAAGAATGTTATAATCAATATAATATCTTTATTTCAATTGGAATGATGTATCAAATTAATAAAAATATCGTTATATCAAATTAATAAAAATACATACGAATCTTGATGAACCCTAATAATATGAGAATTCTATCGGAGTCGAGGTAAACATGAAAGTTAGAAAAAATGGTATTTAGACATTGAATTAACTTGAGTTTGAGACATGACATGATATGATATACTACACAATAATGAGTGAAACATAGGTAACAATAATTCTCTAAATCATATTTCATAAGATCAATAAAATAGAAACAATAATCGATGATTCTGATTCTGATTCTTCAAAACACATTCAACACACTAATTAAATGCACCATCTTAAGGTGTATAGAATATGGGTCTAGAAAATTAGGAGGACCTCTAATTCACTTAATAAGGGTTAGTTTATAGTATCATGTCTCAAAATCATTTTTATTGAAGATCTAGATGACATTTTCTGACAAATGGTACTTGTTACCCTGGATTTATAGTGGTAAGATAGAAGCCCCACACAACCTTATATAATCTACTAGCACCGGGCCCGGTCAAGGACCGGGAGAGTTTGATTATATATATTTTGATGTGTTGTTGACTTGTTGTCATTTATAATAGGTAAATTTTTTGGTATAGATAAAAAAATATAGAAATGAATAACAAATATAAACAACTAATAGCGATATTTAGAAAGTAAATGATGTCTATTTATTTTGTATTTCATATAGGACAACATTAGAGTTTTCTTCCATTACGCACACAAAATCAATCTTAATCATAAAAGAAAATTATTTTCCATTCATGTAGTTTAATCAAATATTTTTTCTTAACAGTTATCATCTTTATTCATCATGGTACGTTATAAATATGAAATTATATCATACAATAGGGCACATCAGAGATTGATCAACAATATGAAGTAGAAATCATGTGTTTTCCATATTAATCAGTGTTATGGTTATTATTGAATTAGATCTTTATACTCTATACAGACTCGTTAGGGTTTTAAATTTTAATAAGAAGAGACAACAATTTTCATTGTATGTTGATTTATGAACATAATGAGGCTAGCAAATTCGTAGTTTATAATATCGAGAAAGTAGTGGAACCATTTTCGTACAGTATAATCTTATCAAAAACAACTTTGGATATAGCTAGGTAAGCCATATACATATTCTTCTTCCTTTAGTGTATAACTAGCTAGGTTTGGTACCGCAATTTGTTGCGGTAAGGGTCTGAGTCTCCTCTTAGACCGTTGGTGGTTATAGTAAGGTGTGTTTTAATTGTTGTGTGATTTATTTGCATTTGGATGAGTTATTTTTCTTGATGAAAAAACTAGAGAGAATGTTATAAAAAGAACATTAAAAAAATCTTGAAATTTTTATGCCTTGGTATAAATTTATTTTTTCCTCCAATACAAAGAGAGTTTGTAAAAGAAAATGATTGCCCTAAGTTTAAGAAATCACTTGGTGGGCCCAAAGTCTAAATCATACTGATACTTTAAAAGTTCAAACAAACATATTTCTTAATGTGAGGCCTTAAGTCTATTTGCGCATGTTCTTTTTTTAGGAGTGAGATTGGCTTCTTCACTTATAATCGTTCATCTCTAATATATAAGTTAAATTTTGAACAAAAATCTTCTACTCTCTTCAATGGAGTGATGGTAAAAGATGACATTTGACTTCCGCTCCTACTAACAAAATGCAATAAACGAAAAACTAATTTTAACACTTCAAATGTTGAAACTTTTCTAAAACAAATATAAAAATGGCACACACAACACAAATTAATGAAAATCTAATTTTAGCTTTTCAAATGTAGACACATTTTTGTAAATAAAATATAAAAACTTAGTACACAAGACAAAAAAAATCTTGACACCCAATAGCACAATTCAAATGCAAAGTCCAATTTAATGACATTATTATATATAAAACTAAAATTTTAGTTGAAGTAATATAGTTTAAAATTGGTCCACAATGCAAAAAGATCATAGACTCCAATAGCATAACCCAAATAAAAAAGTCTAATTTAATTGCATAATTACTATACTAGCTTTGTCTCCGGACTGTTGGCTGAGAGAATTTCGTTCGTCATTTATATCTATCCATTCATTTTTATGTTTAAATGATTTAGTATCTTGTAAGTTTCTTTATATTTTCACTCATTTTTCAAATAATATTGAGATGGAATGTTATATTAAAATTTTAATTGAACGTTCAACATCTCGTCTAATAACTATTATCCTTATATAAGCAACACATATTTCTTCAACAAAAAATTCAAACTTTTACTCGAAAAATACTAACTCTTGGTTCACTTCTTATTTCATA
This sequence comes from Linum tenue, assembly GCA_946122785.1. Classification (NCBI taxonomy): domain Eukaryota; kingdom Viridiplantae; phylum Streptophyta; class Magnoliopsida; order Malpighiales; family Linaceae; genus Linum; species Linum tenue. Next base: position 26,426,707 of record CAMGYJ010000002.1, on the reverse strand, counting down.
GGTGTACTCTATTGAAATTCCCAACATTTAGCGTACTCACTTATAATAATTTATTTCCATAATTATAACTCATGATTTGGAGATTTAAGAGATTGAAATTCCCAACATTTAGCGTACTCTCTTGTAATATTCATTTCTATAATTATAACTCATGACTTGGAGATTTAGGAGGTCTTTATAGTCCTTCGAAAAATTATTAAAATTATGACTAATTTGATAAATTCTTATAAATTAAGACATTTTGTATGCATATGAAATTTGGGACGTATTGTAGATACACATTTTTAATATCAAAATATTAAGTTTACTATTTAACACTAATTAAAAATTATTTATTGACATTACAATATCATAATTTTGATTTCACGTGAAAGGACTACCTATATCGATTTTGCTCACTAGCCTTCTCAAAATGACATCATTAAAAAAAGTTTAAATACTGATGAAGGGTAGAGCAAGGAAGTTAGGGGAGCAGATCCGGTGAGTAACCTTAGGGTGAGTAACCCTATGCATAACCCAATAAGAATCTGCCACATCAGCGCCTCCTTCTCTCTCCTGGAAAAGTCATTAATTTTATTTCCCTTAATCTTCAACGTACGATTTCTCACTCGTTTTAACTCGGAAATTAATTTTTTTTTGCACAGTTAGATCAGATTAATTGTGCTCTTCAAAATGATATCCAATTTGATATTTTTTTGAACAAAAAAAAATATGCCAGTTATTACCAGTCTATACCATATGGTATAGTCAATACCATAGGTATTAAATAACAGCATACCATATGGTATGAAAAATACCAGTCAACACCATATGCTGTTATTTAATACCAGTCAATTCCATATGGTATTAAATAACAGCATACCATATGGTATGAAAAATACCACCTCATACCACGGTGGTATAGTATGGTATGGAGTTGGTAACGAGAGGTTTGAAATTTTTTCCCCCAGAAAATTTTGAAATCCAATAGATCATGATTAAATCGTTCCTTTTGTGCAAAAATTTCAGAAAATGACTAAACAACGAAGGAGATACCATATGGTATGTAGTTGGTAAAGAGAGGGATGAAAATTTTTTTCCTCAAAAAATATTGAAAATGGATATCATTTTGTAGAGCACAACGAACTCGTTCCATCTGTGCAACAAAAATTGAAATCCGAGTTAAAATGAAGAAGATATGATCCAATTAAGAAAACTAGGGAAAATAAATTCCTTTAATTCTCCACCCTTAGATCTGCAGCCACTTAAAAGAAGGGTCCAAATTTGGTTACTCATTGTTACTCACCCTAAGGTTACTCACCCTATCTTGAGCCGGGAAGTTAGGCAACAGTTAGGGGGGAAAGTAATAGAGGTTGGAAAGCTTATGTGGCGGAGGTGGTTTTTAGAAAGTGCTTTATATATTTTTATAGATAGATATATAGATAGATAGATTTAAAATTATACTCATTCTAATTTCTGTCGGACGGGGAGAGCAGGGCATACAGTAAATAATTTGGGGAAACGGTTGCACATAATTACAATACTCCTGATTATAGCCTACCAAACCCCTAATGCAAACAAGCGCTTTATATATACTAACTAGCAAAAGCCTGCTCGCTATCGCTTCGCGTATCAGAAAAATAAATATTTTAAAGAGTAATAGTTTTTATGTTGACCAAAAGTGAAAGCAATTTTATTTCATTATTAATAATTCTTTTCATAGGTTTGTTATTTACAATATCATATCGATGAACTTGCATAAGTTAGAAGGGTCGTCGAATATATTATTTATGTTTAAACTTCTTTCATGACGCCAATGTTTCAATTTGTATGGCTAGTAGTTGATCCTGCCATAACTTTTGCATAATGAAGTAGCTTCTCTGAATCTTTTCAAATTAGGTTGGATACCCATGGATTTGGGTTCAATTGTCTTTCTCAAACAAAAGGAAAAAGCAAAATGAAAAACACTAAAGTTAAAACTCGCTATTGACTCAAAACTCGTAAATACCAGGTTCAACTCACTTTGACCTGGTTGGACCAAGTTTTGGACAAATTCACACCTAACACTAACACACCAATTACAAAAACAAATAAAACTCGGTGCCGCCGAAAACTTGTAAAATCGAGTTCAAACCACTTTAGTCGGATCGAATTAGGCTGTATACCCATGCGTTTGGACTCAATTGTCATTCTCAACCAAAAGGAAAAGGATAAAAAAATACTAAATAAGATAAAACTCGCTCATGACCCCAACAACAAGGAAAAAGTGAAAGAAAAAACACTAAAGCGAACGAAACTCGGTCCCGATACTAAACTCGCCAACATCGAGTAGATATGTTATGGATTTTTGGTAGCTGCATTGGGTTCAATTGTGATCATGCTCAACAAAAAGGAAAAAGAGAAAGAAAAAAACACTAAATACGATGAAACTCGGTCCCCATACAAAACTCGTGGTAGCGGCCTTAGGAACGTTGGTGGGGAATAACTTAGGATTCCGCCAACATTATTTCGAGATGGGCTGCCAAAAGGTGGGCAATGGGCGTTGATTTGTATTCAAGTTAGAATACCCATGTGTTCGGGTTCAATTGTGATCATACTCAACAAAAAGGAAAAAAAGAAATAAAAAAACACTAAAGAGGATGAAACTCGGTCCTGATACAAAACTCGTGGTAGCGGCCTTAGGAAACGGTGGCGGGCAACAACTTAGGATTCCGCCGACAGTATTTCGAGATGAGCTGCAAAATGGTGGGTAAAGGTGATGATTTGTGCAAAAAGCCATAAACGAAAACCTAGCGAACAATAATTAAACACAAAGGCAATGATTTATGCAAAAAGTCATTGAAAAAACCTAACGAACAATAACAAAACACAAAGGCGATAATTTATGCAAAAAGCCATAGACGAAAACCTAGCGAATAATAACTAAACACAAAAGTTGTAGAATGGAGAGTGGTGTAAAAGAAGAGCTTGAAACTTCCCCACTTACACTTGGAGGAGTGTGAGAGCCACTAATGAATAGTAATTCACAACATAGGCTAAATTCACATCTGATACAACATGCCAATTACAAAAACATATAAAACTCGTTGCCGCTGAAAACCTGTAATATCGGGTTCAAATCGCTTTAGTCGGGTCGAATTAGGTTGTTTACCCATGCGTTTCTACTCAGATAAAACTCGCTCATGACCCAACAAAAAGGAAAAAGTGAAAGAAAAAAACACCAAAGCGAACGAAACTCGGTCCCGATACTAAACTCGCTAACATTGAGTAGATATGGTATGGATTTTCGGTAGCTGCATTGGGTTCAATTGTGATCATGCTCAACAAAAAGGAAAAAAGAGAAAGAAAAAAACACTAAAGAGGATGAAACTCGATCCCGATACAAACTCGTGGTGGCGGCCTTGGGAAACGTTGGTGGGAAACAACTTAGGATTCCGACGACATTATTTCAAGATGGGCTGACGAATGGTGGGGAAAGGCGATGATTTGTATTCAAGTTAGGATACACATGTGTTTGGGTTCAATTGTGATCATACTAAAAAAAAGAAAAAAAAGAAAGAAAAACACACTAAAGAGGAAGAAACTCGGTCCCGATACAAAACTCGTGGTAGCGACCTTGGGAAACAGTGTTGGGGTAACAACTTAGGATTCCGCCGTCAATATTTCGAGGTGAGCTGCAAAATGGTGGGCAAAGACCATGATTTGCGCAAAAAGCCATAGACGAAAACCTAGCGAACAATCACTAAACACAAAGGCGATGATTTGTGCAAAAAGTCATAGACAAAAACCTAGCGAACAATAACAAAACACAAAGGCGATGATTTGTGCAAAAAGGCATAGACAAAAACCTAGCGAACAATAACTAAACACAAAGTTTGTAGAATGTAGAGTGCATTAAGGGCTTGAAACTTTCCCACTTACACTTGGAGGAGTGTGAGAGCCACTACTGAATAGTAACTCACAACCTAGGCTTTTATATATTAAATAGGCTTTTATGTATTAATAGTTGTCATTCTCAACCAAAACGAAAAGGATAAAAAATACTAAAGCAGATAAAACTTGCTCATGACCCCAACAAAAAGGAAAAAGTGAAAGAAAAAATCACCAAAGCGAACGAAACTTGGTCCCGATACTAAACTCGCCAACATTGAGTAGATATGGTATGGATTTTCGGTAGCTGCATTGGGTTCAATTGTGATCATGCTCAACAAAAAGAAAAAATATAAAGAAAAAAACAGTAAAGATGATGAAACTTGGTCCCGATACAAAACTCGTGGTAGCGGCCTTAGGAAACGTTGGTGGGGAACAACTTAGGATTCCGCCGACATTATTTCTAGATGGGCTGCAGAATGGTGGGCAAAGGCGATGATTTGTATTCAAGTTAGGATACCCATGTGTTTGGGTTCAATTGTGATCATATTTAACAAAAAGGAAAAAGAAAGAAAAAACACTAAAGAGGATGAAATAGGGTCCTGATATAAAAGTCATGATAGCGGCCTTTGGAAACGGTGGTGGGGAATTGATAGGAGTTTAGGGATTTATATAGAATTGGGGAAGAACAGAATTGAGAATTAGGGATTTAGAAGAGGAAATTGGGGATCGAGCATAAGAATGGCGACATCCTAGGGATAGGTGACGAAATTGAGAGAGGTTAGGGTTTGAGATACTATTCTGAATAATTGTTCTTGTTTGACTATAACGTAACCCCAAGTACATATTTATAACTAAGGAATGGAAAACTCTGGGTTAATTGCAAGGATGGTCACTGGGTTTACTAAAACCGTTCATGTTTGGTCACTGCAAATATTTAATTCCATTCATGGTCACTAAGATTAGTTCAATAGTTCAAATTTGGTCACTCTTCGTTAGTCTCCGTTAGTTTTTGCTGATGTGGCAGTCAACTATTATAGTTGACCGTTAAATGAGTGACGTGGCCATTAATTTTTTTTTTAATATTTACAATTTCCACCTCATTTTACAACTATTAAAAAATAAAAATAAAACTTACCTCTGCCATCTACTAGATCGCCACACAATCTTGCGGTCTGCAAGGCCGCTGCCCACCAAACACAGACCGCACCTTGGAGGTGCGGTTCCCATTCTGACGTGGCGCAAAACGCACCCTGAGGGTGCGGTTTATATATAAAACGCACCTTAGAGGTGCGGTCCATAAAAAAAGGGTGCTATCAGTGTAAATTTTTCGGCTGGGTGCTATTTTTGTAATTTTTTTAAAAGGTGCTATTATTGGAAAAATCCCTGAATATTGGGTTAATGCATAAGCTTTTCTGGCTTTTTCTTTTGAACTGATACATGGATGGTATTTGATGAAATGCTAGAGTGGTGCTTGCTTCCACGATTACAGAACAGACCAGCACAGGGGCTTAGATAGCGTCACAACCCCCGTAGGGGTTGTGATTTTTGCTTCCTCCTTCGCAACCATTAGATCCACTCTCTCTCTTGGTTTTTCAAATTAACGGTTTAGATTAAATGAAGGGTATTTTTGGAAGAGAAAAACTTACTACACGTGATCCTTTCTCATTTTTTATATAATGTGATTTCCTAAAAAAAAAACTCTTACTCTCTCCCCTCTCTCTTCCCTCTTCCGAGAACCCTAACTGCTCTCTGTCTCTCCCTCCCGTCGCCGCCGCCATCCCCTCCCGTCGCCACCATCGTCGTCTCTCCCTCCCGTCGCCACCACCGCCATCTCTCCCTCCCACTGCCACCGTCTCTAGTGATGGCAATGGGGCGGGTACCTCAATTCCCATGCCCCGCCCCACGCTACTATGGGTCGGGGCGGGTAAAACCCGCGCGGGTACGGGGCGGGGCGACCCCCTCTTACATGTTGTTCAAAAAAAAAAATACAAGTAAATTTTACTTTTTACAATAAAACGTAGGAAAAAACATTCTATGAATGAAAAATATTGATAATAGAATGGATAATTGAGCCTAACAGGTTGAAAGATCGACTCTAACTAGTTGAAGAATAGTCAAAATAGTCAAAATATGTATAGATATTGTAAGAAATTGAGATAAAATGAGTCTAGAATGGGGCGGGGCGGGGCAGGGCGGATCGGAAGTAGATACCCATGCCCCGCCCCAGGCTACTGCGGGTCGGGTAATACCAGCCCCATCGCGGGTTAGGTCGGGTAATACCCGCGGGGCGGGTTGAAATTGCCATCACTAACCGTCTCCCTCCCGCCGCAGCCGTCGCGTCCTCCGCCTCCCGCCACTGCCGCGCCATAACGCTCTCCCCGTCGCAGCCCTCCCGCCGTCCCTCCAACTCATGTCACCGCCATCTCTCTCCCGCCGTCCTCCTCTGTCGCCACCGCGAGGTTACCACCTCTCCCCTTCCTTCTCCTTTCCTCATTCCTTAATTTTTTTTTCCAGATCTGGGATTTTCCAGATTCCAGTTCTTGTTTTTTTTAATGTTATTCTCTAGTGGTACGCTACTAGTGGTAGTGGTAGCGTACCAGTACTTAGTGGTAGCGGTACCAATGAGTAGTGGTAGCGGTACCAGTGGTATTTGTAGCGTACCACTACCACTAGTACGTATCACTACTACTGGTAGCGTACCACTAGATGAAAATCAGTACCATTAGCGCACTGACGAAGTGGTTTTTTTTTTTTTTGCAGATGGCCGGAGCGAGTCTGATTGGAGGATTTCACCGGAAAAAAGTTGTCGGCCGGAGAAAGTTTGGCGCTCGGAGTGAAGAGGTTGCTGGAAAAGAGAGAGAGAGAGAGAGAGAGAGAGAGAGAGAGAGAGAGAGAGAGAGAGAGATAAGCGTATTAATTGTAGAATTTAAATTAAAAAGTATTTAGTCTGAGTTCTTAATTCCCAATCTGTAAATACAAAAATAAATAAATAATAAATTTTGTATTTTTTTTCATACCCAAATTTCCCTTGGATGTGAATCTCACGTCCCTCTTAGGGGAAGTGACGGTAACTCATCCCCCAGCGCAGAGGTGCCTTTCTCTGGTAACAAGAATGAAGCTCGATGTGTGCAGAGGAAGCTGTTGCTTGAAGCCATGTAAATGGAGCTTCCGGAGGGCACTATCAGGTACTCATCAAATGTGGTTTCCATGTAGGATTTGGGATCAGATTCCGGGTGCTTAGTGAAGTCGCTGCATCTTTCTGATATTGGTATTGGAAATTAGAAGAAATTAGAATAAAAGTGACAAGGAGGTGGAAATGAGATGTCAATTTTAAATAATATTATTTTTAAATTGTCACGTCACACATTTAACGGTCAACTTTTAGAGTTGACCGCAATGCAAGCAAAAGTTAACGGAGTTGGACGGAGAGTGACCAAACGTGAACGGTTTTAGTAAATTGAAGTACCACTAATAGATTTAAATATTTCGAGTGACTAAACTTAAACGTTTTTTGTAATGTCAGTAACCAACCATGCAATTAACCCGTACTTTAGCATTATATATTAATAATTGTGGAACTTTTTGATAATCTAAGAATGTTTGAGTTTTGAAAGGAATTATTCGGGTTATATGTGATGAACTCATAGATATTTTTATCTTCCAAAGTCTAATAGTATTGTGCCTAGATTTTTAAAATACGGGCAAAATGTCTATTATGATCGTCAACATGAAGATTTTCATTCTCCTCGTTAGGATTGACTATTGGAATCGTAATCAACACTTTCAACGTCAATTGTGGGGCTATGATCAATATGAAAGCTTTGGCTTGGACCATCATTGTTACTCTCACTTGACTTTCCATCGAGATTGTAAAGTATCATAAACTAGATTAAAAAGAAAGCAACAATTAATTAAAGTGTTACCAAAGTATCATTCACAAATTGAGATAGGTAGAGTGAAAAAAATAAAAAGATATTATTATTTTTAAACTCAATTAGCTCTTTGAGATCTTGGCGTCATTAGTGCCGGCGACAGAATTAGACATAGGGCTGAAGTGGAAAAGGACAACGATTTAATATAAGATTTGTTGATATGACGGTATGATGTGGCAATTTTGATTTTGGACACAAAGTTGATTAAAATTGACGAAAAGATTGATTTGTTAGTTAGGGAAAACATAGGGGATCAATTTGTTAACATTGAACAAAAAGTTAACGATTTGTTAGTGCCTCACAAAAACAAGTGACATTTTCTGCAATTCACCTCTTAGTGATAGGGTTAATTGCATGGTTGGTCAATGAGATTAAAAAAACGTTCATGTTTGGTCACTGAAAATATTTAAATCCAGTCTTGGTCACTTAAATTAGTTAAATGATTCAAGTTTGGTCACTCTCCATCTATTTCCGTTAACTCCAGCTTACGTGGCAGTCAACTTTCATAGTTGACCGTTAAATACGTGACGTGGCAATTAAAAAATTATTAAAAATAAAAAAATAAACTTTTATATTTTCCACCTCATTATTACCTTCATTAAAAAATAAAAAAATAAAAAACCTATAATTGCTCCCAGCTACCGCGTACCCCTTCCCGATCCCGCCGTGGTCCCCCAGCTCCGCTGCTATAATTGCTCCCACAAGCACTTGCGAGACGAACATCAGCACCCCCCAAACAAGAATAGAGGCCTCCTCCCGACTCTATCGACGATCACCATCGACAGGAACGCCGTCCCGATCCCGACGGCGCCGATGAGGATGGCCGACATCAGAGAAGCGCTCTCTCCCATTCCGATTGTTCGGAAGAGCAGAGGAGCGTAGAAGGCGATGACGTTGATTCCGGTGACCTGCTGGAAGAACGGGATCGCGACCGCCATCACCAGCTGAGGTCGGTAATTGGCTTCCAGAATCTTCTTGAACGGGTTGCGATCGATCGATTTTGAGATCTCGTTCGCTTCGATCAGATCCGATAGCATCGACAAAAACGTCTAAATACAACAGTTCCAATTCCAATCTCCAAGCTAAAATCTGCGCGCGTGACGTATAATTACTTCCATATATTTCACATAAACAAGTCCATGGCCAGTCCGAAATTGAAGGCGCCGGTGGCGATCATAAGCAAGCTGTACTGCTCCCTGTCGCAGGTGGTGCTGACGGTCAGAAAACGGCCCCAAACCGTCACTGGCGGCGGGTTCGTGGTGACGGAGGATTCGACCCAGAGTGTCGTTTTTTGGGTGGAAGGCTGCGGGGTGCTGGGATCGCAAGGGGAACTCATGGTCCGCGACCGCGCCGGAGACGCCTTGCTTCCGACAAAAACGTCTAAAGACGACAATGTGGTTCCGTTCAGAGCCTTCTACTTCTCTAAAGACGAGAAGCTTCTCGTCTTCGATTACATGGCCGCCGGAAGCTTGTCGGTTGTTTTTGGTTTGGTTTCGGTTGTTTTTAGGTTTTTTATTTTTTAATGAAGGTAATAATGAGGTGGAAAATATAAAAGTTTATTTTTTTATTTTTAATAATTTTTTAATTGCCACGTCACGTATTTAACGGTCAATTATGAAAGTTGACTGCCACGTAAGCTGGAGTTAACGGAAATAGACGGAGAGTGACCAAACTTGAATCATTTAAGTAATTTGAGTGACCAAGACTAGATTTAAATATTTTCAGTGACCAAACATGAACGTTTTTTTGTAATCTCAGTGACCAACCATGCAATTAATTATATACTAAGTCGGCCTCCATCAAAGATCTCCCAAAAACCTAATTGAACCGATTCTTCTCCCGGAGAAGCGCCGCGTCCACCGTCTTCTCTGGCAGTGACGCCTCGTTTATTTTACGGTCTTCTCCGGCAGCCGCGCCTCGTTTACCGTCTTCTCCAGCAGCCACCACGACCGGTTTGTTGCCCATTACTAACTTTCCCTCGCTTTTGGCTGGCTAGATTCTTTGTTGCTTGCTATAATTAGCTGTTGAATTGCAACTGTTCCTTTGGTCTATGATCTCATCTCTTATGTGTTATTGCTTTTATTTTATTACCACCCACGGCGGATTCAGAATCAGGATACGATCACTTGTGTCGGTGATAAAATGAGTGAAATTGAAATCCTCGCACATGAACTAGTAGTTGAGGTTCTCAAGGAGCAAATCAATGAAGTTTCTACTGAGAAGGAACATATTGAGAGCAATCTCAACCGTGTGACTATGGATCTGTCCCTCCTCAGTAAAGAGGAGCTTAGGTTATCTGAGCTATTTCACCAATTGAAGGCTGATATTGATAAAGAAAAGCTTCATTTATCTGAGCAAGTTGAAAAATTAGAGGGTGTGTTGAATGATGAAATAGCCCAGGGTCGTGCACATGCCGAAGCCTCCTCAAAGTCTCATTCAAGCAAATTTAGCAAACTAGAAGATTCAGCTTGCAAGAAGATTTCAAAGCTGGAAACTATGATTCGAAAGAGCATGGAGGAGAAGCTACTCACGGAAGCTGCACTTGAATCTATGAGGAAGGAATATGCAATGACGGATCCAGAGTATCGTCAACTTCTTGACCGGTGTGAGGAGCTTGAGAACAAATACAAGGAGGCTATAGGATCCTTGATGAAGTCTGGCAAGGAGAAGAAGAGTCTTCAAGAGCGAGTTAGTAAACTTGAGGAAGATCTCTCTCTCACGGGCAGGGCAACCCAAGTTAAGTTATGGGGAAGAAATAGGGGAAGATGAAAAAGCAACTTGTTTAGAGTTCAGTTTTAGTTTTACATAATTTTCCTTGTAAATTAATTCATAGTCGATCGAACCCTGAAATACACTCAATGCATGCAGGATAGTGGATACAAATACAAAAGGGGAATATGAGTTGTTATCATCTTTATTCTCTCTCTCAACACATTGTTGAACTAATCTCGCTTTTTACAATTATTACTATTATCATTATTATATTATAAAATAGAATAGAATAGAGGTGACAAATGGATTGATCCATGAATTGGTGGATCCATGGATCAAATGGATTGGTGGATTCATGGATTGGATCAAGTGGATTGGTAGATTTTTTTTTGTTAATGGTGGTATATATTAATTGAAAACAAAAAATAATACAAGGACAAGACCACAGAAACCAAAATCGGCTCCACGGTCTGAAACAATACAAAATCGACAGGAGCAAGGGGAAAGTAGAAGAAACCTCCCACTCCTGCTCAAAGCGGGTCCGGATCCTATCAGTAACCGACCTATCAGTAACGGTCAGTAACCATCCATCTGACCGTCCATCGCGCCATCTTCCCAGCCGTCAGATCATGCCAATTAAATACACGCGGGGGCAAAAAAGTAATCACGTCTCTGACAATTTGAATTACAGACGTGACAGCGACAACCGTCCCGCCTTCTCTCCTTCTTTCTCTCACCTTTCAAGCGACAGTTCCACTTCCCTCTGCTCTCTAACTCTCCATTCTTCCTCCCGATCCTCAATTCTCTCACCAAAATCGCAGCAAAAACTTCCAGAAAAAAACTTCAAATCGAATGATTTTCGCAAAGGTTTTCGAAGAATCATTCAACGATACACTGTTCTCGCTTCTTCGTCGAAAAACGAAGGGGTTCCAACTTCAACGAGGCTCAAAAATCGTTTTCGCACAAAATATCAAGGTAAAACCTCACTTCTTTCTTCGAAATCCATCCACAGAACAATAGAACAGGTTCGCAGTCACTCTTCATGTGAAAATTGTAGTAAACTCGCTAAATTACCGAATTGTTACCATGCATTGCTGAACTGATGTAGAATCTGTTGTGTTTTGCTTCGTTACCATATGGTAATGTGTGGTAAGTTATGATTGCATGTTGTAAAATAGCAAAAAACCATAAGTCCTGCTGTGTTTTAGTTTGTTACCATATGGTAATGTGTGGTAAATTATGATTGCATGTTGTAAAAAAGCAAAAAACCATAAGTCCTGATGTGTTTTAGTTTGTTACCATATGGTAATGTATGGTAAATTATGATTTCATGTTGTAAAAAAGCAAAAAACCATAAGTCATGCTGTGTTTTAGTTTGTTACCATATGGTAATGTGTGGTAAGCTATGGTTTCATGTTGTAAAAAAGCAAAAAAACCATAAGTCCTGCTGTGTTTTAGTTTCTAACCATATGGTAATGTGTGGTAAGCTATGGTTTCATGTTGTAAAAAAGCAAAAAAACCATAAGTCCTGCTGTGTTTTAGTTTGTTACCATATGGTAATGTGTGGTAAGCTATGGTTTCATGTTGTAAAATAGCAAAAAAACCATAAGTCCTGCTGTGTTTTAGTTTATTACCATATGGTAATGTGTGGTAAGCTATGGTTTCATATTGTAAAATAGCAAAAAATCATAAGTCCTGCTGTGTTTTAGTTTGTTACTTCGTTACCATATGGTAATATGTTATAAGACATGGTTTGATGTAATTACCATATGGTAAAATGTGATAAATATATGGTTTGATTTGGTATGGTAGGAAACCATTATGGTACCATATGGTATATTAAGCTAAAAAGCACGCTAACAGACTATTCCTAATTTCTACATTCAGGTACACTATGGTAAAGCAAAGAAAAACTTTTCGCACAAGGTGCAGCCCAACAAGAATATCTGCAATTGCAAGAACTATAAAAGATGAGCAGAAAGAGAAACTTGAGATATTAGGCCTAGCAGGCTTAATATCAATCAAGCAGACAAAGATAAACAACCATTTTGCACTGTTCGTAATGAACAAATACAATCCAATGAAACAATCGTTCAAGCTACCTGACGGGACACGCATGAAGATATTACCAATCGACTTTCATAGGGTATATGGTCTGCCAATGGGGAATAGGGAAGTTGTACCTCCCACGATTTCTTGGGACGACGCAGCAGATTATGCAATAGAAATCCTACTGGAAGTAGATGGAAAATCCACTCCAAGGGTAAAGCTAAGTCAGGTAGAAAATGATCTTCCTACAGTTACAAAAAGTAAGAGATGGTTACAATTGTTCTTTCTGCTGGTCACCGGAGGCTTGCTGTGCCCAACTTCAGCCCCTATGGCTGAACTCAACATGCTTGAGTACTTAAAGACTGATGAACTGAAACATTTCACCAGCTACACTGGTGCAAATACTTCTTCAACCACATGAATGAAGGATTGAAATCACCAAAGCTCTACGTCAATGCAGATCTTCACTTCCTTACAGTAAGTCTCCATTCCCTTGGCCATTTCAACCTTGTTACTCATATATTTTATATATAAATGATACTCTTTGAAAAAACTAATACAACTATCTGCATAAAGAGGTATGCTTCGAACACCAACAGTAAGCTACTATGATGATAACAATGTTGATAGCAACTTTGAGAACATTAAGAGCTACTACACTAGAAAAGAGTTGAACGAGATCGAAAAGGTTGCCAACATTAGTGACGATGAGGCTGATGATGCAGCTGATGAGGAAGAGGAGAATGAGCCAGTCTATGAATCACCGAAAAAACAAAGAAACAAAAGTCCAGACCAGTCATCATCACTGAACTTTGATTTGAAGAATATCAGAACAGTCAACCAAGTAAGTACAAATTATCTATATTACAGTTGTCCAATTCATGCTAACCGTAAGTCCTTCTGTGTTTTAGTTTGTTACCATATGGTAAGGTGTGGTAAGCTATGGTTTCATGTTATAAAAATGGAGGAAAACATAAGTCATGTTGTGGTTTACTTCGTTACCATATGGTAATGTGTGGTAAGCAATGGTTTCATGTTATAAAAATGGAGGAAACCATAATTCTTGTTCTGTTTTACTTTGTTACCATATGGTAATGTGTGGTAAGCTATGGTTTCATGTTGTAAAAAAGCAAAAAACCATAAGTCCTGCTGTGTTTTAGTTTGTTACCATATGGTAATGTATGGTAAATTATGGTTTCATGTTGTAAAAATGGAGGAAAACATAAGTCCTGTTGTGTTTTACTACGTTACCATATGGTAATGTGTAGTAAGCAATGGTTTCATGTTATAAAAATGGAGGAAACCATAATTCTTGTTCTGTTTTACTTTGTTACCATATGGTAAGGTGTGGTAAGATATAGTTTCATGTTATAAAAATGCAGAATAGTGATAATAATTGCCAATACCATGTATTACCACCATGGTAACTAACCATACACCATACACACATTACCACCATGGTATCTTACAAAAACTCCCATTATGCAGGCTGAGAATGCAATCAAACTGCTTGAAGCATCAATGAAGGCAATGATGAAAGCAATCAAAGACCAGTACAAAAGCCAAATTGACAATCTGATCAGACACAAGGAGAATCTTGCGAAAGAAAGCTGTGATGAATATGTTCAGCCCACAGAAGGAGAAAAATCTCAGTGTGAAGATGATGAAGAAGAGAATGATGAAGAAATGAATGCCAGTTTGAATAAAACACTCAATGAAATATTCAAACAGACAAACATAGACCAGAACGAGGAGCAAACACAGAAAGAAGATGATTCACAACCATCTACAGTCGATCTTGCTGCATCTACACCGAAGCCAAAAGAAAAGGAGCAAGATGATTCTGCTCCAGGAGCTGTGAATAGGGAAAGCATCCCAAAAGAAGGAGGTCCACTGGGGGAAGTTGCAACAGAACCACCAGAACAATCTGTTCAAGAAGGTCTGAATCAGGGAACACCACAACAAGAGGACACCCCGAAAGCAGTTCCAGAACAGACATCTGCAAAAGAAACAGGAGAAAAAGGAGCTACCAAAACAGCAGATCCAATGGAAGTTGATAAGGAAACAACAGAAGAAGGGAATACAGAGCAAGCTGCGCAAAAGACTGCAGAAACTGACAGCGAGAAAATGGTGTCAGATGATGTTGTTCGAGAAGAGGCTCCAAAACTGACAACCAAAGCTGCTGAGAAGCCTAAAGTGACAAGGGAAGACGACATTCCATCCTTTGATCTCAGCCCTCTCAACCGTCAAACACCAACAACACCAACGAAGTTGACTACCAACTCGGCAACCGATCAACCAGGAGAGCCTCGCAAAAGAAGAATCGTGGTGAAGAATGTGCACGGAAATGAAAAGAAGGCAAGAGCAACACCACCACCAGCACAGCCACAAAGCACCCAGTCACAGACGGAGTCATATGCTATATGGTCAAATCTGTACACAAACAGCCAAGAGAAGCTCAAGGAAGTCCGTGAATGCATAGATGCTTACCTAGAGGACCTGAATTCTCCAACTGTTGAACCAGTTGCTCCACAATCACAAAAATCACCAGTTGAATGGTCAACACCAACACAAACAACACCTGATGATATGTTCAACAACATCCTGGAGTACATAAGATGCAAAAACAAGAAATTTGTCAAGAGGTAAGTCATCATCTTAAAACTTCTACTGTTATATGATTTTACTGTAGTGATCTAGTTTGTTACCATATGGTAAAATATGGTAAGATATGGTAAAATTAGATAAATATATGGTTTAATGTTACAAAATGTAGTAATGCACAAGTCCTGTTTTGTTTTAGTTTAATACCATATGGTATGATGTGGTAAGCTAAGGTTTGTTGTTAAAGAATGGATTAAACCATAACTCCTGTTCTATTTTACTTATTACCATATGGTAAGATGTGGTAAGCTGTTGTGTTTTACTTATTACCATATGGTAAGATGTGGTAAGCTATGGTTTTGTTGTGGTAACCTATTGTTTGATGTCATAAACTAAAGTAAACCATCTGTCATGTTGTGATGTGCTTTTATACAGTGATGAGATAATGTTTAAAAGGAAGGATGGAACATTCTTGCTGAAAAGGGAGTCAGTACAGTTGATTGACATTGGCTGTGAAATCACAACTGATGTCATCGACTGGTATGGAGATGTAATGAACAGGAATGAAGCAAAAAAAGGAAAATTCAAAAGGTGGTTCTTCGATACATCTTTGGCAGTAAGTAAACCCACCCATATTCTGTCAATAGTTCTTAGACAACACATATATAAAACACATAATAACAACCACAACTTTCAGGGTGACTGTCAACTGGACATTGATAGTGGCAATCCTGTACTAACTCCAGACAATTACTACGACAAAGTGGACTTGGACATCACCAACAAAGAATGGGCAAAAAACCTCAGCTTCACAGAATGTAACCTTGTAAGTATCTCACCACAATTTTTGCAGTGGTTACCATATGGTATATAGTGGTAAAATTAGTTTGCAGTGGTTACCATATGGTATATAGTGGTAAAATTAGTTTGCAGTGGCTACCATATGGTATATAGTGGTAAAATTAGTTTGCAATGGTTCTTAACTTACTGTTCATCACTTATATGGCAACTGCTTACCATATGGTATACTGTGGTAAAATTATTTTGCAGTGGTTCTTCCCTTACTGTGATAACAAGCACTACATCATGATTTGTGTCAACATCAAAGCAGAGAGATTTGAAGTGCTCGACAGTCTCCGTCACAAAGATTTTGAAAAATACTACAAACCAATGGCAGAGAGGGTTGTCCAGTACGCAATCAACTACATGAAGACACAGTTTGCAGACAAGACAGTAAGGTGGGAGAGGTTTAGCTGGTTCAACCTCGAGAAGGTTACACAACCAGATCAAATTTCATGTGGGATGTACATCATCAGATGGATGAGACACTGGGAAGGTAAGTACAACAGTGCCCTGACCAAAGACTGGAAGATGATTGATCTCATAAATGAAGAAAGGGAGTGCCTGATGTTGGACATCATTCTTGATGAAGAAAATCTTGAACGGGAAAGGATCATGAAAGAAGCAACAAAGTACTGCAACATGAAGAACAAGAAGAAAATTTTGAAAGAAAGGAGATGAAAATTCCATTATCGTTTGTGTTAAGTAGTAGGAGAGTATAAGTAAGCTTTTGAGAACAAACTCACAATGTTCAGTAGCCACTTCATTTTAATTAGTAGGATGGTATGAAACAACTTATTATGGTTTGTATTATGACTAAATGAAATGTTCTGTTTTTTATTATGTTAGCAAATACTTAACATGTGTTCTTAATTCTCAAATTACCACATTTTACCACATGGTATGCAATGTAAAATCAGTTAACCACACAGAACTTCCAAATTACCACATTTTACCACATGCTATGGCATGGTAAAAATCAAATTACCATACTATACCATATGGTATAGCATGGTAAAATCAATTACCACACTATACCATATGGTATGGCATGGTAAAATCAAATTACCACATTTTACCACATGGTAATGCACTGTAAAATCAATTACCACACATACCACTTCCAAAATACCATATTTTACCACATGGTATGGCATGGTAAAAATAAATTACAACACTATACCATATGCTATGGCATGGTAAAATCAAATTACCACACTATACCATATGGTATGGCATGGTAAAATCAATTATCACACAGAACCCTCACATTTAACTTCCAAATTACCACATTTTACCACATGGTAATTCACTGTAAAATAAATTACCACACATGCCACTTCCAAAAAATCATATTTTACCACATGGTATGGCATGGTAAAAATAAATTACAACACTATACCATATGGTATGACAAATGTAAACTCAATTATCACACAGAACTTCCAAACAACCACACTATACCACATGGTATGGCATGGTAAAATCAATTATAAAACAGAACCTTCACATTCAACTTCAAAAATAGCACATTTTACCACCTAGTTTGACATGATAAAATCAAATTACCACATTATACCACATGGTATAACATTGTAAAATTAATCCAACAAAACCAAAAACCAATCCAAAAGAACAAAATAGCTTGAACAACTCAATCAGCATCAACCATTCATTCAAATAATCCTCTAAGAAAACTATTACAGCTTCAGCCTTAAACTTTCTTCAACAGCCTTCAAATTCTCCTCCTCAAGCCTGCTAGTTTTTCTCTTCTTCTTACTTACAGCCCTTGCAGCCTCCGCAACTGGAATTGGTCGTTTCGAAGGCTTGAATGAATCTTTTTTAGGCTTAAACCCCTTCACTTTTTGGACTGGCACATCATCTATACCAAGATAACAAAAACAAACTACAATCAATGACAGATAACAAAAACAAAAACAAACTCTAAACAATTAAAAACTTACTGTCACCGTTAGAAGACGTGCTTGTTCCAGCAGGTTCAGTAATCGATAGGGCTTCACACTTTTTGATCAAATCAGTCATGAAGGCCATGGCTGATTTATACAAATCATCATCCAATGCAACCCTGCTGATCATTGATGCAGAAACAGCTGACAGATTGAAAAGACGAGAACGGTATTTCGATGGACTATCAGTAGACGGAACTTCAAAAGAAAAGTTCCCTCCAGTTTTCGCTGACCTTGTCCACCGCTTCAAAATCAAACTGCTAGGAATGTGCTGGAACTTCATATTGCATGTTGTAGACCACAACATATCATATCCCTTAATTTGATGCTTACAGATCATACCACTTGACTCCCACTTACGGCAGGGACACTTGATTTCACCGTTTTCAAAATCAACCTTCAACACCCTACTATCCAACCTTGTAAGGTCATCCTCCAATATGAAGACATCAAATAGTCCTACATGTCCTTCTGGTTCTATCTCCGTATTGGAAAAAATATTATACGCAAGAGATTCCTTGTACTGATCCAGGAAAAACTTGAATATCTTCGGCGTATACACATTAGCAACTTGCTTCACAATAGGGCTAGTAGAAAACCGAGAATCAGCCAACCTAGATAAGGCATAGTACTCTTCTTGTTCTTCAGCATCCCTCTTATTATCAAGCATCCTCTTAAAGTGCACAAAGAACCTACTAACGCTAAACTCTGACTGCAAGTAATGTCGAATATTACTATTGCAGCACTCACTTAGCTGGGTACTCTTCATTCCCGCACCAAAATGACAATTCACCCAGGCTGAAGACCACTTCGTCCTGACTTTATAAATGCCCTGTAACCAACTGTGTCCCAAAGGTCCCTTCCCAGGAAAACACTTCTCAATCATCTTCTTCCAATTATACTCAAAATCATCCTCATCATCAGCATTATACATCAAATAACTAAGCTCACGAAGGAAGTCAGAGTCACACAAACTTCCTAGATTAACAACTGCATTCTGAGCAATATGCCATGTACACAACCCATGAAAACAATCTGGGAAAACAGACTGATAGGGCAAAAGCGTATAGCTTCAATTCCTATCTTGTAGTAAACCGGAAAGTCCGGGTATCGTCTCTCAGGGACTGGTACAACCTTAAGTTATATTAATTTTATGAGCAAACTATAAGTAAAAACAGTTTAATGAGAATAATTTCTAAAAGCAAAATAAACTAAACAAATTAAGCAAATGAAAACTGTCGGGAGAAATTCAATGGAGAAAGCTCTGGGAGAAACACCGGGATTCACTACCCTATCATATCCAGATTAATTCACCTATTCTAATCAATTTAATCCATATCTCTACAGCTGGGATATCACTACTGTGCTAGCTATCCCTGTCGGGAATTACCACGTACTAAACAATTAATTCAAATCCTACTGTCGTAGCTCAATGAATTAACTATTTAGCATGAAGAACGATATCCCAATCAAGACCGCATAGTACCTTATTTAATCCACTGTCGCTTCGATAAGTTACTATGTCACATGAAATAGGTTCAGTTATTAGGGTTTCACTGTCGCTAATAACCTAATTAACTACGATTCATTGTATTGGTGGCCAGTCAACACAAAGCATTAAGAAATTTCATGCAATAGAGAATGGAAGAAAAGAATCATGAATCAATCTATCAAATCAAGAACTAGCTACATCCTATGGTGTTTCCCCCAGAAATCGGGGTTTAGTTCATGACGAAATTAAGATAAAACATTAGAGTTTTGTTCATCATGTTCTAAATCAACAATAAACAACTAGTTCGGTTTAGAAAATCCAACCAACTAATCGCTCTCGTTGAACTCAGCTCAAGTCTTGGAGAACTGATCGCCGATTTGTGAATCGCCTGGTCGCCAAAGCTGCTCTGCACCCTTCGCTTTTCTTTCAGACTTCTCGCCGCCCAGCTCAATTCCCGTCTCGCGCTGCTGCCTCCCTTCCAGAATAATCCCTCTTCCGTGTCCCAAAAACTCCAAATAATGGCCCTCTCTAGAGATTGGCCCAGCCGCCTTCTTCCATTCTTTTCCCATGTAATTCCGGTCCAATAATTTCCCCCAGCTCCAGAGAATTCCGCCCAGCTCCCAAATTAATTCCCAGCCTTCCTCTCGGCCCATTAAGTCCCATGAGAATTTCTGTTCCCAGTTAATTATGTCCGGTTCAACTAAATGGACCATGTCCACTTAATTCCTCTTCCTGGCCCAATTGTGTCTCCTCTCCGAGATAAAGCGATTTGGACCCAATTACTTGCTTGTGCACTCGCTTCTTTTTCGTGCTTTCTCCACCTGTAACATATCAAACTCATGGCACTAGGTAGTAATGGTTTTTCAACCATTCTCGGGTTAGCGAGCCCTAAACTAGCACCAATTGACTTAAATATATAATGGATAATCACATAAAGTCCAAGAATCCGATATATTAAAGCCGAATATCACAACCCCACACTCAATTGTTGCTTGTCCCTAAGCAACGACTCAAAAGACACAAACACATAACCATCCAAAACAATGACACACCACAGACTCACTAATCAAAGCAAAACACAAAATTTCCTTGTACTCTTGTTGTAATCAGTAGTTTCTTTCTCAACGGACAAGTTGTGCTTTCATGGTCATACCTTTCACCCCACACTCAAGTTCTTTGCAACCATTACCATTGACTGACTCAAATTCATCCAAAAACTCAAATAGCAACACTCAAATTCGATCGTCGGTAGTGGGTGATTAACAACTTATAGTGCAACAATTATTAGGAGAATCTAACCACATCAGTGAGGTGCATATCTCGTGAGGACAGTTTGGCTTACTCACACCAATCATAGGCAATTAATTAAGCATGAGTCTCAAAAACTAATGGGGGAAGCCTTTCGCAAACAAAATTTTAACTTTAAGCACATCACTACCTTTTATGACAAGGAGAGGCTTTCTATCTTTCTGCTTTTGCTTGCCGAGAAGTCGTATATAGTACAAGTGGGATTTGTTTCTTACTACCGGTGACCGAGCAAGAGCAATTTCTGCTTCTTAGCACTCGCATAAGGGCTTCTTTTAACTCCTTTTCCTCGGTCCGTGTGGAGGGTCATTGCATCCTCAAATGGCACTTCACTCGACTGGGGATCGTACTTGATAAGCAACATCGTACGGTCGCGAACCGATTCTCAATTGAATCTTTCCTAATCCCCATGTGCAATGAGTGATTGCCTCACACGATTTTGGCATTTTTACCCACACTTTAATCGTTATGGCAACTTTCTTATCTTTTACTTGTCAGGTAGTGTTTTCTTTTATAAAGATACAGTTCACCCCATCATAAAACATTCAAAACAGAGATACTCATTGCAAAATCAAAAGCTCAGAATTGATGCAAGTAAGCACGGTATCCAAACATGTCGAATGGTCAATGTTCTCCACCTAACTACTTCACCAAAAGTCATTACACTATCCTCACAAAAGAGACTGTTGCTAAAAGAGTTGCTCATTCCAAGCATATCAAGTCAGTCAAAACATTTAAGCCCATTGTGAAGAACCATGCAATTCAACACTAGTGGGGTGATTTCGATGATTTCATTCAAGCACAAACTCATTTTCAAGGCATCACGGTCATTTACATCATGTTACCACAATAGTACAAGGTTTTGTTTTTAATTTTTCTCATTTTTAGGTGTTTTTTAGCCATTAGCTTTGCACAGGCAGCTTGCTTTTTGCACAGGCAAACTGCATGCAGTTTGGCTGTGCTCAGCCTAATGGCAAATATTTTTTTTTTGGTTTTTTTTTTGTACCACATGCAATAGGGACAAACAAACACTAAGACTCACCTTAATGGCAAATTTTTTTTTTTTTGGTTTTTTTTTTTGATTTTTTTTACATGCAATAGGGACAAACAAACACTAAGACTCACAACCCCACACTCAGGATGGAACATTGTCCCTAATGTTCAACTCCTAATCTAAACATGCACGGGTTTGACACAACTAAAAAGAAAAATAAAGAAAAGAAAATTTACCTTGGGTTGCCTCCCAAGAAGCGCTTGTTTAACGTCTTCAGTCTGACGTTCATGGAGCTTTCAACCAATGGGTATGGAAAGGTATCCAGAATACCCTCCCGAACAATTATAGATCGCATAACCTCCATCCAGCATATGAGTCACCTCTGCAGGGCCAGGTGTGCGAAAATTGGGTATGACCTTCTTATCTTGCATGTTGGACCCTTTAGTGAGGCGTAGGTGGTACTGTAGCGCCTCAAGCAAGTACTCTTCCTGTTTCAATGTTAGTGAAGAAGGAATAATAACAGGAAGATTGAAATCCTTACCCAAATATCTATGCTTGAGGTGACCTGGCAAGGATTTCTGCCCTTGCTTTGATTTCAGAATCTGAGCAGATAGGATAGGTGATAGTTCTTCGGATGGTCCACTATCACAGGAAGATGAATTTTTCCTTTCTCGAGCTCCACTTTCAAAGTCATCAAATGCATCGTGATTATGATCAACTTGAAAGACATTAAAAATTTCCTCCTCCTTACCTACTCGGAATGTCAACTTCCCTCTCCCGACATCGATGAGTGCATCACCAGTGGCTAGAAAAGGTCTCCCAAGAATGAGAGGCACTCCCCGATCATCTTCCATCTCCAGAATTACAAAATCTGTTGGGATAATAAACTTCCCCACCTTCACCAATACATTCTCCACCACTCCCTTTGGAAGTTTCACTGATCGATCGGCCAATTGGAGAGTGATCCGAGTAGGCTTAAAAACATCTCCCAATCCCAATTTCTTGTAGACTGAGTATGGCATTAAATTTATTCCTGCTCCAAGATCACAAAGTGATTTATTGAACTCTGTACCTCCAATGACACATGGAATGGTGAAGCTGCCCGGATCATCCCTCTTTTCTGGTAATTTATTCTGAATCACAGCACTACATTCAGAAGTAAGGGTTACCTTCTCTAGATCAGCCCATTTACGCTTCTTTGTCAGCAACTCCCTTAAGAATTTAGCATATGTAGGCATCTGTTCAAGTGCCTCCGCCAACGGTATGTTGATATGAAGTTGCTTGAAGATATATACAAATTTCTTGAAGTTTGGGTCTTCCATGGGCTTCATTAACCTTTGAGGGAATGGTGCGGGAGGTTCATAAGGCTTTACCTCTTCGCTCTTCAATTTTTCCACTTTTTGAGGTACACGGGCAGATTGCTTTTGCACAGGCAGATTGCATGTAGTTTGCCTGTGCAAGTCAGATTTTTCAGCTTTTGCACTTTCTTCATCCTCCATCTCTGCAGCTCCTTTGCCCTCCTTTTCTACTGGATTTTTCTTGCTCTTTGGATCCTCCAACTCCTTCCCACTCCTCAATGTGACTGCTACAACCATGGCAAACTTTGGATTCCTCTCGGTATTAGCCGGTAATGTCCCAGGAATCCTGCCTTGCATATCCGCCAGAGTTTGAGCCATCTGTCCCATCTGCCTCTCCATAGCTAGCATAGACGATTGTAAATTATTGTTGATGGCTAGCTGTTGAGTGACAAATTGATCCAGGCCCTTCAGATTATTGTCGGTTTTCTGCATGTGAGCCAGAAGCAATTCTTCAAGTTGTGGTTTCTTCTCTGGTTGAGGTGGAGGTTGTTGTTTCTGCAAGCCTGGAGGTGGAATGTTGCGAGCACCAGTTGGGTTGTTGTTCGCCCAGGAAAAGTTAGGATGCTTCCTCCATTGTGGGTTGTAGGTATTCGAATACATACCACCCTGGCTTTGATTTCGCTGATTGTTGATATAGTGCACATCTTCCATCTGATCAGCCACCAGTGGACATAGATCCCTATGATGAGCACCTTCACATAATTCGCAATAAGCAACCTCCTCCTGTCTACCAAGAGCCATCTTAGCCAACCTTCGTTCGAGTGCATCGAACTTGGAATCCAGCTTAGCATCAATCTTTGCTTCTAGACTTGCAACTCTGTCTATCTCATGCAAGCCTCCTCTTCTTCGAATGCTGGTCTCACTTCCCCATTCAGTATCTTCAGAGCATATCTTCTCCACCAGCTCATATGCTTCTGGTGCCTCCATTCTTGTGAAACCATTCCGAGAAGCATTATTCAAAACATCTCGGTATTGTCTTCTAATTCCGTTGAAGAAAATGGAGATCACGTTCCAATCTTCAAGACCGTGGCTCGGGCATCTCATTAGAAGCTCTTTATAGTATGGCATGGTAAAATCAAACTACCACACTATACCATATGGTATGGCATGGTAAAATCAAACTACCACACTATACCATATGGTATGGCATGGTAAAATCAATTATCACACAGAACCCTCACATTTAACTTCCTAATTACCACATTTTACCACATGGTAATGTACTGTAAAATCAATTACCACATATAAGGCATGGTAAAATCAAATTACCACACTATACCATATGGTATGGCATGGTAAAATCAAATTACCACACTATACAACATGGTATGGCATGGTAAAATCAATTATCACACCGAACCCTCACATTTAACTTCCTAATTACCACATTTTACCACATGGTAATGTACTGTAAAATCAATTACCACATGATAAGGCATGGTAAAATCAAATTACCACACTATACCATATGGTATGGCATGGTAAAATCAATTATCACACAGAACCCTCACATTTAACTTCCTAATTACCACATTTTACCACATGGTAATGTACTGTAAAATCAATTACCACATGATAAGGCATGGTAAAATCAAATTACGACACTATACAAACTTCAATAAACAAACAAATTTGTATATCTTACCTCCTAATTCACCAGAGTTAGCTGAATGATCAAATCCAAGATCGATAGATGAAGAAGCAGTTCCAACAGCACTAGATGAAGAACCAGATCCTACAACGCTGGTTGAAGAACCAGATCTATCAATTGGAACAACATCGCCACAATTTACGTAACTCATCTCACCAGAATACTGCAAAAACACCAAAACACAAAGAACATAACACATGAACAAGCTCGATTAGCTAAACATAAACAAGCTCGACTAGCAGCAATGAAAAACCTCCAACGAAACCAGAGATCAACAGAAAACTCGATTAGCTAAACAGGAAGAATAAAAAAAACTAATATCTAACCTCCTCGTCGATCAATTATGGAGAATCAGAAAAGATTCGCCGTCCCCTGTTTCTCAGCGGCTGCTCGCAGTTTCTCTCTACAAAAACCGAATCCAACTCGCGCACACGTCGATCAATTATGGAGAATCAGAAAGCTCGATTCGAAGCTGCTGCTCGCAGTTTCTATCGCCGTCGATCAATCATGGAGAATCGCTGTCCTTGTTTCTCAGCTGCTGCTCCCCTGCTCGTAGTTTCTCTCTCCAAAATCCGAATCCAACTCGCGCACAGAAAGATTCGCAACGGACAAAAGGGGAAACTCATTAATTCAAATAACGGACAAAAATGCCCCTGACCATCCCGCTTCAATGACAGCCACACGATCCGTCCGCCCCAGATCAACGGTTCCTAGGTGGTTACTCACGGGTGAGTAACAAAGGGTTACTCATCCTATCCTAAGCCGCTCAAAGCCAAACCAGCAGAAACACTAGCTCGCAAAAAGGAAAAATTGGAAAACCCCCAGCCTACTCACCTAACAAATTGGTAGATTATCCATTAATCCAAATGACATCCTCAACCAAGGACCAATATGTAAAATGTAAAAAATTTAGGTACTAAAATGTCATAATGAAAAATTTTAGGTACCAAAACGTAATTTTCCAATGATATTTTTCTTATTAAAAATTAAATTTTGGGCACCAAAATGTAAAATATAAAAAGTATAGGTACCAAATAGTAATTTGCCATTTGGATCCATGGATCAATCCATGAATTCACCAATCCAATTGGATTTGGATCAAATGAATTGGATTTAAATGGATTGGATTAGGTTGATATTTTTAATGGATTGGTGAATTGGATTGAGAATTGCCACCTCTAGAATAGAATGAAGATACTACCAAAGGACTCTCTGAAGGCCCCAACCTTTTGGCTGGGGCATTTTTCCTGTGTCGTTTAAAGATGCAACACTTTCAAACTCCCAAAGCTTTTTCGTTGGAAACGTTAAGATTGGACAGCTGCTGCAACCACCCATATAATCGAATTCGAAAGAAGATAACAACATTGGACAGGACACTTGCTTATTAGTTAGAGATTCATTTTGTGAGAGGTGGCATGGAATGGAATGGAGGCATCGAAGAAACGAAACCAAGGCCGGTGGGATAAGCTGCTGTTATTGTGATAAAGGTACAATATAGAATGAAACACTACCAGGTCCAGACGACTCTCGGAAGGACGCCATTAAAACAATGAAGTGGCACAAATGCAAGCTGCAGTGGTCATAACGCATACAGGCAGTAAGCTGCTGCTGCTGCTGCTGTCAAAAAAACACGCAGAACGCTCTTATATTTGGAACTTCAAGTTACAGACAAATCATAATTTTGCACAGTTAGGAAAGTGTAGGCTAGCTAGGCTCTGTTAGTTCTCACGTGATTGAAAAGTGCAGGGAAGGGAGAAGGCAGCCAATATTTGTGGAAAATGCAGGGTTAAGCACCACCTGGAATGGAAGACCAACAGTGAGTAAAGCAAGTAATTATAGGAAGCGGATCGTGTAAGTAACTGATGAGTCAGTAACTCATTAGTAACTCATTTTCTGATCTTCACGTGTCAGTCCTCTTTTTTTATTTAAATTAAATACGGAAGAGCAGTAAGGTAAAATTGCACTTACACCTATTTTAATACTGACGCGGACTTTTGACCGGACCACATCAGCACCTCCTTCTCTCTCCTCGAAAAAAGCTTTAATTTTTCTTCTCTTAATCTTTAACGGACGATTTCTCACTCGTTTTAAGTCGGAATTTAATTTTTTTTGCACAGTTAGATCAGATTAATTGTGCCCTTCAAAATGATATCCACTTTGATATTTTTTGGACATAAAAAAATTTCCAGTTATTACCAGTCTATACCATATGGTATTGACTGGTATTAAATAAGACCATACCACATTGTATGGTAATATCAATATATATTTCGTTACCACGCAATACCATACATTACCATAGGGTATAGTGTGGTAATATCAATATATATTTCGTTACCACCCAATACCATATGGTATAGTGTGGTAATATCAATATATATTTCGTTACCATCCAATACCATATGGTATAGTGTGGTAATATCAATATATATTTCGTTACCACAATACCATATGGTATAGTATGGTAATATCACACAATACCATATGGTATAGAGTGGTAATATCAATATATATTTCGTTACCACGCAATACCATACATTATCATAGGGTATAGTGTGGTAATATCAATATATATTTCGTTACCACCAAATACCATATGGTATAGAGTCATAATATCAATATATATTATCTAAAAAGAAAAAAACAGAAGGAGGGAGAGAAAAAATCGTCTTCTGATGCCTCTCATTTCCTCTTCCTCAATCAAGAACACCAAAATGCCAAAAAAATGAGAAAGATCGGAATTGAGGCTAACGAGTTGATGAAGAGAAGAAATGCAATGAAAGAGAGTGACTACAATTTTTATTCGTCGATTGCTAGAGAAAAAATTGAAGAAGGAAGAGCGCAGATCTAAATTTGAAAAGGAGATTGTGAAATAAAAAGTAAGAGAGAAGGAATAGAGAAAGAGAAAGGATCTGGAAAGAGATTGAAAGAAAGGAAGAGAGAAGGAAGAAAGTTGAGTTGAAGAGAAAATGCCATTCTCTCTCTTTTATTGAAAAGTCAGCCATTGAAATGCGGAATGAATAAAAAAAATTAAAAATACAAAAACGGACAAAAATGCCCCTCCCCACCCTACATCCAGCCCAGCCACACGATTGCTCCATTCCAAAATCTACGGCTCCCGTGTGATTACTGATGGGTCAGTAACCAGTGGTTACTGACCCTATCTTGGACCGTAATTATATAGACCAAGAACCTAGCTGCTAAGGTATAACTCTGATGAAACATATCCATAAGTTGTTAATCGTTCCATAATGACAACAAAGAACAACACACTAAGCCTACAGACAAAGAGATAACAGAGAACATCCTGAGGTTAATGACAGGCTTGACTTATTACCCTCCCTCCCAAGCTAACTCCAAACAGAAAATAAAAAAGATAGATAGCTGGAACAAACAAGGTTACCTTTAGCTTTAGGGGGTTCAGATTAAAAGTTATGTAATTAAAGCTTTGGTGTTGCCATTCCATCCTCTAATGGTGGCTGTTTCATGTATGTAACTAGATAGATTCTTTTGCTTTTGCAGCAGTATGACTTCTCACTTGCACTCTTTTCTCCCTCCCAGTCTTCTATTTTCTTTGTTTTCGTTTGTTGGATGTTTCACACCTTGTGACATCCTTGGCTCCTGCTAAAGATTGTTTCCTTTGTGTTGTATCTGCTTCCATTAAGCTTGCAAGTTCACCTGTCATGAAAACAATATAGCTCTGTAAACAATCAGGATGATCAACTGAGAATTCTGATACAACCGAATAACCTGAAATCCAATATATATGGATTAGATAGATTCTCGTATATACAAACCTAAGTGTATAGAGCAAGATCACTTAGCGCGTCGATGAAAGCATCTAGTAACGCCAAATTTCTTCCATCTTTCACACTAGATTTGAACCCCGCTTGTTGGCCGGATACATTTGATCAATTGTATAAACAATAATAATAATTTTTCTGATTTGCTATCATAAATTAATTCAAATATTAAATTATTGAAAAAATATAATAAAAACATGAATTGTAAATTTGAAAATTTTCCCACATACTATAAATATTCTTTTTGACTTCGTGATTGCTTCCTCAATAGCATTATCATCCCCACCAACAACAATACCTTCATCTCCATTAATAGCATAAAAAGGTAGCAAGAATGCCCAGTCAGTTCACTTGTGCAGCCAGCCACCGGATCCAAGCCAAATTCATAAGCAAGTAACATTTTATCAAAACCACCAAGCAAGCACTTGTGCTACGCTGAAAGTGGAAACACTTGGCCCTATGGAAATGTGGTTTTTGTTGAAGTTAGCTGGTTCACATACAACATACTTCTGAGTCTGAGAGAACCGGCCTGGGGAACTTGCATGTAAGGTAGTTTTGGACTTCCAATACACTTCTATTAAGGGATCAAGATGTACGTCCTCTGATGCAGACATTCCAAAGTCCCAAAATCATAATCCTTAAAAATGAAATGGCATAGTCCGTACAAACGGAATATAGATTAAACTAATACATTCATTTACGTTGCGTAGAAAGCATAAGTGGTGGTGGGAATGCACAATCGAATGCTGACAAATTTTAAAAAGGAAGATAGCAGCAATTTAGCAAAGAAAGATGGCAATAAGGAATTCAAGTATGGACTCCGACTCTAACAGTTGACGACAGAAAGAATTGAAAGCTAGAACAAAGAAAGGAAGTTTAGCCTATGATGCATCCTCAACCGAGGCTAGTTTATGCTAAAAGCATTATCATTCATATTACGATGGTCGATGGGATCTTGAATATGCCTATGATGCATCTTGATGGCTTGATTATGGGCAATGTTTCTCACTAAAGCTGCCTAGCTTGCGTATGGTTCACACAAACAAATTCATCTGTCCATCCATTTATAAATCTATCACCATGAAATGAAATTTAGTTGAAAGGAAGTGAAGAACACAACAGAAAAGAAAAGAATTTGCAGCAGTAGCAACAGGGGAGAGAGACTCAGATACAAAAAAATAGTGACTTGACGATTTTTTTTATCAGAGATCCCCTGGTCTTTTGTTCAAACATTAAGAAAAGTCACAATCACCAAGATAAAGACAAAAGTAAAAACAAACCAGGAGTAGGACAACTATACTTGAAGCAAAAGAAAAGGAATGGAACGTGTTGGATGTGAGCTGCAGTGCCAAACTTACTGTTGGATCTATATAAAAGTCAAGAGCTTACCAAGTGATTTGGCAGTTGAATAGGAGTGGTTGATGATGATCCACGATTGTCGGCCTAGTACAAACAATGAGATAAAAAAAGATTAACATGTATAGTAAGGGAATGCAAATGAATAAAGAGAAACATGGTACTGATACTAATAATAGTATGAAATGAAGCGATGGGAGGAGCTACAAGGAATCTAATAGCTGAGCACTAAGGTGATGGTGCTGCAACTGATACCAGCAAAGGCTGCAAAGATAAGCAACTGACATCATAAGACTTTGTATATGCTTGACCGAAGGGGAACTCTAGCAAGCCGTAGCCTAAGCATGCAGACTTCACGAAAAGTAGTTCGGAAGAGAGCAACCAACGACTTCCACCTCTTCAATTGAGGAAGTCAAGAACACGACAATACTGGCTGGCTGTAACATTAGAGGAATTTCAAATAATTTCTATGGCATTTTACTAAAATTAGTTTGGTATTATTAAAAAGTCTACTATGAAATATCAGCAAGAGATCAGTTCAGGGTCTTTTTTATAAATGATATGAATGAGGTAATGTCTATAATGTGAAAATATAAAACCTCAATGGAAAGGAGGGTTACTGGAAGAATAGAGGAAGAGCTAAACAGAATTAGACCCATTCGTGAAACTCAACAGCTGGCAACTGCACAATAAAATAAGTGAAATAAATATGCAGTTGGTGAAAATAAGTGACTGATCTCGGTAAAAGTATAACTCACCGGTCATTGATAAAGAACAATTTGTCTAAGCATGGAACAACAAAGCTTGATAATGATAAAGTGTTCCTAGTTGGTGAAATCGCAAAGTAGCTTTGTGTTCCAATAATGTTTGGATCAGGGAACAATTACAGGTTCCTTTTCGCTCATCCGTAATTACAACCCTAGTAAAAAACCCAGTTATGAAATAAAAAGGAACCAGAAACAGCAAGCAAAATAATAGAAAGGAAACAAACACAGACCTTTGGGACTCCTTTTGAACTAGTTGATAGAACTCTTGAATCGTAACACATAGATAGATTCGAAGAACTTAATTTCCTACACTTGGAAAACAAGTCCTAAATGGGTAAGGATCTTAACCAAATAAAAGAACTGAAACCATTTTTTCCCAATTCACTTACTGTGGCATGCAGAAAGTAACCTCTGCCATTTCAGCACCCAACTACTAATGTTATTGAGAATGTAATATCTATCTAGCCAAAATATATTTTCATTTCAAATTTCTTAGAAGCAATATAATATGCATAGTACCTCTACTTGAAATTTCGTTCTCAACTGGTACCTCCTGTACAGCTGAAATTTTCGCAGTCGTTCCCTTGGAAGACTCACATTCCTTGTTCAATTTGTATTCAGTTTCTAGAATTGGAGTCGCAAGCAACTCTTATAAAGCAGGCTTTAGTTTGGCATTTTGTTGTGTATTGGCTTCCTCAAGACCAGCCTACAGGTGATGGCAACACCAAATGCAACCAACATCAAATACAAAACATAGAAGCAAGAACAGAGAACACACAAATGTTCATGTCCTGGTAGCCCAAAGCCATAGCTGTTAGGTGAACAAAGCAAAAAAAAAAAAAAAAAAAGCTTAACTCATTTCCAAGTACACGTGAAAGTGAAATGTCCAGTTAGTCGTGCAAACTCACTTGTAAGGTAGACAAATTGTCTATTGCCAACTAACCATCGTTAGTTGGCAATTGAAGCCATGACAAAGGAAAATATAAATCCAGAACATGGAAATAAGAACACAGACAACGGTATAAGCCAATTGAAAGCCATTCCTTGCATGGTCAACAACAACCTCCGTAGGCTCAAATATATTATATATACCAGCATAGCAAAGGGCTCTAAAATTAGAAGGGAAAAGTTACGTGACCTCGTTCAAGAACTTGACGGGTGAAGGACAATAGACTAAGCAAGCAAGTTGAGTGATTATGCTCTAACAGTACTATTCCATGTTAGACGTAAATGGCATCATGAATTATCAATGACACCTAGCTTTTATCCGCCTACCCATTGGAAGAAAATACTCAAACTATAGTACAAAGAGCAAGTATGTCAACCTGCAATGGCTTAAATTACAGACCAAACAATTAATTCCTACAATGACGCTGAATCTATAGACAATGATGAACAAAACAACTTGTCAAACTAACTAATCATTAGTATGAAACTACTCCCTAACCTGAAATAAGAAACAATTGTAGTTCACATATCTCTTCTCACAATGAATTGGTTGCAACTAGTCTTAATCACTTCCTCCCAATCTCAATTTTAACAAATCAATACTATAATGTAAGATAAGAAGCTATTTTTAAATCCATCAAATATCACTTAATAATATAATCAATTAAAAACGAATAACACTTTCAGTTGAGATCATCACCATTTGTGACTCTTGCCACATGATCAGTTGCTCAGATCCTTGCTCCCATTACCGATATTGGATATGCTTAAGGACAATTCATTTTTTCTCGCTAACTATTAATGAAGGGTATATTCCAAACCAAGAGCAAGAAAGTGGGAGCCTATGGGAAGTACACAACATGTAATTGAAGAAAGAAGAAAATTTTGAAGTTACAACAGAACACAAAACTTGATAATTGCAATAGATGCAAAAGGATTGGATTATACAATCAATGGAAAGAAGAGCATGTTTGAAAAGTGATAATCTGCAAGTAAAGGAAACCAATCAAGGGTTTCGTCAATATTTCACCTTAATGCTTACAAGGTCTACATCCCGTTCCTAGCGTGTGGAGACCTTAGCGGCTATGACTCGGACCGATCGTACCCTCTTCCCAGAAACTCAGAAGGGGTTTACCAGAGCTTGAATCCAGTTCAGCCCCCTATTGCCCCTCCTTATAAGAGAGCCCTCGAGATGAAGAAAGCCTCCGCTCAGGGCGCTCAAATTGACTTTGAGAAGCTTGCTTTGGATTCTTCCAACAAAAGTTCTGTGAGCTAACACCCATTGTTATATTTACTAGACCGAATTCAAAACCGTTTGTCGGAGTAGGATAGTCAAAATGTCGAGTCGACTCTTTCAAAGGCCAATTCTTTTTACTAATTCCTCAGTCAAACAGGGTACATTTCATGTAAAAGCTATTGGTCAGAATCTTGTGCTCAGTGGGTAGCCTGGTCTGATGACTTAATGTTTTAAGACACTAGAATCAATATTCGCGTCTACGCTGTGAGAACTAAAGTTGTAGCAGTATAATCGTATATTGTCTAGTTTATGTGACAGCAAACTGGAGGTCATGCTCCCGGTACCAATGTGATTTAAAAGTTTTGAAAGTGTATGCATGAGAACTTCGTATCTTCAATTCCATATTTAGTCGACAGTTATATTCAAGACTCATAAGTTGGATGCACTTCTAAGAACACATTGATTAGTAATTTTGGTGAAGAAAGCACTGTCCTATTTTGAACAAAATCATGAGAAATAAACCATGCATCTCTTTCGCACTTGTTGGGGGCTGATGATACATTGTGTTGATGTTGCAGCATGTTAATAAATGAACACAGTTCATACAAACTGAATACTATATACAGAGCAATCATCAAGCACAATACTTGAAAGACTTCTTATAAAAGTGTATATTGTACAGTGAGGTTCAAACAGGTTCATACAAAAAAAAAACATTAAACAGGGCCCAAAAGGGAGCTAGGTAAGTACACACCAGCCATTTGTTTCATCTCCTTAAACTTATGAAGTTGCATTCGTGTCAAATGAAGAATCGTGTGGTGATACACATCAGCCACTCATTTCTTCTTCTTGACACATTGATTAGTTTATACATCATTTGTTTCTTCTATCAAATAACAAAGTCCATACTCAAAATATATAAGAAAAGAAAGCTAAACACTAACTCGAGGCACCTTTTCGTCCTACTCGTACAACTGTTCGGATCTATCAAGTACTTTATCTTCCTTGACCAAGATGAAAAGGACTTTCATGAGCCATCCAATTGAGAAGAGCCATCGAGTATAAATTTCTGAGCTTGATTTATTTCATTTTGAAAAGTTTCATGACAGGATTTAAATTGCATAACCACATAGTATGTGCATGTGGAGCCTTTCTTTTGGTCCCTATGCCATCACCCCAAATAACAGAACCTGTATCATTGCCAATGCAAACAACCCAGCTTTGAAAAGTGTAACTTGGAGGGACATAAGGTAAGTTAATGCATAAGTGAGGGCAAAAGCGTAGACCTGAATGGTTGTCCCACTGGCGGACCAGAATGGTAAACTCGCTGCAAACTCCACTGTCACTCACCAGCCGCATTAAGTCATAAACGAACATAAAGAGCAAGGAATGAATGGAAAGTGTTAAGAGAGAGTGAGAGAATTACCTGGGACTTGGGAGACAATGACACTGCAATTTTGACGTTATTGCAAACAGAATGTAGTGCAAACAAATGACCAAAATAGGAAGCTGGAAATACAATAAGGTTGCAGACCTGAATTGGAAGTTGGTAAGGCACAAAGAACATTTGTTAACCTCTGAAATAGCATGATTTCTTAAACCTATAATAGATTAAGGAAAGAAAGTATCAATTAATTAAAATCCAAACAGTAGACAACCAACAACCATGGCATGTCAAGACACCCATAATCATCTTTTCCCCTATCCTTTTCCACCCAGTCTTCACCTTCAAACGAAACCCTTCGGTCCCCTCTTTGAAAAAAATAACCATGAGAGTATATTACACCTTAGTATGGTTAATCAAACCTTTTTCTCTCATCCTTTCCCTCCCCCTCTCTCATCTATTTAACCAAGCAAAGCCTAGCTATAGCAACTATTGCAGCTTACTTACTTTACCCTGCTATATGGGGGAAGTTAGTTACTAAACCCCAAAATAACAAATATGAAGCCAACAATATACCCAAAACTATAACTTCCTTCCTTCATGACTCATGAGTAACATCTTAGCAACCCCAAACTGCATAGATGATTCCTTACCATGATACCCAATGCCAGCAACAAAGTCCCAGCCACACAAAAAGTGTGCTCATCCTTCTCCCCACCTTCCTCGTGATACATTAGGGGCATCAGTTCCTTTTCCTGCAAGCAACTGAACCCAATCTTCTCCCTGACAATCTCGATTATCTACCTATAAGCCAGTTTCCCCATCACATGTGGCAAATAGCAAACGTTTTGAGCTGTCATGCACCTATCTCAACGAAGTAAACTCAAAGAATAATGAGAGGAAGCGACAGTATGACTACATATGGTATTTCACCCATGGCCTAAGCTTAATTAGTTTACCAAGATTGCAGCAAGAAAACACACCCTTTGTTCCATCTCTTAAAAACATAATGAATTGCAACCAGATTTGCAGAATGCAAATAAGACCACAAATCTAAATAAAGATTGCTCCATGATACTCCTGAGAGTAAGTTATTTTATGAGTCCATGAACCCAAACAAAGAAATAAAAGCATTCAAGCGGACTACAAACAATTCAAAGCACCCAAAAATGTAATAGGTGAAACAATAATCTAGAGATTTCATAAGCTTGCCTTGGGCAATAGGTCATTGGCGTCTCAATAAACCTCTTCCAAGTGGTTGGCAGGCTTCACAATCCACAAACCTCTGCAAGAAAAAAATAGCAAGAGCATAAGCTCATTACATAATTCAATCTCCTTTTATGCTATAAAACTTTGCATTCCTTGTACTACTATAACCAACATATCTCTTTGTACTAACTAATTGGACCTAATGAGTCCAATGCTAATTAAACGCACCAAACCCACAGATAAACCCAATCATATGCATTTCATTCGTTTGTAAGGCTTCTTTTACCATTAAAAGCATTAAAAATGGAGAAGAAATTCGATTATGAAATAAACCTGTACGTTCTTTCTCAGCCTCGCACAGAATGCCATAACCACCAAGAGAAAAAAAGGTTAGTCTCATTTTCAATCAAATAGAACAAATAAACAGAACCACCCAGTGATTGAATCTCACCTGTAGATAGGCAGAGACAATGAAACCCTCCTTCCATCCGTACCATGCAAGAACATGAACGAAACAATAGACTCGTAGGGAAATGAGTCGAGATCACAATTTGAAGGGAAGAAGAGAGAAATATAGAGAGAGAAGCTCACTGCGGCCACAGTAGGTTCGGCGTTGCCTGGAAGATCGGCTCTCGCATCTTATCACCAGGTACCCTGTTTTCCCCATTCCCCACCTTTCCACTCTCCGTGACTGAGCCCACCGAGTACCAAGTGTCTATTTGAGCTGATACCTACTATCCATCAGGCAAAGAGAAATGAACAAAAGCTCAGCAGAAGAACCCAAAAAAGAAACTCAAACGCCGCACACCACATAAGGCCTCGGCAGAACATATAACTAAACCCTATTCCAACAAAGGAGAGTGGCAAGAGCATCAATTTTTCCATCAAATATAGGGTTAGAAGAAAGATGATGTACCCACCACCGTTTGTTGGTGGTAGCAGTACCCACCGCCGGCTGAAGAGATCAGCGAGGAAGAGAATTTTGAGTCAAATAGCCTGGCGTCAAAGCGGAGAAGAGAGAAACATCGAAATAGAAGAGAAGGTGTAGGCAATTTTGAGAGAGCAAAAGCAGAGAAGCTTGCTCTTCCACTATTCGAGGGAAGCAAAGCGATGATGGTACGAAACATGGGAGGTGGCGTGTGTGAGCAGGTAGCAAACAATTGGGCAAGAGTTGTACCAGTTGCATGCAGAGCCCTTGTTCGGCGGTGGCGTGTTGCAGCGATGTGATGGAAGGATGGTACGACAGCTGCAAAAAGGCGCAAGCGCAATAGTGGAGTATGGGATGTAGGGGAGAGGCATGGTCGCCTGCGGGATTTGGGGAAAACCGCGAGAGAAAGTAGTCGATGTGGAATGTTTCTCGCGAAGGCTTTGATAGGCGCTAGAAGACAGAAAGTGATACAGTAATGGGGCAAAAAGCGTACCCAGCTTTCATGTTCTATATAATACTGGCAAACAAATCTACAATTTCCTTATTTTGGAAATAGTTTTGGCAAACCTTCCAACAAATCCCTAGAGTTTTTCAGTGGGGAATACTTATATCTTGAAAGCAAGCCAAGCTTGAGGCCTCTCTGCATTTTCCCCACTTTCGCCAGCTCTGCATTTTTCCGCTACTCACATAACATAAAAGAAAACAGAGCAAACACTTCCAGATTCAATAGAAATTCAAATAATGAAAAGAAGAAGGATTGAAGAACCTGTATCGGAGACGATGACGATCTCTTCCACATCTCTCTTCAATTCCATGGAGTAGTGGTCTGCTTCGGTCCTCGTTGGAAATTACCTAGCCAAAACCAATTCCACCGGCATAAAATTTCAGTAACGAACTCGGTAAAGATTTGAATCTCATTATTTTTACGCTGCATAAATTGAATCCAAGCGAACCACGCGTACCTTTACCTCTATTCTCTCTCTGTCCCCTTTGTGTTGTGTCGCCCTTCTCCGTCGTCCCCACGCGATCGACCCAATCCCACCGATCCCCCTTTCTCAGTTACCACATCAATTCATTGTCGCATAACCCATCGTGCCAGAAACTGAAAGAAAACCAATGCCTCTTCTTCATCTTCTCCCCCCATTCTGTGTTTCAACGCCGCCTCATTTCTCCTCCAACTCATCCCGCCGCTGTACTGACGACCTCCTTGACTCCCCTCAATCAGCATCCCAATGATTCCCTGCCCAGAAATGACCCATAATCTCTCCACCCACCTTTCTTCCATCCTTCCCCTGCACACCTCAATCCATCGTTGCCTGGCCAAAAAAGAAGTCAGAAGCATCCACCGAACCACCCAAAAACGAAGTTCCATCGTTTTCCTGGACGCCGAATTCTTCTTACTCATCTAGATGGGTGAATCCACTTCTTCCTGTCCTGCTCCGTCGCCCCCCTCGTCCTCCACCACCACCTCCGATGTCTGTATCACCAAACTACACCTTCCCTCCTCCCGCCCATATCTTCCACAAAAAGCTTGTGTGCCACGACTGAAACTCCCGCCACCATCTCCGACGCCGGCCATGTTGCCTTCTCCGCCAATCGGTATAGGTGGCTCTCCTCCGCAAACTCTGAAATGATCGGACCCAAAGAATAAAAGAAGAACATATTAAAATCAACAAAATTCAAAATGAAAATATCTATACGCAAAACAAAGGAAACTAACCTTCTTCTTTAAACGTCGACTCCTTCTTCCTCTTGCTTCTGCGTCGTCATTGTCCTTGCATCAATGGTGAGTTCTTTTGTTTTGAATGCTTCTTTTTTGGATCAGATTTGTTTTTAGTTAGAAAAGAGGAAGTGGGTGGATTATGAAAGTCAAAAGTTGAAATTTTCTCTCAATGAATCAGAACTCCATCCAAACCCCGGCGCCGGCTGTGTCATTGACAGGTCGTCCGCCGGACACAGGACAAACGCCGAACGCTAAAGCTCTCTTTTCCCTGTCTAATCCAGCAAGTTTCCCTACCCTTAACTACAGATCTGCATTGGCTGGCCAACCACAAGAAACCAGAACACTTGCGAATCAATGGACTTATGTCGGGGAGCATGATCTCGAAGCGGGCTCTTTCGCCGGGGAACCAGAGCTGAAGGTATCGGAGAAGTTCAAAGAAAGGCTATGCTCACTCTGGAAGAAAACCCCGGTGGACCGACTATTGGGACGCTCCGTCTCGTATGCATACTTATACTCACAACTCTGATGGAAATGGCGGCCGACCGACACGATGGACGTAATGGATCTGAACAATGACACGTTCTGGGTCACTTTCAACAAAGAACAAGACTACCTCCATGCTCTCACAGGAGGCCCTTGGGAAATACTGGACCATTATCTGGTGGTTCATGAATGGACACCTGCGTTCAGGACATCAGATAAACCGCATCGATCGGTTGTTGCCTGGGTTCAGCTGCCCGAACTACCAGCCCATTTTTACCATAGGGAAGTCCTGTTTGCATTGGGTAATTTGATTGGGTGAACGGTTAAGCTCGACTACCACACGGAGAACCTGCTACGGGGCAAGTTCGCAAGAATTGCGGTGGATTTGAACATGACCAAACCTCTTGCTACTCGGATCCGTCTCGATGGTTTCTAGCAACCGGTGGTATACGAAAACTTGCCTCAAATCTGCTACGAATGCGGCCAGACAATACGGGAGACACTCCGATGGTGGAAGAGTCAGAGCAAGCGCCGGGCCTGGAGGTGACGACTGGGTCGCAGCCCGCACAGAACTCTGCTGGATGACGATACGGCGTCTTTCCAGCTACTCTTTATTGCTCTTATTATTATTTTTATTATCAATGATTAGTATATTCTGCTGGAACTATCGAGGGCTAAAAACCCCAAATTTCATGTCGTCTTTACCGACTACAAATGTGATTATAGACCGAACATTGCCATCATAGTAGAACCTAGGATTAGCGGTAAGGATGCCATAGATGTAATTGAAACTTTGGGTTTTGACAAACCTGAGATTGTGGATGCAGTAGGCTTCTCCGGGGGGATTTGGGTTCTTTGGAATGCTACTAATCACAATATGTCTGTCATTGATAAGGGTTCCCAATTCTTACACCTACGTTGCCATGATTTGCAGGATAAGGAGGAAGTCATCATTATAGGAGTCTATGCGAAGCCTAATGATTATGATAGACTTCCCCTTTGGGATTCTCTCCGACAGCTGAAGACCACGGTATCCTTACCCTGGCTCATCCTAGGATATTTCAACTCCATTAGTGGTCCTTCAGAAAGGCAGAGAGGAGCAATGTTCAACAGCCAGAGAACCTACCACTTCAATGAGCGTATATCAGACTGTGGGTTGTTCGACATTGGTTACTCCGGACCAAGGTTTACATGGACTAATGGAAGGTTATCCCAAAGACTCGACCGCGGTCTTTGTAACCAGGAGTGGTTGAATCAGTATCCAGACACTGTCAATACCCATCTCCCCCGTATTCGTTCGGACCACTGACACGCTAAAACACAACACCTAACAATGGCCAAGTGTAACCAATGAAAGGGACTGCAGTATAGGCAAGTTTAATTATCAACCCGGGGTCTAGATCTACTGCTTACTTCGTGATTCTCTATTATCTAGCAAACTAGTTCGAATGATTGTTGTGAAAAGTAAAAGCAACAAGAAAGCAGTAAATTGTTCGGGTTTCTAAAGCAGGCAAGAGTCACTCGGGATTGAGTCCCCCTAGCCCCTTAGTTAGGTTCAATTGCAATTCCCTGGGTTGATTTACTGTTGATTAGACTGCGGAAGATCCGACAGTAGCTTGGAATCTCTTAAGCTGACCAAGCCCTCTCAGTCTAACTACCCGGCAGACGACTAGTCTTCACCGGGATAGAAAGCTGAGGCTATGAACACAGAACTCCACTACTGGCGCCAAGAACACCAGTACAAAGCAGTAAACTGGCTAACTCTCGTATAGCCAATCTCCTACTATCGAATGAAGAGGCTCTAACAACCTAATCAGATTCTATCTATCTCAGGTTACAGCAGAAATTGAGAAAAGCTGATCAGACTCAAATCAATTCAATAAACATGCGTCATTCGATTAAAATCAAACAGTAATATCATCCCAAGTCATTACAATCAAATCCCTAACACAAGGAACTAGGGTTCTTCATACCCAAGTGAGAGAAGGGTTCTACTCCATAGAGAGAGAAGAGAAAACAAGAATCGGATTAGTCATACTCATAACGATGAGGATAATCTGCTCCGGGACGATGATTTCCACTCCTATGACGATCTCCAAGCTCGATTTGATGAAATCCAGGTCTAGGACAGCTTCTAGGATGTGTTCTTCGCACTTTCTCTCTCTAGGGCTCTGTTTTTGCTCTCAAAACACGATTCTCTCACTTTTGGCTCGGATTAGGCTTTAAAACCGGCTTTCCCGAGTTGCACGGCCAGGTGCACGGCCGTGCACCACACCATTCTGGCCGTGCACCCTGAAACGCGCCGTTTCACTTAATTCTGCCTTCGTCCATCTTGCACGGCCAGGTGCACGGCCGTGCAAGCCTCAGGGTCTGGCCGTGCATGACCTCGGCATGAGGTGCACGGCCATATGGCTCAAGTGCACGGCCGTGCAGCCTCCCTGGTCTGCCCGTGCACTCCCCAAACAGCTCGCCATTCGTCCGTTCTTCGTCCAATCGACCCCAGACTCGCTCCTAAGCCTTCATTCACGTACTAGGACCTGAAATATCACAAACAAGCACAACCTAGCGTGAAATCGGCCTAAAACACGAGAATCAACACCTCAAATGGTGTAAGTATGAGGGTAAAAACATGTGTAAATGACGGTCTATCAAACTCCCCCACACTTAACCGTTTGCTTGTCCCCAAGCAAACCAAGTCAGACACTAGGTAAGCTTACATATTTCAATCAACCAACATTGGGGACAAGTCATAAAGGCACAAAACACGTGAATCGCACTGGTTTTCAAACATCAATACATGCACAACCTCAATAACAACCTGGAAAACCACCACAAAGGACATTCGAGTGCAGCAAATCGATTAAAGGAAGAGTCTCCCGTCTGTTCACTGGCCAACCTAGACTTGATTCAACCACTTACTCAAAACAGTCAACTCATGCATCCAACTCAAGACATCAGAATAGAGACCGAGCAATCTAGGTCCTCACCGGGGTGGTCAGAGCATATAGAAAATGAAAATGAATCACTCACTCTCGACCAGTGGGGTCAGGACAATTTGATGCGAAAGATGCGCATGCTATTTCTCTCAATACCTATCATCTCTTCACCATGATGGCAGCCTCTAAATGCTAGAGTTCACACATAGGGTGTCACCACTAACTAATCAGGAGGTCTTAGACACAGGTTCAAATGACTGGCTAGGGTCTTGGACATGGGGAAAAGGCCTTTTAGGTGGTGGAAGTATTCATAGCAAAAGGTTCCACATTTCCCAAACACACAATCAGAGTCAAACAACCCGGTATTTTCTTTCTGCTATTCTGCATTACTCAATATCTTAAGAGCACAAGAGCGAAGGAGGCATAAACATTAGCATTTCCAAGCCAGACTGCTAAGAAACACTGCTTACTGGGCATTATTCAGATTTTTGGCAGTGGCTCTCTTTTGCTTTCAATTTATTTTTCTTTATTTTTCTTTCATTTTTCTTTTCATTTCTTAAGAGAGCCACCACTTCTGCATATTTCAAATACCTGCCCAACTTTTAAGCACTACCTCCAACACTCACATAGACTGTAGCAGAAACAGCAGAGAATATGTAAAAACCACTCTGTGGAACCTTCTAAAAGATGCAACAAGGGTGATTTTTTCCATTATAGACCAAAAGAAAGGATAACACACGGCTCAAAGGGGCTGACTAGGGGATATGACACATCAGGACAGTCAGTTTTGGGCGTGGGCTAATCCTATGCCCCCATCATCTTAGCTAGTGACAACGTGAATGCTACACATCATGGAAGAGGGATCTATCGCACAAGAAAGAAACGAGCAGGCTCAAATCTCACATGGCTACCTATATGCTCTATCTCACATTCCGATACCCTGAACTAGATGCATAAACGACTGTCAAGAACAAGTAATCAGATCAAGTCAGATCAAGTCACAGTTGGCAAGCAAACAGTTGAAAAACTGAACCCCTACATCGTTCTACTGCACATCTCAGTCCTCATCATAGGTTGTCCTAGTCGCAAACAAGTTGTCATGCATTAATCCGAAAACCAATCAATTCATCCATCAAAACACAGTGCCAATATGATCAAACAGCAGTACTTGGAGCCCTCAAATCGTAAGATTCGGACAGCGGACTAGGCTCCAAGCACCATCATAAATATTCCAACCGATACAAAGCATCCCCCCACACTTAAGCACGACATTGCCAGCCTCCTCCTCGGGGCTCCGCGGGGATAGGAGGCTCCGGAAATCCCTCGACCCACTGAACACCGTTCCTCTCCCGCAACAGCAGCATCTTCCCGATCGTCGCGCTGCCAAAAATGGGGGTCTCCCCCTCCTTGGTGCACCCCTGCAGTGAGAGGCCGAAGAAGGTAACCAGGCGGGTGATGAGGGGGGCGCAGTGGAGGCTCTTCAGCTCTGTGGCCGTCTTCTCGAATGTCTTGGCCACCACCGAACCCAGGTGGAGAGGATGGCGGCGCTGGCGGATCGAATCGAGGAAGTACAGGGGCCTCTTCGTGATGGCGCCGGCGCTGTCAGATGCAGGAGTGTAAGACTTCGCCAGCAGGTGGTGGAGAAGTCGGTACTCGATCCGTAGGGTAGAGGCCTTCGTCCTCCCAGACTTGAAAGGACGTGTCTGGCCAGGCTGAGCGAGACTGGTGTACAGCCTCCTGAAGTCCACCTCCGGTGGCTCAGGGACCTCGGTGACGTAGTCCGCACTGTCGTCGAGGTCGAGGTCGAGAGCCTCAGCCAGCTCGTGATAGCTCAAGGACCGGGGGACACCACCCAGTCGGAATTGGACGGCTGTACTGTCATGGTATCTGGTCGTGGAGTTGTGCTGGAAAGTGGTGTAGAACTCCCACACCGGCTCGTAGTAGACCGTCTCGCAGATCTGGAGCAGACGGCGCCATGCGGTGTTGGCGACCACGGCGGAAAGCTGCTCGTAGCAGTGCAGTTGCCGAAACTCCCGTTTGGACCAGCAATGGTGGGCGCCAAACGGGGTTTCCACGACCTTCTTGAAGCGCTCTGCGGTGGAGCCCCTCCTGAGATCCCGGATGAATGGGTGCTGGAAATTAGGTTGTGCCATTGCCCTGCAAAACAACAACCCAACGTGGAACCAAAAGAGCCAAAGAAAAGGTCAAGCCCACCCCCACACTTAAGAACAGAAAGCAGCCGAACCATGGTTTCATCCATAGTTCGGGGGTCAAAAACTCGATAAATCAAGCATAATCTGGGTGGGGGTGCACATTCACAAGATAGTAGGCAACTCAAGGTTCATATCCATAGCAAATACACCCTCAAACGACATCATTAAGGGCCCCAACCGATGGCCACAACATGGCATGGAAAACAGGCATTTCATCGAACACCTTGTGTGCACTATTAAGTTAAGCATGAAATTGGCCAAATTATTGCACACAAGGGCTCAAACAAGCAAATGGGACATTGCCCAACATAATTCAATCACATCCCATGCATTCCCC
Organism: Linum tenue; assembly: GCA_946122785.1. Lineage (NCBI taxonomy): Eukaryota > Viridiplantae > Streptophyta > Magnoliopsida > Malpighiales > Linaceae > Linum > Linum tenue. The sequence continues at coordinate 26,382,627 of CAMGYJ010000002.1, read as the reverse complement.
TCAAGCAATTTCACACAAATCACATGATTCAATAAGATTCTCTAACATACACCCTACACACTCAATTCTCCACAATTAACATAGTTAGGGACAAAATCAAACCTGGAGACTCAAGTAGAGGTGTAGGGGATGATGAGGGGAAGACAAGGGAATCGACGAAATGCCGAAAATCTGGCCGGAAATGCTCGTCGGAGCCTCGCCGGATTCTCGCCGGAAATCGCCTCCGACGACCAAAATGTCGCCCAAACTCGCTCAAACTCGGGGGATAGGCCGCTTTGGGTGTAGAAAGAGTGGGTTAGGTGTTGGTTTGGTGAAAAAAAGTACCCAAAGTGGCCGGAAAAATCGAAATAGGGTAGGTTTTGCGCGGTTTTCCGGCGAGGGGGAGAGGTTTCCGGCGAGAGTTTTTGGTTTGCTGACCACTATGGCCGTGCACGGCCATTTATATAGCCCGTGCCTCGGCTGCACGGGCAGAGGCGCACGGCCGTGCACCTTGGGTTTTTGCCCGTGCAGGCCGACACGGCCAGGCCGAGGATGTTGCACGGCCGTGCACAAGGCACATTTGGCCGTGCAACTATCACCGAGAGCTCGCACGGCCAAGGGGTGGTACCCGCACGGCCGTGCGAGGCGGTAAGTTGCCCGTGCAAGGCGCACGGCCTGGCCGAGGATGTTGCACGACCGTGCACATCCCGCTTTTGGCCGTGCACTCCTGGCCGAGAGCTCGCACGGCCAGGCCAGGCTAGGCGCACGGCCGTGCAAGTTGATTTTCTGGCCGTGCGACTTGCTGGGGTCCCGAAATCAACCTGTTTTCACTCAAAAACGACACGTAACTCCGGATCAACGTCTCAAGACTCAAAAACACACAAAATCAAAGGAAAAAGAGTAAGAAAATGCAAACCTCGGTGGGGTTGCCTCCCCACAAGCGCTTCTTTACCGTCTTTTAGCTGGACGCCAGTATGGATGCTCAGGGAAGTGTAGGATCAGGTGCCTTCAAGAGCGGATCCACATCGCTCTTGAGGTACAGCTTCAAATGGTGGCCATGCACGCGACGAATGTGGCCACCTGCATTTGCCAGCTCGACTTGGCCATCCGGTAGGATGCAAGCGAGTGAATACTCGGATGGCCAAGGTGGGGGCGGGACCAGCTCATAGTGGTCTCCGGCTTTCTTGCGAGCAGGCTTAGCTGCCTGCAGTTTCGGCCGCCACTCCTCCTTGACCTGTTCTTTGGATGATGGAGTGGTCCGGAGTGGCGGTGAAGGTGTGAGAGGCGGGTCCTGCAAAATAGGCAGCACAGAAGGATACACGACAGACTCGTGCTCCTGGTGAGATACAGCATGCAGAGGTAACGAAGCAGGTATAGTGTTAGCAACAGAAAATGTTATTCGCTCCTCGCCATCCCTCAGAACTAAGGTCCCATCATGCACATCTATGAGAGCCTTGGCGGTGGCCAGGAAAGGCCTTCCCAGTATAAGAGGCACTTCTGTGTCCTCACTGATGTCCAGGATAACAAAATCCACAGGATACGTGAATTTGCCAACCTTGACCTGAAGGTCTTCCACTATACCCCTAGGATGCACTACCGATCTGTCCGCTAATTGAAGGGTCATCCTAGTAGCACGGGGTTCACCTAGGCCTAGTTTCATGAACAATTTATATGGAATAACATTGATACTAGCACCTAAATCCGCCAAGGACTTCTCTACATGCAATTTATCAATAGAGCACGGGATAGTGAAACTACCTGGGTCCTTTTTCTTCTGCGGAAGCTTGTTCTGCAGAATAGCCGAGCACTCCTCGCTGAGCTCCACAGTGGCCAGCTCACTCAGCTTCTGCTTCTTTGAGAGAAGCTCTTTCAGAAACCTCGCATACTTTGGCATTTGCGATAGTGCCTCCAGGAAGGGCACTTGGACTTTCAGCTTCTTGAGCATGGCCATGAAGTTCTCGAACTCGGTTTCCATCCTGTCTTTGTGCAACCGAGTAGGGAAAGGGAGTTTAGGGACATACTCCTTCACTACTGGTTGCGGTTTAGGTGCAGGCACCTCAACCTCCTTCTCAACTTCTTGTTCAACCGCTGGAGATGCTGCAACAGGGCTTTCTCTCTCCGGTTCCCGAGCAGGGGGGTCAACAGTCAGCTTGCCACTCCTTGTCATGATGGCATTGCACCGCTCATCCGGGGTCTGCGGGTGAGGGATGGTCTGCGCTGGTAGAGTACCAGGAGCCCTTTGAGCCACTGCCTGGGTCACGCTCCCCAGCTGGGTCTGGATATCCTGCAAAACAGCCTGTGTGTTCCTCTGACCAGCTTCGGGAGCCAGGAGTTGACCCGAGGCCTTCTCCATGAACTGCTCAAAGGTGTTGAATTTCTGAGCACTAACACTGGCGAGAGAACCCACCAAGTCCCGCAGTTCAGCCATCTTATCGTTCTGCACTGGGGTAGCAGGGGCTGCACCTGGCTGCTGGAATTGCCCCTGTCTGGGCTGATATGGTGGCCTCTGGAAGCCCGGTGGTCCCTGTGGAGCTAGTGGTCTGGGATTTGGCCCAGCCCAGGAGAAGTTAGGATGCTGGCGCCACCCCTCATTGTACGTGTTGCTGTAGGGGTCATTGCGCCTGACATTGTTGATGAAGTTCACTTGCTCCTGGGGTGTGGTCGATTCCTTCATCGCCTGGCAGTCTTCCACCATATGATGGGTGCTCTCGCACCATTGGTAGAGCATCGCCTGCTGCTGTCCGGTCCCTGGAATCATCCCGGAACGATCGATAGCTGAGACCAGCTTCGATACTACCTGCACCAAATCAGATGACTGGGTGCCCACAGCATGCACACCCCGTCCAGGTGCTCGTCTCGATCTCCTGGCAGTGCCCCAATCATAACCGTTCTCCGCCATCTCCTCAAAGAGTTGATTCAGCTGTGGCGGGGTTTTGGTCAGCATGTTCCCGCCACAAACCGAATCGATCAGCTGCTTGTCCTCCGGGAAGAGGGCGTGATAGAAGGTGCCCACCTTGAACGCATCGTTGAAACCATGATTGGGACACCTGAGGAAAAGGCTGTTGTACCTCTCCCATGCATCCCTGATGGTCTCATCCTCATCCTGAGCAAAATGTGTAATCTGCTTCTGGAGATCAGCTGTCTTGGATGGAGGATGGTAGCGGGTGAGGAACTTGTCCTCCAGGTTGGCGAACGTGGTGATGGAGCCCGGAGGTCGAGTGTCTAGCCACTCCTTGGCCTGCCCCTCCAGAGTGAAAGGGAAGTACCTCAGCTAGATGGAGTCTGCCGGTACCCCATTGATCTTGATTCCATCGATGAGCTCGTGGAATCGCCTGAGATGTGATCGAGGGCACTCGCCCTCCTTACCACGGAACACTACTGAACCACGCAGCATGGTGATCACAGAGGTGCTCACCTCAAAGTTGTTGGCTGGGACCTGAGGGTGTTGAATGGGTGACCTCATGTCCGCAGCCCTAGCGGTCCAGTAGGATCCCATGGTCTGCTCCTCGGGGATCACAGCACGGTTCTGCGGATCACCCATCTCGCCTTCTTCTTCTTCTAGCTGCAGCTGTGATAGCGCCTCCTCCGCAGCCAGTCGTGCCTTTAGAGCCCGCTTGAAGTTCCTGCAAGTTCGTTCAAGCTCCTGGTCTAATGGTAGTAGATCTCCCGACTGGCTACGGGTCATGCACTACCTGCACACAGTCAGTAGAAACAACCCGTGAAGGCACACAGGTGGAAAAGAAAAATGCAATAAAGAAAAAACTAGAGTAACAAATTATCACGTTTCCCCAATAACCTAGAGGGTCCCCGGCAACCAATGCAGTCAAAAGCGCGATTCTACCTAGAAGCGGAAAAGGGGTAAAATCGTAAAACGTAGAATCAAAGCGTAAAAGCGTAAGTTTTTGACGCATACTGAAAAATAACTAAAAATCTATTAAGTAGGACATATGCTATGCAAAATATGAATGCACAGAATTTAGATAAGTTAATAAATACATGTGATTCATGTTTAAAGTAGAGCAACTTATAGCATCTTAATAATAAGTTCCTAAACATAAATTTTAACGATAAGCCACTTTTCCCTCTATGCTAATGAATTTGGGAAAACCCTAGTTGGTGAATTAGATTACTCTATTGAAGTAGAATGCATCCAAGTACCTAGTATGTATCTTTTAATCTCACATGTATCATATTGTTAGTGATTTACTTTAAAAATATACTTTTTATAATTAATTTCATGAAAAGAATACTCATGTAGCGAACTAAAAGCGTAAAAACGTAAAGCGTTTTGGTGAACTAGAACCATAAAACCGTAAGTTTTTAAGTTTTAAAGCGCAATTTAGTCCGATTTTATACACTTAAGTTTTTCAATGGAAACGAAAGCGTTTTGGTGACCCAAAAGCGTAAAATCGTAAGTTTTTAAGTTTTAAAGCGCGATTTTGACT